>JARFIW010001617.1:1722180-2199680 GCA_036346225.1 Platerodrilus igneus | reverse complement strand
TATCGGTTAAAAAAATCTCGTGCGGTTGAAGACGTTCCAACCGAGATTCATCAGTCATTTTGATGCCTTCCTTATGAGTTGCTTCAATTTGTTCTGTATTATTCTGGAGCAATATCTATTTTGTTGTTTACGGCTTATACGCTCTAGTTGGGTCATGTTTCAGTGTTCTTGGCTGATTATCCATTTTGTTCTTGATCAAGTTTACCAAATCGATGCCCTTGACTGATTTATGTTTTTCTGCTTTTAATTCTATCTATCTGTTCATTGAGATAATGTACTTCCATGCGGTCAGCAATCTCTGAGCGTCTCCTATTTTCAAGCTTTTCTCTATTCGCCTTGTTTGTCGTAAAATCTGCTCGGTTTTGTTTTCAATTGTAGGGATCCATTTGGTGTTTGGTTCTGATGACGCGTCGTGAGCATGAGGATGTTTGTTTATTATTTTGCACGGCCGTTATGTGCTTTTCTCTCTCCTGATGGAAAACAAAACCAAGCGGATAATATAATAAGCAATAGAAATACAAAACACAATACGTTTGATATACGAGATGATGCTCAATAATTATCGACCGCATAAATATCAGTTTTCGCAAAGAAAAGAAAGGAAAAAGAAAAACAGAAATTTCTGGGTATACCAATCAAGCACAGTAATCAGTCAAGCATATTGAAACAAGAACAAAGCAGAACACATAACAGCCATTACATTGAACATTATGAGAATATACATATACGCATTTATATAATTTATAATTATTAATAAACGCATGGAATGCAAAGTCAACTACAAAAAAATAATTGTAAATTGTTAACAAAAAAGTTCCAAATATTAATAATTATTAGACCCCATAGGCGCTTACTAAAAACAGTATGAACATATTCAAACATTGAGCGCTACGAAATTTTAAATGTTTCTAGTTTTTGTGTAATATATCAATTTACTTTATTTTTATTTTTCATTATTCTAAATTCAACATTTTTAAAAATAAATACTTAAAGTTGAGTATTAAGCTTCAAGGATTTGTCTGTCTTATAAGTATCCAGATTTTTGTTGGTGTTGAAACACTTATGTCCTTATCAAGTGTGTCTCAGAGTATGTTAAAAAGTCAGTTGCATACGACAAATATTTATAAGTATCATAGCATGGATAAATATTAAACAATTCAACTCAATTATTAAATACATTCAAAGTTAAATAAGATTTGCAGTTAAGAAACAATATTTATGGAATAATACTCGCATAATTGTTTTATTAACTAATTTTATGCTTTTGTTAAAGGTCCTCCAACGTACCAAACAACAAACGGGCATGGAACAGACGGTAAGTGCACTAATCATTCCATTTATTATTTAGATTACTTGCTTTTGCCTTACATAAAATATGTGTTTTCATTTATTACTGAATATATTTTTATTTATCTTGTTTCATCTTATTCATTTTTTACTAAAAATTTAAGTTTTTTGCCTTTTAAAAGTAGACGCTAAAGTTAATCGTTAAAGTAATGTATCTGTTCTTACATGTGCAATGAAAATAGTTAGTTAGCAACCCTATAGAACTACGCTGTTGCAATTCCAATCTAGATTTTTTCTAATTTTCCCAGTTTTTTATATTTCATACGTAGAAATTGACATATGTATGTATTTAACCCCTTTGCCTATTAGAAGTTAACTTTTATCTTGCGCAACAATTTTTCTAACTACTTCTATACGAAGCTACCAACTATTATCTTTAAGAATACGTATATATATATATATATATATATATATATATAATATATATATACATATATATATATATACATATATATATATATATATATATATATATATATATATATATATATATTGTTGAGTACTTTTACTTTGGAAATAGCCTTAGCGTTGGTCGTCATAATGTTGTGTAGCTTACCTCGGCTGTTCGTGCCCCTCCCTTGGGTTGCCATAATTTTGTGTAGCTCACATCGGCTGCAGAATCTCAACTCCCTCTAACTGCCACTATGCTGTAATTTAAAAGAAAATACTTCCCTACAATCATACTCAAAATAACGCAACTAACAAAATACATCACACTTTATTTACACGAAATAAATATTTACATTCCCGAAAACTCTTTCCATGGCATACAATAACATAGCTTTGACTAGAAGCAATTCAATTTCCAAAATGAATCTGTATTAAATACCTTTATCCAACATATACCCTATAAAAGTAAATGGGCTATTCTTATAGCTGACTTTTAACTATCGTCTTAATATGAGCTTACAGTAAAACTCTTTAAACCTGTGTGCAACATTATAACACTGTAATAGTCAAAAGTCCCCTTTACTTTGTACAAAACAGCCTAGTTATCCTTACATTAATTATAAACCTGTTTTCATTTACATATAAAATCAATAAAATTTTCAGTTAATCTAAATTCATAAAAATAATCACTCAAAAGCACAAAAAAGTTAAAACATCTCAAATAAACAGCACAACAATGTTTTATAAGAGTTCGTTACCTGGTAACCATTATACTGTAAGCGCTGCAAACCAGCCCTCAAAGATGTTACTGTCTAGAATGACTAGGCTCTGAAACCGCACTCCAAATTGAAAAACCATACCTCACGGCACGCTGCTATCCAAATCATTCCTAATTCTTGATAGAAAGTGCATCCACGCCTCCAACCAATCAATACTTGGTACATTCATCATTAAATTTTCATTTAAGAACGCCTATGTACGCTCCAACACCCAAAATAGCAATAATTGGCACTAACATGCTTAAAAGCTTTGCTCTTAACTCTTTATTTACTTTCACCTTTTCTCTTTTTCAAATAATTATCACTACACAAACTTGTGCAATTTTACAACTAACAATAAAAGTCACTGAATACAATTGACTTTTTGAGTTAACCTCAATACCAAGGGAAGAAGTAAGAGAGCGCATCCTCCTTCTGAATGCGTTTATATAGACCCAACTCACACAACTTCACAACCCCACAAATACGCTTTCCAGGTATTCTTTCCAAATCGTCTTTTCAATTTCTCTAAACAAACATTTTCAACGGTCTACAAATTTTCGAAAACTCCGTGTGGCCTTCTGCAATATCAAGTATTGTAGCACACAAACACCAACCGTCTTTCAAAATCTCAGAATTTTTCACAACAAACAACCGTTTTACCTCGAAGACCACCACTTTGTTTTCTAACGGCTGCTCAATGGGTCGAAATCGCTACCCAACTGTCTTCAAATTCTTGGTCTACCCACGCCCCTCATCATATGTCTTGCTCTGTTTGCACGTTCATATACCCTCACTTAATTTTAACCTATCTGTCATCTTATTTGCACCTGTGAAGAATAATCATCTTTTTTTGATCCCTTTAGGTAGTTTGTTTATCACATCCCTGCCTCATTCTCAGTCCACTTCTAAACCGATACCTTAAACAGACATTCTGCATCCTTCTCGCACTTATAGATTTCGATCCGTCTTTGTTTATTCATGCGTTTAACAATCAACCCAATACAAAACATATGTTATATACTGTCCTTTGCTAACGCATCCTAAAAGCCATCTCTCCTTATAAAATATCGATCCGAACTCTTTAATGGTCTCTGACTTTCAAAGAACTATCTGTTTACTACTTCTCCCCTAATATCCTTGAACATAATTGCTACTCACAATGTTTTCAACTGGTTGTTTCTCTCGGAAACAATAACCGTTGCTCGTTTTCGTACACACCTTAATAGAAATGCTTTTAGAACATTTACCAAGGTTAAAATGAAAATATACCTTACAACCATATTTACATGCGCCAATTTGGGCTTACGATTATTAATATAAAACTAACATAACATTGAAAAGCTAGTTTTAATTAATATTTATTGAATCTAGTCTAAATTACCCTATACGCTAAAATATTTACATTTAATAATTAGTAGGTAAAATTGCCCAATTCTGTTTCTTCTTATAAACGCATGTTGAGAATTCTTTGGCGCATTTTTCCAAGGTGAATATTGAAGCTAATTTAATGATGAAGCTCCACTCTAAACTAAATAATCCTTAACCTAGAGCTCTGAAAAACGTCTTAACTTACTATTGTGTTATATATACACACGGGAGCTTGCACTAATTTCTCAGCTACCTAATCTAATAGATTCTAACTTATAAATTACACGATATTATATATATATATATATATATATATATATATATTACTCATATTTAGACCAGGGTAGAAAATTAAATAATCACATCAAATAATTTAATCACCGTGTATAATGAATATTATTAGATAATACGAGTTATTAAAACCGTGAAGCATAAAAATTTATTAGTTTCAGTAAAAATAAGAGATTTAAACCATGTACAAGACGCTTTATATCAAAAGAAACAGTATTAAAAAAGCTCTGCGTGTAATTTATTTATTCCTAATAAAGAAACAAAGAGAAATTACATGCAAAACTTTTTCTTAATTAACTCTATTTCAAGTAACCGGTATTGAACAAAACGTACAGATAATATCTATAGAAACTTGTAAAAACCCAATAAAATGCAAATCCTAGAAGTGTTAGTTAGAAGTAGGATGTTTGAACACACCTGCGTATTTTAAAAGGCAATTTCAGTTTAATTTGTTTAGATAAACATGTCGATTCTAAGGATATTGGAAACGGTCAGATGCTTTAGCACGAAATACAAAACAGGGTTTATATAAAAAGCTCATTCGGCGAAAATTTTGCAGATAATTAATGTTTACAAAGAATCTTGGAGAAACCGGGGCTTAATATTCACGAAAAGTGCGATACGGGGTAATTTAACCCAGATAGTCCACATGGACTGGAAAATAATCGATAATAAAGAATATCAATTTGCACCAATACGAACAGGTTAGAAAAGGAAAGAGAAAATGCGTCAAGCAAAGACACATATAGTAAAAGGCGTGATTTAAGCAACGTCACGAGGGTCACAATTGGTTGAAAATAGGATGCAAATATCAGAGGTAGAAACAACAATTTCTGTACAAAATTAATTAGTTTTTCTCGGACATGTTTGCGTGCCGTGTGAGAATTTCAGAGATTTAACTGGGGCGAGTGAAAAATTCGTAAAAACCGACGCGCGAGCGACGGAATGGGAACATAGCATGAGAAATTCTTAAGAATTGTCTGTTTTGAGGACAAAAGCGACGTGCCGGCTATTCGCTATATATACCGGTGGTAATATGAATTTCGGCCTCTTAGACTTTTGACTATTCGATGCGTTAAAAGCTCTGACATCCGCGACTTGATTCAAGATGTTAAACAGTGCATTTTAGTTTGATAAAATAATTTAAAGTTTGCTCGTATATTTTGGTGATTTAAAACAGTTTGTTATTTACGTGCTAACATGAATGTACTTGAGTGCACTTAGATACAAGGTAATAAAATTTAGTATCACTGTACCAATTAGTAGGCGTAAGACTAGAAATTTACAACGACAAATGTATACACAAAAGTAGGCAGTTTTGGCGTATATTGGTGAAAGAAGTATGAATTTCTTTGCTATTTTGCGGGGGTGAATAATTAAATGGTTCATAAATGTGTTTGGATCCACAAACAAGGGTCAGATATACACAGATGAGTTCCGGAAAAGCCCAGAAACAACTTTAAATAAATGGTGATGGAGAGAATTTTAAAAGCGTTGAGAATCAGAAGCTGTAAATATAATCCAGTTGGAATGGTGTGATTAACAAAAGGGACGATGTACATTGAAGCTACGAGTGCTGTAACCTTCAGGTAAATTTATACTATTTTGGTTGAACTTTGATATTTTTGTGTGTGTTGAATAACTTTATAATTGATTTACTTTAAATGGACATTAGTGAAATTGTACTAACCATAAAATTTTAATTTTAAGATGAAATTTGCTTGTTTAAGTAGAAAGGGGTATTTAGTATTGATGTTCGGGAATATGATGAGACTTTGGGTATGTCTTTGAGCTCAATTAGACGAACCTGGTTAATTAACGTAAAGGGGTGGTAGATGCTCCCTTTATACTCAGACTCCAGTCTGCTTATATTGTTATATTAATTAGTAGGCATCCAACAAGGACTTTAATTCTGGATGCACATTAAAATGATAATAAAATTAATCTTGAAATTCTTTTTAAAACTGAATTTTATGCTGAAATTTAATTTGAAAATTTAATGTATTCTGAATATTGATGTAAATAGAGTTAACGTTGATGTTTGTGGTAGGAATGTGTTGTTTAATTTTATGAATGAGGAGGTTTATAAAATTAGGTGAGCAGCCGAGGCGAAAACAGGATCACAGCAATATATATATATATATATATATAAATGTATACAGGGTATCACACTCAACAGGACGGAACCTACTGATGACACCGATAAGTGATATCAAAAAATCATTAGGCAGGATTACGTAACTCGGTGGTTAAATTTAAAATTTGTTAGACATATACAGGTTGTCATAAATTCGAGTAACAATATAAAATTATATACTTTTTGGTAGAACATCCTGAATTTTATACTATTTTGAAATATACTTTGAAAAATAATAAAAATTGTTCAAGGTTCCTTAACTTATTATTGATAGTTTTCGATTTAATTGATTTTTTAAAATGGAACGTTCTTTAGAAAAATTATACCTAATTACGTAAATTTAAAATAACGCGATTTTGTCTATTAATTATTTGCATTTTAGGGCTTTTTACTGATTGACTTAAGATATTAATTTAATATACAGGGGGTTTGTAATTCGAAGTGTAAGAGCAGTAAAATATTTTGTTTAATAACTATCTTAACTTAAATTGAACGCCCTATATTTTATTGTCGTAATGATATGTAAAATTAATTTCCTTTAATACTGCTATGAGTCTTTATACCAATATTCACTAATTTCGAAAATATTTGCATTAGTTTACCTATATCAATAAAATTCGTTAATTTAATATGGCACATTTATCAAGTGAGCGTTGGAATAGACTAAAACTTGTTTACTGTCTAACCAATGCTCAAAAACATTTTGTGTATTGATAGTTTTGTCACTTAGTTATTTAATATGAAGGTATATTCGATTAAAAGCCGAGTAAACATGATTTTTAATACTTGGTGAATATCTTTAAAACTCTTTACTAGTATCAAGAGTCTATTCTGAGAAATTCCCTTAAAGTTGAATTGTCGGAAGCTCCAGAAAAAGTGGGAATTTGGGCCAGGAAAGTTAAGGAAAACTATAAGGTCAAAACTATTTATTCAATTTACAATAAGTAGCATTTGTAATTTTACATAATATGTGTATTCGGAAGTTAACTTAAAATTTGTATGTTATTAAAATACAGTATGTATAAGGTCAACAAAAATTTGGTTTCTACGTAGATTTATGTTAAAAAGAGGATACCCTTTAAGCTTTCAACGAAACTATTCGTGGTAAGGTACATTTATTTTTTACTAGATTTAATTGCTTGAAAAGGTGTAAAAATTTATAATCTTCGTAAAGAGCTAATTCGATAGGAATATTTATTTTAATTCTAATTAATTCTAAATGACATTAAAAAGGGTGTAGATTTGTAAATTGTAATTGATAAAAATTTTATTTAGTTCATTATTCAATTTTTGGTGAATTTCGCTTGTCTTATTCAGGTGAATCAAGTGTTGGAAAGGACTGAGTAAAAATTCTTTCCCATCTTACCGTCGCTTCACTCTGTGTGTTGTATCACTGAGCTAGTCGAGGCATAAATCTGATTGTGTTAATTTTAAATTATTTTGAAGGCACAGAGAGGTGGCGGTCAGAAAAGCAACTGAACGTTAAAAATACACCAGGGGTTTCGACGATATCGTAGCAATATATGTATATATATATATATATATATATATATATATATATTGCCGTGTTAGCCTATAAGAATCGAGCCTCACGAATTGGGCGTCACAAATTGCCGTGGAACCCTGTATGAGAATCATGCTACACGTTAGGCGCCATTAATTGCCGTGTTAGCCTATAAGAATCGAGCCTCACGAATTGGGCGTCATAAATTGCCGTGTAGCCCTGTATGAGAATCATGTCCCACGAATTGGGCGTCATAAATTGCCGTGTAACCTCTCGCCAGAGTAAAGGAAAACCTTCGAGAATTTATTAATTTACAAAATTCGTAAATTTCACAAAAGGAAAATTTTCAAAAAAAATAATTTCTTACCCAGATTCCTGCTCCATTACCTTAATTGATTTCTTCAACAGCTCCCTGGCTAGTTCAGTTGGACCTCCTCTTGGATACCTAGATTCACTATCATACTTTTTATCGTTCACGCACATTCTCAATAAAACCACAAAATAATACAACAATCATACAATATTTATTTACCACTATTTACAAGTACTAATTCCAGATTATTTACATTTCGGTGCTCAAGTTACACCTCAATAAATTCTATCTTTGTAAAGTCCAGAATTTTAAATTGAAATATCAAACACATTGAATGTAACAGGAATAAATGGGCCCTGAATAATACCTTATTTTTCTTTTTTATTTATAATTATTTCTACTTAGTACACTCTGGAGTATGGTGAACTCATGATAACCCAGTTTATTTTATTAATGTATGCTTTTTACTTTGCATACTCTTACTACAAACACAAAAAAAACCCATGTACTCTTAACAATAAAAAATGTAACTTCCTGAGAAACATTAATAAGCTTTATCATACACCTTTAGATTTATATTCAAATACCATAATAAAAGTTAGTTATACGTATTATTTTCAATACGCAAAATAATGCAAAATACCATCACAGTTCACTCTCACACATCACCATAATTTTCATAGTTTATAAAAAACAGCAAATTCTAATGCGTTACCTGGAATTTCTTGAAGATCCCTACTCCGTTGACGATGAAGTTAAGTTCCTGCACCCTCGGTCTCGTGGTTCTGCTCTGCTTGTCGCCTCCAGCTATTTATAGATAAACACCATCTAAGTTGTGCTGCATGCTATTCATCTAAGATCCATCAAAATCCAAATCCAAGTATATTACACTTTTTTATTGTTGCCGAATTTAATTTACGTTACTTTACTTTACTTTACTTCACAAGCTTGTTAAAATATCTGTTGCACCTCAATAAAATTAAACTCGACACTCCCCGCGTTTCAAACTATGAGGCCAACACTGTAAATTTTAAATACTTACAAGCTCGTGGTGGATTTCTGTACGTAGTCTAAAGCGATGAAAATACAAAGAGAACCCTATTAATTTTCTTAGAGTATTTATACAATTCAAAATGCCACCTCTCGGCCACTCTTCGCGCGAAATACTTCATTTAAAATAATACTTCTTCAAATTTTGGTTTAACCGTTTTCGAAATCTTTGAAATTTAGCTCGTTGAGACGATATTTTCCGAAAAACCCGCATTCAAATTTTCCCGTGTTCGTCTGTTGTACAACTAACTATTTAGACCAATGATATATTTAGTGATGTCTTAAAAACCCCGCCTATATTAACTCTATTCCTCTCTTATGCATATTAGATGTTTCTTTCTACCCTCGCTTGAGTGGTAGAAAATCGATATTATTGTATGCGTGCTATCTAACCCACGTGGACTGAATACGTGCGTTTCAAAGTGAACTGCTATTACGCCTGTCTCACTCGGAAGCATATCATTGATTGTCCATCCCTTCTGCGCTTTAAGGAAACTTTTGGTTAGCATTTATGCGAAACATCCGACCGTTTGCACGATATACCTCGAATCTTGTCTTTTATCTACACAAATGAGGGGAACATGACCTTTCCAAAACCTGCAGGTGTTCAATTAACGATCGTTTTAAAATAACATTTCTAGGAGTTTGCGTTTCAAGGTATTTCCTATATTCGACGTGTTTGTTTGTTAGTAAAGCGTTTCGCCTTGGTATTATCGATTTTTCATGCTCTTATGCGTATTAGACGTTATATCCCTTTGAATTAAACTCAATTAAATTAATTAATAACTTCCATTGGCTTATACAATTTATTTTCTTTACGAACCTAACTAAATTTTAATCACTAATTGTAAAATTATGGTAATACTTGTTACTTTAAATTAACTAAATGAAATAAATTTCGCACGTAAATTTTGGTTGTTTCTTCTATACAGGGTGTTTGAAATTGCATTGTTTATACTTAAATGTAACCCTTTAAAACCACTACAATATATATAAATTAATTGTGAAAATCATAATAAATGCACAATTGAGAAACCAAATTCCTAACAATTTGTAACTAGTTACAAATAGCATAGCTTAATAACTTATTCCTTAACATTTTATCGCAAAGGCATTTTAGGAAACATTCAATAAAGTTTAGCTATCTTATTAAACATTTAGATTTATAACAAACTGAGTCATAAATGGAAACGCAATTTGCAATATTTTTATAATTCAAGTAGTATTAATATAGATTTTATTTAATTCTGAGCTTTAAAGTCTTTGTCCTGAAGCATATACGTTTTTGAAGAGCTGACACTTTTTGGTGATACCTTTGAAAGTATTATAAGGGTAAGTATTAACGATTGTAGTTTGTTAAATTAATGAATCTTTTTGATTTTAAGCCATGGATAAGAGAAACATTTTATCATTGATATCTCAGAAAGTTTAAAGATTTTGTTTATAAGCATCAGTAGTTTGCGGCAGCATTCTTGGTACTCTCAAAGTCCTCCAACTGAAAACTTATTTCCTTATTTAAATTTAAAACAAGAAGTATTAATTCTGAAAGAAAAATCATAAATTCAAAATTTGGCGTTATATCTATGAAGTTTAGTGTAAAATAATTAATTGACGTAACACAAATTTAAATAAAATCTTTACTACTGAATGTTGGAATAGACGAAAACAATGAGGAAGAGATGCTCGTTAAATAGTATGAATAATTATATTACATAATAGAGGCATTAACCATGACTTTAATAATTGTACTTGCAATGTGTGTTGTATGGAACTTAGAACTAAATATCACACCCAAGAGGTCTAAAATGCCTGAACTAGAGCTCTGAAAAAATACAATAATCGGACGTCCCCAGTCTTTTCCTGACAGAACTATCGGTTATAAATGTTAAAGGTGAGGTGCTATCTTAGCCTTGGTTTTTTATAAACTTCTAACAATTACAATCGTTGTAACGCTAAAACTAATACGAAGTAAATATATAAAAGCGACCTTGCATAAAAGAATATACAAAATATAATATACAATAAAATTTTGTTGAAAAATGTATTCATGAAAAACAATGAACTTGTATATATTATGAGATAAAACGTATTGTAGAAAGTAGGATTAAGAACATAATTATAATATTTTTAACATATGCTAATAAAAAGTATTATAAATTCACGGTTCCATATCTAGTGTTTAGTCTCAAATGCAAATTTTGTTAATGTATTTGTTACTAAACAATAATACGCTTTAGCGTTTTTATTCAAGTGCACTGCTGTACATATAGTAATCATAGTTAAAGGGACAACACTACTATTTATTTGTTTACCTATATATATATATATATATATATTTATATATATATATATATATTTATTTACTTACTGACTTATTGATTTATTTATTCATCTATTTTTCATATTCAATTATTTATTTATTTAAAAATTTATTTGTATGTGTGTTTGCCTATTTATTTATGTAGGTGTTTGTTTATTAATTTATCTATTTACTTATTAAACGTTACTGATATCAAGGTGCAAATATAATAAGAAAAGGATTGCCATTAAACTTAGGATTTGCTTAAAAGGAAAGAAATAGGGCAAATTTGTAGAAACAGAGTCCGAACCAAATAATGGTAGAACAGATATAAAATTAAAAACTACTTCAAACGCGGTAATGAATGTAGGGTTGGACTATACAACACGCATAACGTTGGGATGAATGATAGATATAGCAGGCACCACTAGCAGAAACACTTGCAAGTAATAGGAAAAAATTAACAAAAATTTCTGGAACTTGAGTGAATAATTAGGCGGTAGCATCCTGCAGCTGCTACATTATAGTTTCATTACAACCGCCACCGCGGTAAATAAGATCGAAAAAATAATATTTTGAATGCATGATAAGGTTGTGTAAAGTTATCAACCGTATTGTTACATGCCGAAAATAGGCTATGTAAACATTTCTGTAAGTTTCTAATTTGCAAGTGAATTCGCGCCAATATTTTAAAAGACTTGTGCGTGCATTTCCGTTACTTTAGATAGTTGCGTCTGCGCACGAGATTGCGCAGACGCGGAGTGTGGAAGTAAGTGGTGATTTCCGTCACGTCAGACGAGTCAACGAAACGTGAAACCGTGTGGTTATCTGTGTGCCTTTTATCTTGTTTTTTCTTTTTTAGAATGTAGGTTTCCTTTTATCTCTTGTACCTGTTATCGTTACTCTTGCCAGTATCCTTTACCGTACCGCTACAGAAGAGAAAAGACAAAAATTTAATTTGGTTTCGACGAAGGGGCGAAGGACGACCCACGCCCAACAACGCCCAACTGCCACCAAAATAGCTGCAATGTTGTGAAGAGCTCCACAGTTTACGTGAGTACATTTTGTCTTTTCCTATACTCAAAATAAACATTTTTTGCATGTGATAATAATTTGTAACATAAATGTGACACAACCCTTTATTGCGCAATATGACGCTTGTATTTATTGTGTTACCAACTGTCGTAGTGGCTCTTATAAATTACGCGCCGGGACTTTAAAAGTATACCTTAGAGTATAGAACCCAATAGTATAACAGTGGCGCCCAATGTGGGGCTCGAACTGTTATACTCTTGGGTTCTATACTCTAAGGTATACTTTTAAAGACCCGGCGCGTAATTTATAAGAGCCACTACGACAGTTGGTAACATAATAAATACATGCGTCATATTGCGCAATAAGGGGTTACGTCATATTTATGTTACAAATTATTATCACATGCAAAAAATGTTTATTTTGAGTATAGGAAAAGACAAAATGTACTTACGTAAACTGTGGAGCTCTTCACAACATTGCAGCTATTTTGGCGGCAGTTGGGCGTTGTTAGGCGTGGGTCGTCCTTCGCCCCCTTGTCGAAACCAAATTAAATTTTTGTTTTCTCTCTTCTGTAGCGGTACGGTAAAGGATACTGGTAAGAGAAACGATAACAGGTACAAGAGATAAAGGGAAACCTACATCCTGAAAGAGAAAAGACAAGATTAAAGGCACGCAGTAACGTTTCGTTGACTCGTCCGACGTGACGGAAATCACCACTTACTTCCACACTCCGCGTCTGCGCAATCTCGGGCGCCGACACAACTATCTAAAATGACGGAAATGCACGCACAAGTCTTTTAAAATATGGGCGCAAATTCACTTGCAAATTAGAAACTTACAGAAATGTTTACATAGCCGATTTTCGACATGTAACAATTCCTCAGACGAAGACAAACGACACATTTTCCAAATTTTAAAACAAGATATTTAGCATTACATCATAAGTTGTTTAACATTGAAGTCAAGAGCGATTGCTCTAAGTATTCTTTTAATAGCATCATCTTTTTGCTTTATGGAGAAGATAAGGAGAGTTACTTTAGGGATCTCGTAAGTTTTCAAATTTTTAGATTTTCGAGTTTTTAATATATTTGTTTCTGGCGTTATTATCAATATTACACTAAAAAGAAAAACACATTTTCATAGCTATTTTTATTACGCTTACGATAGTGCAGTCAGATTTTTCATTCGACGTTTTGTATTCGTATAACCATCATCAACTTTTTTTTAATACGGTGCTATATTGTGATAAGCAGATTCTGATTGTATTTCTTATTTCAAATTCAACTAAGTATGGCATTTGATGAATTAAGAAGTGTTGATCCTCTTAGGGTCATTATCAAGAATTTTACAAAATTAAAATAAATTTCATCGAACACGACTTGTTCAAATTTACAATAAAGCGCATTAAATCAAATCTAAAAAAACAAAAACTATAAGGTATCTATTGAAAAAATTGTTAAGTGCCGTCCCTGTACGCAAATATTTTCATTCTTTTGTAATTAAATTTCATATTCGTTACGGATTTCGTGGTCATTTGCGAATTTTTATTAATATTTTTGACAGTTTTCTCGACTGAAATTATTGCTTATTCAATACCCTGTAGGTTTTCTTAGTACAAGAAATTATAATTTAAATACTGCAAAGTTTTTCTATTTCATAATACCGTATGATCCAAAAGTCAGTTTACCGAGTAAGAACACATGCGTATTACATTCATTAAATATACCAATGTAAGTATTCCACCGAAATGTATATTCAGTATTCCTCGGTAAACTGACTTTTGGATCACACGGTAGAAGTAAAGCTGGTATTTTTGTTAAAAATTATAGTAAGTTTAAAACGTGGTTTTCGATTGTTAAAACATTGTTTTCAGAGATATTGCAATGTGGTATACGTGTTTATGCAAGGTTAGTTTGCGCTTCGCTATTTTTATACAACTTATTGATATTGATATGGTTACATTTCTACAATTTTATGTGAAACTTAGACCACCAGTCCTACACATACTCCATAATTTTACAAATTTGGATGCAAATATTCCTTATCTAGCTACACACTTTGAGGTATATTCGTTGTTAGCTTGGTTTCTCCAGTGTCGATTTTAGTTTGACTTGTTAAAACGGACTAATAACCTTGCATTATTTGGGTTATTTTTCTTGTATAAGTTGGTTGTACGATGAATATATTTCATTAATTTATTTTAAGAAACAGTTTGGTTTCGTTTGAGAAAAATTAGAAATATGCTATCTTCTTTAATAAGTGCTCTTAAAAGGACAGTATAAACTACACAAGCTGAAGTCGTGAACATAAATTATTCATTTGAACGGAATGGCATTGTACGTCTGATGTTTGATTATATTTAGCGATGTAGTCCCTTAATAATTGTAGTAGTATGGTGAATTTTCTTTAGGCAAGATTTCTATTTCCAGATTATGGTTAATTCTTTTCATTGGAGTATTTGAACTGGTTGGTACTGGAACATAGTATCCCGTACATTTGAACCTTGATGTGTTATGTCGACTACAAAAAGTTGTGCCGCAACCGTGAGTTAGTAGAACCTCCAAACCACGCTTCGACAAGTTAAAACCGGAACGTTATGCCAAGCCGTAAAACTTGCTGTTTCTTCTCTACATCTTTTCCTTTGCTACGATTTTTTAGGTTACTCATCGCACAACTGCAAATGTTTCGGTACGGAAATTAAACTCACTTCTCTCAAATCGTCTGCGTGTGTTTATGATGACTGTTACTGTTTGGGTATTTATTTAGAAATCAAGTTTTACATTGACTGACCATAAAATTTTTCTATATAAACATTTAGAGTACACTTTATTTAAGTGTGGGTTATTTCCTAATAATTTTTTGTTGCGGCTGCAGCGTAATGCATTTTGTGTCCAGATGGTTTTTCCTTTACGACTGGTGTTTGCTATTACTTTAATACTTTTTTATATTTATTTAGCAAGAGTTACTTGTGGACAATATGTAAATATATCTTTTTTATGCATATTTTGATATCAAACATTTAATATTGGGTAACCAAGGATTGAAAACCGTTCACTATACATATTTTTGTTTAATTTCTGTTTTATATAAATATTAGGCTTGAGGGTGAAAATTACTATATATTTTCGTTGCTTAATTTTGTTGTATCTAAATATTAGAACTGCGGTTAAAAATTAATTTAAGGTAAAACAGGAACGTATAAATTATTTCGCGTAGATTTTATACTGTGTAACTCCATCGGGATATGTTTCGGGAATGTTATTTTCTACGCGAGTTGTTCTTTAACTGGAGGTTTTATAAATGTTTTTTTGTATCATGTTTTTTAAGTAGAAGGATTGTAGGTATATTTCCATTAAAGAGGTTTCCCGTTTTTTTTAATTCACCCCGCTCTACGACGGTTTAGCTTGCTACGTACCTAGGCGTAGCCGGAAGAAAAGTAGATACCAGGCTAACTACCAACCGCGGAGAGTGAGGAGATTTGCCTACATACCAAAAATAAACAAAAAAACACATCGCCCACGATTATCTATTAACACAAAAATAAATAAAGGACTTTGTACAAACAAGCAAAAAAAAAATAAATTAAGCGTTACTATTTCAAAGCAAACAATTAGATGATATGAACAATTTAATACATCAGATGCGAAGTGCGCATCTCGTATTTACACCAAATTTACCTAAATACCAAGAAAACAAAAAAAAGAAAGTACATTATCCACGATTATCTATTAACACATAAAAATAAATGAAGGATTCTGTACAAACAAGCGGAGGAAATAAATTCAAAGTTACTATTTTACAGCAAACAATTATATTATATGGACAATTTAGGAATCTAGATACGAAGTGCGCATCTCGTATTTATACAAAATAAAATTAATCAGTAGCAAATAAAAACTGTGAGAGCGTTTGTCAGGTGTTTTTAAAATTTCACCTAATAATTTTTGTAAAATAAACTAGTCAGTAAAGCGAATAAACGTGTGCGTTCCTTTGACAAGCATGTTTAAGAATAGTACATCGCACCTGTAGAGCGATAATATCGAATCGCAGCAACAAACGATAATCCTACAGTGTCACGTAACTACACGAAACGTTGATACGGAATTTGCCATTGACGCACACAAAAGAAAACAAATTGCATACCTGTAGGTGTCTTGATACTTAGCACGCAAGCCGTCGAGGGTGTCAGCATAAAAACGCCGCGGTATTCAGAATTCATTCACTCTGCCATCGTAACTACAGCAGGGATCTACGGGCAAAACTAGTTGGTCTACAGACAAAAGCAGTTGTTCTACATAACAAAAGAATGTAACGTTCGGTTTAATTCAACGTTTAGTATTATATAGTTCACTTTAGCAAGCATATTAAACATGCCGATTTGTGATAAAGGACAGTCAAGTAAACTGTACACTTTTTCAAAATTGCGAAGAAGGCTAGAAAGTGACAGGGGGAATTGTCAAATTTTTAAAAGTGTCTAGCGCGTTTTACGTTTGGGTGTGTTTTAATTAATCTTTTGTAGGTCCACTCTAACATCCGATTTTATATACCGTCATTATTATACCTATAAGATACCAATTCATAGTGGGAGTTTATTTGGATGAAAGAAAAGTGACCTCAGATTACATTTGCCGTACGCTGTAATCAACCGATTTAGTTGGGAACCTGCTGCATTAACACACACCTATGGTAAAGTTAGTGGGGAGGCTTGTATTATCCCGACACCCACTCTCCTCGCTGTGTCTATAGTGACCTGATTCACCCCACAAACCCTTCAAGGTAAACGTTGCACTGTAGTAGTTACTGAGTGACCAAACTAGTTCGCACGCTGGTATTAGGACATTTTAACCTGAACTATAGAATGTCCTTTTGCATCTACCGTCAGTGAAGTTAAAAGTAGATAGTGTATTTTGCCCCGTATTTACCTTACTTTCACTGTAGTCAACCGTGTAAAACAGAAGGCTGCTTGTGTGCGCATTGTATATCTATTAGTCCGTAAAATTTTAAAGCTGCGATACTTTTCCAATTTGTACAACTTGTTTTGTAACGTAAGACTGTACCAGTTGTAACGCCTAGATAGTCAAGTAGACTTACGTCTACCGTCCACATTGTTACCGGAGGTTTGCATGTACCCGGTGTAAAACGCGTGATTTTTCGTGCTATAGTCTACACTCTTTTGGTCGTCAAACCTAAAAACCCGTACTGCCGTGAGGTTCAGGTGCATTCAATCCTACCCTACCTTAGAGATAATTGTACTCACAAGTATATCTTTGGTAACCCTGGCCAGTGCGAACTTCCACCTAGTTGTTACTTTTGGTTAGTTATCATAATTAATTTGATCGTAGTTGTGGCGTAGTCAATATACACCGTACCTACATTTGCTATATACACCTTTGTTTATGTTACTTACTGTACTTAATTAATGTGTTCTTTTCAGCCATGTGTTTGTAAATAGAGTTAAGAGTATAATCCAGGTGCATTATTCTGTTGTAGTAATTTGCGTGAGTAGGGTGAATCAGTGCATTCTACACCGTGAGTTTCCCTTATTTTTCATATTTTCTTATTATAACAAGTACAGAGACGTTTGCTCGACCAGTAACGAGATCCCCGATCATACCTAACACAGTGACATTACTGGTGGTGCCCACCCAATTTTACCGTCATTCCCAATTTTTGGCATACTACCAAGTTTACGCCCCACTATAATTGTCATCTTAGGGCATTTAGCAATCCCGACTTTTATCATACTCACCCCTCACCGGCTAGAGTTAGGCCGCGCACGGATTCCGATCCGTCCCTTGGTGTCGTAGTGCTGAATTGGCCCGTAACAAGAACCCATTTAGCCTTCAGCTAAAAAAGGCTAAAAAAGAGAATCTGATTAGAATGGATACGCGCAGGGAAACTCGCCGAATACACGCAAGACACCTCCTAGTTGTTGAACAGAAAAACGTGCATCGGTTTTTGAAATACGGAGACGAATAAATGTAGAAAACACTTCGACGCACAAGCTGAAGAATCAAACTCAACAAATGGTTCAAACAACATGAATTCGAACTACAAATCCTAGCTTATCGTAAACGCGGTAAAACTGGAGAACCCGGCTTATATCGAATAGTACGCGACCTTATTTCAACAAGTCGTTACACTAGAGAAAACCATTGTACAGCGGTCGTAAGGTATACCAAGATAGCGGGTACCTAAAATAGCGTATAGCTATTTACTTGTAGCCTAAACTTGTCGTTTCGAAATAAATGAGTTCAAAATGAAAATTTGTAGAAAGCGTATTTATTATTGTAAACAGGATGTTATTGAAGAATTTAGAAGATTACGGGATAAATAACACAAGGCATAGACTATTTATTTTATAGAATAAATTTTCGTTGTAAAAGAAAAAGGGATTTGAGTTAAAAAGTATTAGGCAGCGTATTTATTATTAATCAAGTTGACCGATGTGAGAATATCAACATATTTGATTTAACAAAATTATCGTAAAGCGGATTTATGAATTAACAAGGGAAATTTCTAAAGCAAAATTGGAACGTAACAAGTTAGCGCGGACTTCTTTGGATTCGCTTCTTTCTTGTTGAGGTACTAATTGCGGTCTATTTTCGCTGCTTGCTTTACTTTTTCGTTCTAGTCCGCACGGAATACCGTAACAAAATAAAATAAACAAATCAATGAAATAATGGAATTAGTTACAAACAGTAGATATTTCAACTTCGCCAGTATTACCAAAAATTGAACAAATATTAACTACAAAAGCAATCTAGTTTTGGGGTTAATAAACGCACAAAACTGTCCAAAATGATTTCTCTCATTCTCTACACATAAATAAATAACTTATTCTAACTGTAGATTGTAGAATCTAAAACTCACATCAACATGTGAGGAGTTATACTAGCAACCGCTTCGAGAACTAATCTTTGTAAAATATCTTCGTTTACAATAACATTTCCGTAAATGTATTTTTTATATATCCAAAAAAAAAGATTCCAAAGATATGTCTGGAGATCAGGTTGGCTACTATATACTTGCATAAATGGCAATATATCGTCCTGGAGACAGATTCTCGGACAACGCTGGAACTATGTGCTGGTTGCTGGTGTACCTGCCTGGATAAATCAACAGTCTTCAACTTTCTCAAAAGACTAATTTTTCAAAGCCATCTCTATTTAATTTTGGAGTAAATTAAAGTTATCATCATCATTAAGTCATCAGTCCTAGAACTGGTTGGACGCGCACCCTCATTGTTTCCTGGTCTGAACCAACCTACACATTTCCCTGAAAATTGCACAGTCTGCATCTATCACCATTTGTGTGCTAAAGTCTTATCTCGGTCTACCTCTACCTATCTTTTCTTATCTCTGCTTGTAGTATATCCCGTACTATTCCCCAGAGATGCCTTAGAACGTATCCTGTCCTTCTATTTCTCCTATTTTTTACGTTTTCCTCTACTATTTCAACAACCTATTTTTTATTAACTTTGCCTGTCCATGCTACCATCCACATACATCTGAAGTACAACATTCGAGAAGATTTCTCTCTCTTCCTGTCTGTTTTTCCTACTGCCCCTATTTCATAGATGTACTGTGCTGTGCTCCACACTCTGCTTTGAACGGTTTTCTTCTTGTATCTATGTTCGTTGTCTTTGAACATACCTGCGGTTCTTTCTTGTTTGATGCAGTTCGGTCATCTTGTATTGTTTTATAGTTATATACCCTACTTCCCCGATATTCAGTTGTATGTAGAGGGGGGTAAGCAGCCTTTGGCTGTCAAGTTCCTCCCGCACTTGAACCTTTGTCGAATTAATAGTTTTTCCAATTTATCTTTTCACACAATCAACATTAGTTGTAAATACTTCACAACCAACACCTGTAGTTGTTTATAATAATCATCAGATTTAAGAGCACTTATTTTTTCGTCATTGGTTTTAACGTCTTGAAACTGGTTGGACTTGTACCTCAGCTTATTTATGTTCCGAATTAGCCTACACAGTTCCCTGCAATTCTCCCAACAGCCTATATACAATATAATTCCCTTCTATTGTTTTCTAATTATATTCCCTATTTCACCAAGATTCAGGGGTATGTGAAGAGGGTTAAGCAGCCTGTGGCTGCCAAGGATCCCCCTATACTTAGACATTTGTCGTATTAATAGTTTTCCAGTAAATCTTTTCGCACAATTAACAATAGTTGAGAGTATTGCAAAACCAATATCTGTAGTTGTTTATAATAAACACCATGTTTAAGTACAGTAATTATTATTGTTATTAGTTTTTCCATCTTACGACTGGTTGGAAGCGTACCTCCATTGATTTCTATTTTGGGCTAGCCTACACATTTCCCAGAAATTCTTACAGCCTATATCTTTCACTATCTGTGTGCAGTAGTCTAACCTAAGTTTACCTCTACTTCTCATTTTTCCTATCTCTGCTTCTAATATATTCCGTACTAATCCCTCATGCCTTAGTATGTGGCCTATTATCCTATCTCTCCTATTTCTTACTGTTTTCCACATATCTCCTTCTTCCCCTACCATTTCCAGTACCTCTTTGTTCTTAACTTTGTCTGTCCACGATATCTTCATCATACGTCTGTAGCACCACATTTCAAAATCTTCTACCTTTTTCTTGTCTGCTTCTCCTACTGTCCAGGCTTCACAGCCATGCAGTGCTGTGCTTCACACATATGTTTTAAGCAATCTTTTCCTTGTTTCTATGTTTGTGGTCTTTGAGCACAGTAGTTGCTTTTTCTTGTTAAATGTAGCACAACCTTGTGCTAATGTTTGTTTTATATCTTTTGTGCTTTTCCCATCTTGCGTTATTTGACTTCGTAAGTAGTAGAAATCTTTAACCTCTTGTAAATTCTCGTTACCTATTTGTATTCTTGTTTTTGATTTATTTTCCCCTCTTTTGCATACTAGAACTTTAGTTTTATTTTTGTTAATTTTCATACCATATCTCTCCGTTAGAACTGTTTCCATTTCATTAAGAGCAGCTTCTAACTCTTCTTTGCTAGATGCTAATACCGCTATATCAAAATATCATCTGCAAATCAAAGCATATGAATCTTTTGTCCCTGCATATTATTTCCAAATGTCTTCTTGCATTTGACAGTATTCTTTGCCTCTTCTATGAACAGGTTAAAAATTAATGGGGATAAGGCACATCTCCGTCTCACCCCTTTCCTAGTATTTGCTTCTCTACTTTCTTGCTCTAATTCTATTACCGCTGTTTGCTCTTTATGTACTATCCAACTATCCCTAAAACTCATTCCAATCTTTTTGAATATGTCGAACATTTTTTTCCATTTCACATTGTCAACTGGTTTTTCCAAAGCTACAACCCTATATATACGCTGTCTCGCTTTTCTATTGTTTTCTCCATTATCACCCTCAGAGCTAAAATAGTCTCCCGTGTTCACGCTGAGCATACTATTTCACCGAACAAATGTATTTTCTGGCTTATTAATTACTGAAAGATATCGGGAAAATTTCTTATACTAAGGAAGTAGAAACAAAATGAAATGACATTAAATCCAGCTTAGACATGGCGGCCAGAGATATTCTGGGGTAGACACAAAAAGAAAATAAGAAATCATGGATAACAAAGAATATCCTGAATTTAATAGAAGAAAGTCGAAAATACAAAAATAAATCAGACGAAACAGGAAAACAGAGATAGAAATCCATAAAATGGGAAATTGTTCACAAATGCAGGAAAGCTAAAGAACAATGGATTGATGAAAAGTGCGAAAAGGTACAATCTAAGATAGAAATAAGAAAGACAGACGAAGCGTACAATTAATTAGAATGAATTTTAGGGATATAAAACCATATAGCAAAAATTAAAGGAACGCGGGAGGAAACGTCATTATAGAAAATGTAGAAAAAGTACCTAGATGGCAGGAATATATAGGGAATTTATATTCAGGAGAGAAACTAACAGCATTAGAACAGGAATCAGACATTAAAAATGATGACCTGGAATATCCTATACTTAGAGATGAGTTTCAATTAGCATTAAAGAGTCTGCAAAATGGTAAGGCGCCGAGTACAGATAAGGTGCAAACAAACACTCTAAAAGTCACTGGACAAGCAGTAGCAGAACGTCTCTTACAACTTGTAAGCTATATGTACGAGACAGGCGAGATACCCAAAGATTTCAAACGCTACATCATAGTAACTATACAAAAAAAAGAAGCGCGGATAGATGTGAAAATTTTCGAACAATAAGTTTGACAGCACACGTTTCAAAAACATTAACTAGAATTGTACAAAGAGGAATGGAAAAACGAGCTGAAGAAATACTGGGAGAAGATCAATTTGGGTTTAGGCGAAACAGGGAGACACGGGTGGCTATTTCAGCTCTGGGGGTGATAATTGAGAAAACAATAGAGAAGGGGGAAATCGTATATATAAAGTTTGTAGATTTGTAAAAAGCATTGGATAATGTGAAATGGAAAAAGTGTTCGAAATACTGAAAAGATTGGAATGAGTTTTAGGACTAGACGGATAGTGCATTGCTTATACAAAGAGCAAACAGCAGCAATAGAATTAGAGCAAGAAAGTAGAGAAGTAAATATTAGGAAAGGGGTGAGATAAGGATGTGCCTTATCCCCATTAATTTTTAACTTGTACATAGAAAAGGCAATGAATGCTGTCAAATGCAGGAAGTCTTTTGGAATTAATATGAATGGACAAAAGATTGATATGCTTAGATTTGCAGATGATATTTTGATATAGCGGTATTAGCATCTAGCAAAGATGAGTTAGAAACTGCTCTTAATGAAATGGAAACAGTTCTAACGGAGAGATATGCTATGAAAATTAACAAAAATAGAACTATAGTTCTAGTACGCAAAAGAGGGGAAAATAAATCAAAAACAAGAATACAAATAGGTAACGAGAACTTACAAGAGATTAAAGATTTCTGCTGCCTAGGAAGTCAAATAACGCAAGATAGAAAAAGCACAAAAGATATAAAACAAAGATTAGCACAAGGATGTGCTACATTTAACAAGAAAAAACAACTACTGTGCTCAAAAACCACAAACATAGAAACAAGAAAAAAATTGCTTAAAACATATGTGTGTAGCACAGCACAGTACATCTATGAAATAGTGGAAGTAGGAAAAGCAGAAAGAAAGAGATAGAAGCCTTCTGGAATGTTGCGCTTCAGATGTATGAGAAGGGTAGCATGGACAGACAAAGTTAATAATAAATAGGTTGTTGAAATAGTAGAGGAATAAAGATATTT
The DNA here is from genome assembly GCA_036346225.1 of Platerodrilus igneus. Lineage (NCBI taxonomy): Eukaryota > Metazoa > Arthropoda > Insecta > Coleoptera > Lycidae > Platerodrilus > Platerodrilus igneus. Next base: position 2,175,931 of record JARFIW010001617.1, on the reverse strand, counting down.
GCAGAAAACAAAAAAAAATAGGAGAAATAGAAGGACAGGATACGTTTTAAGGCATTTCTGAGGAATAGTACGGGATATATTACAAGCAGAGATAGGAAAAGATAGGTAGAGGTAGACCGAGATCAGACTTTTGCACACAGATAGTGATATTCTTCTTAATCTTCTTTGGGGATTAAACCACTCATAGTTTTTAAAATTATCTTTATTAACGTTTCGATCCATAACCTAGGATCGTTTTCAAAATAATAAAAACTTCAAGTTTGACATTTATGACATAAATTGAAGGTGACTTTGATTTATTGATGTTTGAAATATTTGGTTTGAGTACACTAAGCAAAAATTTTTAAAGTATAAATGAATAATTGCCTTCAATTTGTGTTACGGCCTGGGACCGACTTTTTTAGGTAGCCAATACGCTTAACGTGAAATCAGCTGAGTAATTTTTATTGTAAAAATTCAATAACTTGGGAATTGGAAAACATTTTTTAACATGTTTCTATTTATACAATTTAGAGGATGGTTATTAAAGAAGTGTGCAATTGCATTATTAAAAGGCTTAAGTAGTCGTTTTTTTTTAATATTTATTTTGAAGGGGAAATCATTATGATTTAAGCTACCTCTTTGGCAGATTTTAACATTGTTCTGAGGTAACCTTATGGCGGGTTTACACTTGTCAGACACTAATGTTGTTCTATGAAGGTTGTATATGGATCTGAGGCGACCCTATGGCGGGTTTACACTTGTCAGATACCAATACTGTTTAACGGAGATTGTATATGGTTGTGAGGTAACCTTATTGCGGGTTTACACTTGTCAGATACCAATGCTGTTTTACAGGGGTTGTTAATATGCTTCATCATCATCATCATTGGATCTTCATCTCAAAACTGGTTGGACACGTACCTGCACTTATTTATATTCTGAGCTAGCTTCCCTTCTATAGTTTTCTAATTTTATGTTTTATTTCACCGAGATTCAGTGATAGATGCAGACTGTGCAAATTTCGCGGAAATGTGTGTAGGTTGGTTCAAACTAGGAAAGAATGAGGGTACGCGTCCAACCAGTTCTAGAACTGAAGACTTAATGATGATGATGATGATGAGTGTGGTACAGTTTTAATAATCGGAATTCCGATAATTGTAAAAAAGATTCATTAACTATACAACAATCAATTTGTATTTAGATTGAAGAAAGTACTGGGTTCATTGCTTAAGTTTGGAACAACTTTTTATTACAACATTTAAAAAAAACACGTCTATCTTAATATTAGATTGTCAGTCGAAAAGAAACCTCCTGACCAGTAATTTTTCATTTTAAGAGATCTGAAGTAAGTTTATCAAAAATTTTCATATCAGGTTTGTGCTTAACTAGTTTAATGGTAAACATCACAAATAATACAAAACCCATTTGGTAAAAACGTATTCAACTCCCAACATTCAATACATACTTCCCTTTATAGTTTAAGACCCAAATGTCTACTGTTAATTGTACACTATTATTTGTTTTAATTTTTTATTACTATGGTTTGATAAGTATTTTCGTATCAAGCGTGCTTTTTCTAGTTTAATAAATGGTGTTTCAAATTGGGCGGTTTTTTTAACAATAAATAAGACACATAATTTGCATTCATTTTCAAAAACCTTTTATTGGTAATTGAAGTATCACTAATGACATTTATATGCGAAAAATAATATCTGCCAAATGGCTTCCTCTTGCAGCTCCACAGACGTCCACTCATTTGTTAAAATTTTCAATGACATTATGGCATAATTGAGGCACTATCTCACCAATGACACCCATAATTTCATCTTCCAAAGCAGGAATCGATTGTGAATTGTTTTTATAAATCTTACTTTTTACATAACCCCAAAGAAAATAGTCTAATGGAGTCAAATCACATGATCTTGGTGGCCAATTAACATCACCGGTTCTTGAGATTACAGGTTCAGGACATTTTTTCTCTCAATAAAGCAATTGTTTCTTGTGCAGAGTGAGATGTAGCGCCAACCTGTTGAAACCAAATATCCTCTATATCAATATTCATTAATTCAGACCACAAAAATTCGATTATCATCCGACGATATCGATCACCATTGACAGTTACAGCTTCACCAGTAGCATTTTCAAAGAAGTAACCTCCAATTACACCACCTGACCATAATGCACACCAAACAGTAACTCGTTTAGAATGCATAGGTTTCTCATGAATATTTGTGGATTTTCCACACCCCAGATACGACAATTTTGTTTATTAACATAGCAACCAAGTTCAAACTGTGCCTCATCGGAAAACATGATTTTTTGAGAAAAACAGCCTGTTGTTCGTTGATGAAATTGACAAATGCACGACGTTTTAAATGATCTAATGGCTTTAGTGCCTGTGTTATTAGAACCTTATATGCCTTGTGCAAAATACGCCATGTTGTTGATCCACTAAGTCCACCTTGTTGTGAACCTCGTCTAGTGGACATTTTAGGATCTTCAGCAACACTATCACGAACCAAATCAATATTTTCTTGTGAACGACCGCTACGACGTATTTTTCGGTTTTTTGATCTTCCACCAAACCGGTCTCTTGAAATTTTTTAATAATTCGACAAATAGTGCTTTCCGCTGGACGATTATGTAAAACATAAAATTCACGTAGTTTTCTAAAAACACTTTTCACATTACGCCGATTTTCATAAAATAATTCAACAATTTGAACTGGTTGTTGTATCGTGTAAGAAGCCATTTTTATAAATGTCATACATCACACTTCTTAAAAACCGCGCAATTTGAAACACCCGTTACAAGTGCATGTATATAATGAGGGGTACAAAACGATGCACAGAAAGTGTTCCCAAACTCCTAAAAAATTAATTACAAATTCAAATTACCACATAAGGTTACAAATTGGTATGAAGTAATTAATTGACGTCATATGCGTTTACGTATGATTTTTGGTAATTTTTTGCTTTGTTTTGATGGAAAAAATTAGGAATAGATGTTATCTAAAATTTTAAACAGCATATTACGTAAAAAAATACCTGGGCACTTAAATTATACTTTATATTATGGCTGTTGAATAATACTAATATTAATGCAATAACTAAGCCAATAAAGGTGTTATCTAAAATAAAATTGTCTAAAGTATGTGTAAGACACGACATTGTTTGAAAATGAGTATGTACTTGTATATATTAAATAAATAACAAGGTATTGTAAAGAATAATATTTGAAATAAAATTATCATGAATTTACTTTATATGCTAATATTAAGCAGTATTAGTTTAACATTTTGGTAGAAAAGTTTAACAATTATTCACAACTAACTCTAAGAAAATCGCACCCTATTTACAATAATATAAATACATGTTCCATTCCCTGTTAAGCACTTACGCCAGTCGAACAAAGATCACGTATTCACAAGCAACGACTGATAAGAAAAAACGCGATTTGTTTAAAACTGACTAAAATTGTTCCAAGTACTAAGAACTTTTAATTAATATTTTTAAAATTTTGATTCACTAGTACACAATGTACAATATATTTGTTTTAAGCGGGTGTTTTTGAGACTATGGCGATAAAACACATGGAAATTTTGATTTTGGGACACCCGTGCTTTTCTAATTAAAGCAGGTACTTTTAACGTGCAAGGTCGCATTCGAAAGAGGTCGTGCTATTTGGAAAAATTCTATTCTAACAATCTGCGTGTATGGCAACTCATACATGGATGATATGAGCAAGGTCACCTGCGAATAAGCCTTATTATTATTATAATATGATTACCTAACAATTTGTATATACCGGGTTATCCAAAAGTCCCGCAACCCTAAAATATTATTTCTAGACCGCATTTTCTGGAAAAACTTTTCATACAAAATATTTAGAATTGTCCTCCAGCTATCTGGTTGTTACCTTAGAGTTGACCTTGAATATGACCTTGAAGGTCAAGTCGTTGTCAAGTTCTCTTTTTGAAATAGACACCCCTATTTTTTATTGCGGATTCTGAAAGAGCACAGAATTTTATAAATGACCCTGACCTTGGCCATGACCTTGAGATGAACCTGAAGGTCATGAACAAGGTCATGGTAATTTGGAAAATTTTGTGCTCTTTCCGAATCCGCAATAAAAATAGGTGTTTTTATGTGAAAATTGGCCTAAAAAAGAATTTGATCTTCAAGGTCACGGTCAAGGTCAACTTCACGGTCATCAACAAATAGGTGGAGTACAATCTTGAGCATTTTAAAAAAATTCTTCAGAAAACCTAAAATATTGGAAATACTTTTTTTTAATTGACCTCAATTGTCTTCAATGTCATCTCAAGGTCAAGGCCTAGGTTCAGGTCATTTATAAAATTCTGTGCTCTTTCCGAATCCGCAATAAAAGATACTTGGTTCTATTTGAAAAATTAACCTAAAAACGATTTGACCTTCAAGGTCACTGTCAAGTCAACGTCAAAGTCACAAATAGTTAGGTGGAGCACAATCTTGAGAAATTGTAAAAAAATTCTCCAGAAAACCTAAAATATTGGAAATACTTTTTCTTAATTGACCTCAATTGTCTTCAAGATCATCTCAAGGTCATGACCAAGGTCAACGTCATTTATAAAATTTTGTGTTCTTTCCGCATCCGTAATAAAAAATAGGGGTGTCTATTTGAAAAAGTGAACTTGACAACGATTTGATCTTCAAGATCATTGTCAAGGTGAACTTTAAGGCCACAACCAGATAGCTGGAGGACAATCCTAAATATTTTGTATGAAAAGTTTTTCCAGAAAATGCGGTCCAGAAATAATATTTTAGGGTTGCGGGAACTTTTGATAACCCGGTATATACAGTGCTTTCCACGACGGCCGTAGTAGACATTGCTCTGAAGGTACAAAATGTAGAGGTATGAAATTTTGTACATCGCGTTTTTCGACATGCCGAGTCTATCTAAAAAAATTTCGTTTTGACAGCAGTTTCAGTCATACCCGAAATTGATATTAACTTTGTTATTTTAAATTAAATACCCTTTATATTTTGCATTTTTAGATATTACACCTAATTTTAACTGCGTTGTATAGATCGTTTCTCTATATTTTACCGTTCTCGAAATATTTAGCTTTTTAATGTTTATTTTGTACAAAACAGCCATATACTCTCTTGAAAATAATGTACATTTAAATTTACAGTTGAAAACCAATTATTAGCAGAGTTGTTATTTAAATGTAAGATAATCATTCCAATGTATTTGTTTCCATTCTATACCATACGAGGTGTTCAAAATTTTTGCTTAAATTTGCTTACAAAAAAAATCGAATAAATAATTTTTCTAAATGAAACACCCCCATCACGTATATTTTTACATTTATAAATTGTTCAATCATTTTTAAGATAATGTAACGAAACACAAAGTGTATTTGCAATAACAACAGTTTTTATTTTCAAACTCTTTCACAAGCCTTTTCTACAAGGACTATAGGATTTCAAAAATCTCAGCTATTTACTTTCAGAACTTTAACTAACAGCACAAGCATATTCTTCTAAACACTACAATTTATTCTCTTAATTAACTTAATCTCAAAGCACTACAATTAATTTATATACGAAGCACTAATCACTATGAGTAATTTATATCAAATTTAAATCAAATTTATGTCAACAGTAGAATCATTTATGTTATATATTCTAAAGCTCTAAGCTAAAGCTTTACATTAACATCAAATATTACTAACATTATAAATGAAGTCGCAATCAGAATTCATATCAAATTTTGGATTAAAACTGTCTTCCCATATTTATGACAACAATTTATGTACATATTAATTGTAACAGTAAAATCGAGAACATTGTAGCAAATTCATTTTTTATCAGTATTTTTATGGATATTTATGCTATTGTTTTGATAGTAGGTAATTTCAAGTCTTACATCATTGTAAATTCCTAAGTGGTAACTGATTTTATAGTTCTGTTTTGCCTCTCAATTTCACTTTATGCTTCAAAACTGTGAGCATCATTTCAAATTGTATGGTGACAAGCAATAACTCTTATAAGATTTATTTCAAGATCTCCCTCCTTCTATAAGTAAAATGATACACTCGGTCGTAATTGTCGAATTGACAAACACTTTTACGTTACCTATTGTGGGTGAAAGTCAAACTTCTTATTAAGGAGATGACTTTAAGCAAGCATGCTTGGTGCCGGATTTGAAAAAAGCCGTAAAACTAGGAAAACATCGTGTAGTGATTAGATTCCTGGCTTCATTTTAGTTTTGATAACAGAGCCTTTCCTATTATGTTTCTGCTTCAGTGATATCTGTAATACACGATGTTAATTTTATCAAGCGTCAGTAAGACAGTGAGTATAAATTAATCTCATCTGTATTTTGCTCTTTTTTTTCGTAGTGCAACAAAAACAATTTAGAGAGAGGTATATACTTTCGAAAGATTTAATTTGAATATTGAAATGTTACAATATTCAGTGTCTGGAATTTAATTCTGAATTGATAAATTTATCTACAGTAAGAGTTTTGGTTAGGATTTACATCAGATGATTTGAGAAGTATCTATCAATTTCGTGATGGTGTTAGTAGGCTTCAAGATTTGCATAAATTCATGGAATAGTATAAGTGCGGCGCTGATATTTTTGTATGCTGTTGAACATTTGGTATGTTGTTTGTTCTGAAAGAACGTGCACGTTTTGATTACATCTGTACTGTTTTTAAGTTTTGTTCAAGTTGGAAATACCTAAGCTATTTAACGTCGTTTGACCTTATTATCTTGTTGTGATTTTGAAGTGAATTTTATAGAAACTCCATTTTTAATATTGATATGTACCGTTGAAATTCATAGAGGGCAGTATGCTAAATTGTTTACGTTTTTGAAATAATAAATTAAAAGTAAATGTGAAAGTTAATAATTATTGCGTATATCCGGAAAATTAAAATATTTCATCTTAAATAGTATTAACGAATAATTTTGCCTGGTATGACGAAAGTAATTCTAGCATAGGGAACGAAAATCAATATAAATTGTTGGTTATTTTGCAAAAGAAAAGCCCGTGACTGGTTTCACTGTTCTTGCAGATCATCAAACAGGCGCATCTATTTTTGCAAAACAATCAACTAAGTTCTGACATAATATACAAATTAAAGTGTATTTATAGTGCAAATGTTTCTCATGCGCCCTCTATACTTGGATATAAGCAACAAACTTTTAATAGTGCGTCAAAAGACAAGATGAAAAATGAAATAAACAAATGACCTGTTACCTACTTAACACCAGCGAACATTCTAAGAAAATACTGCACCCAGTGCTTAACGAGGAAGTTGGTCGACAGAAACCAATACGTTTCCAATTAAATATTAATGTAGGTAACAGGTCATTTATTTATTTCATTTTTCATCTTGTTTTTTGACTCTCTATTAAAATGTTGTATGGCAATGCCATCTACACTATCACGTCGGAGACGGGAAACAGTCGTCGATAGTTGTCTCCTTATTTCAAGTATAGAGGGCGCATGAGAAACATTTGCATTATAAATACACCTTAATTTGTGTATTATGCCAGACCTTAGTTGGTTGTTTTGCAAAAAGAGATGCGTCCGTCTGATGATCTGCAAGGACAGTGAAACCAGTTGCGGGCTTTTATTTTTGCAAAGTAACCAACAATTTATATTGATTTTCGTTGCCGATGCTCGAATTACTTTCCCCATGCCAGGTAAAATTTTTCATTAATATTTAATTGGAAACGTATTGGTTTCCTTCGACCAGCATCCTCGTTTAGCACTGGGTGCAGTACCTTCTTAGAAGGTCCGCCATCAGTGTTAAGTAGGTAATAGGCCATTTGTTTATTTCATTTTTCATCTTATCTTTTGACTCGCTATTAAACTTTTGTCTGGCAATGTCATCTACGCTATCATGTCGGAGACTGGAAACAGTCATCGATAGGTAGTTGCTTATATTCAAGTACAGAGAGCGCATGAGAAACATTTGCACACTTTAATTTGTGTATTATGCCAAAACTTAGTTGATTGTTTTGCAAAAAGAGATGCGTCCGTCTGATGATCTGCAAGAACAGTAAAACCGGTCACGGGCTTTTCTTTTTGCAAAATAACCAACAATTTATATTGATTTTTGTTCCCTATGCTCGATATGCTATCCCCATGCCAGGCAAAATTATTCATTAATACTTAATTGGAAACGTTTTGGTCTCCGTCGACCAACTTCCTGGTTTAGCACTGGGTGCAGTTTCTTCTTAGAAAGTCTGCCAGTGTTAAGCAGGTAACAGGTCATTTGTTTATTTCATTTTTAAATAGCATTGGTTGTTATTAATAAAATACTGAGATTCTAAAAAATCTCTATTCATTGATTAGTTTATGTATGCCTAATTAAACTTTAGAAATATTTGGAAGTAAACTGAATTGACACTTATATGTGAAGTCTATTGTAGTACTGCACAAGAGTGAATAAAATTTTTGATAGAATATCATTAGTCACTTACATAGTGCGAATTTTTAAACATCTATAAAAAATAATTGCTAAATTTTGAGATGTACTGAAACAGAATTACTGAACCAATTTGATAATGATGTGTACATATTGTGCAATCATTTGTAGATAATTATTTTAGATAACTGAGATATTAAGACAATTGAAACTTATTTTGGTTATGTTCTTTATTTATTATTTTGAATAAGATAATATTTGGTTCATAATACCTATGAAATTTAATGGCGATAATTAATAGAATGCACAAACAGTGCTAGGTATTGGTTTTATTTAGTTACAGAAGTAACAGTGCACCTTTATCAACTACAACGTGGAAGTAAGTAAGTATTTCGTAAGAGTTGTATTCATGCAAAATATTTGTACAGCAGTATAGGGCTTAGTTTTTCGCATTCTCCTTATACAAATCGGCTGATATTAGTCATTAGTTGTATTCAAAAATTCGGTGGCGCCATATTCACTTTATTTTTGGTCGTAGTTCAACCTCGATCCAAGCTCATGATCTACGCAGAGCAAATTACTCTACTAGCCACTTTGTCTTTAGTGGTTTCCTTACCCATAAGCCGCTTTCCATTCAAAATTACCTCGGACTTCTCGTCACAATAAGAAGTCCTCGTTTTAGTTACCCTTGCGCCTGACATTTGGCAAGATAGGTGTCTTATATTACCTTGTCCCAAGGTAATTGTCCACAATGGCGCTCAACGTTTGGGGCTTTGATTGGTTTTGCATGTCCACACTTGTTGATTCTTGAATCATACACCCAAGATTAATTTAGCTTATTGATATTACACAACAGACGTTGAAAGCTTTAGCGCAGATTGCTTATTTGAGTTTAATTAATAGTTAGTTTAGCTATTTAATTTTATGATGGCTGATACTTATCAAGTTGTTTATTTGCATATAGATGAACTGGACTACAAATTAAGAATTCGAGGAATTAATAGCAGTAGACCAATACAGGACAAGAGAAAAATATCAGGCCGTTTATTAGCTAGAGAAGCAACAGTACTTGGTCGTTTAATTGATCCTTCTGCATATGTGATAGAATTCTCAGATGAAAGTGATGAGATTGATGCATCTATAGAGTCCATGAAAAATGTTTTGTTAATATTCGAAGGTGAGCTATCAGACCCTACATTTAAGAGGATACAGTCGAGATTAGTACATCTTGATGGTCGTGTGAGGCGAATGAAAATTCCTTTAGATAATTCGGACGAAGCAACTACATTTAAAAATCAATCGTTAATAACTCCCGTTAACACTGTTTCGTATCTAGTTCTCCCTATTGCGATTGGTTCGTGGTCCGTTAAATTTACTGGAGATCCAGGACAAGTTCATCAATTCTTGGACAGAGCAGCTGAGTTGGCACAGTCGCGGAAAGTGTCTGAAGAAGATTTATTTAGTGCTTCCGTGGAATTATTCACGGGTAACGGTCTTATACGGTATCGTTGTATTCAAAGTTGTCTAACCAACTGGAATATATATATATATATATATATATATATATATATATATATATATATATATATATATAGCTCATATGGAGAATTTGTTTAGTAAGTTACCACAATCACCAGCAGAGTGTACAAAATTTAGGATGGTTAAAAGAAATTTATTGCCGGATTTTATTTCCCAATTAGCTCTATCAGAAATAAATAATATGTCGATGTTAATCAAGGCGTGTAAGAAATTGGAAAAAACCAATGCGGCAAAGCAGAAGTTAGTGCAGACTTCGGCGAATTATATTTCGAAAGGAAATTCGAACTCACAGGTTGAAAACAAATGGTCAGCTCCTGTTAGAAACTTTTCTGAGCGAACTGGTCGTAGTTTTTATAATAAATCATTTCCATCTCAGATTCAGGCTCTTGAAAATAATAATAGTTCTTCTGGTAGTGTTTCTGTAAGTACGGTTAAGGTGAAGAAACTCATGTGTTAGAATTGTTTAGGTGATAGTCATACTTTTTGGAGGTGTAGGATCCTTCGAAAAATATTTTGTTATAGTTGTGAATATATTGGAGTTAAAGAAGTAACATGTCCGTCGTGTTCAAAAAACAAGTAAGTGGGCTGATGCAGAGTGGTCGGCATCATGCTCCTATACAAAGGGCTACGGTTATGTTGAGTGAACAAAATAATTTTTTTAATAAAGATGATTGGTCGGAATAGCTTGATAATCGTCCGTATATTATGGTAAAATTGTTGGACAGAGATATCACTGTTTTGTTTGACTCCGGTTTACTACTACCGGTTGGTTCGTTAGTGTTGCCTGTTTTAGAGAAATTGTAATTAAAAATTTTCGTAACAGAGAAGAAAAAAGTTTCTACTGCAGATGGTGCTCTGAAAGAAGTTATTGGTTCAGTTGATTTACCTATTAGAATTGGAAGAGAGTACCTTATTATTAACGCTTTAGTCGTACCGTCTCTCCCGCACGTATTTATTTACGTTTGATGGCGATTTTGCAAAATTATTTGGTCTAGTAGCAGATTTCAGAAGCAATTCATGACATATTCAAAGTATGTATGTCAATCGTCAGTACCATTGAGATGCAATTCTTATTTACTTAGTATAGATGATTTGTCAGAAACACAGCAAATAAAGGCGCGAGTAGCAATAGCCTTTCAACAAAATCAGTAGCGAAGAGAGACTAGGACGCACAGACAAAATTATGTTGGACATTGATACTAGTTATGCAATACCTTTTCGTAAAAACCGTACGTCATGTCTCCTTTTATGAGTAAGATGTTAGATAAAGGATTAGGCGAAATGCTGAGATTAGGAGTAGTAAAAGAATGTCAGAGTTCATGCTCATCTCTTGTGTTGTTAGTAAAGAAACAAGCTGGTGACTACCGATTTTGTTTTGACGGAAGAATGCTCAATGGTATTACCAAACACGACAGCCATCCGCTGTCAAACATTGATAGGATCATCAATTTACTTAGAGGTGCAATTTATATTTCTATAATCTTGATCTTAGAAAGAGTTTTTGGCAGATTCCACTTTCAAAAACGTCTAAAGATAAGACCGCTTTTGGTGTTATTTTGAGAGGACATTGTAGGTTTGTTACAATGCCATTCGGATTAAAAAAACGCTGCTCAAACACAACAGCGTTTAGCTGATTCAATCTTTGGACCGAAATTTGAACCTCGCGTGTTCTGTTATTTGGATGACATAATCCTGTATTCAGCATCTTTCGAAGAGCATCCTAAGCTTTTAGAAACTGTGAAGGAACGTCTTAAGGAAGCTAATCTTACAATCAACTTCAAAAAGCGTGAATTCATTAAGATGTCGTTGAAGTTTCTCGGCTTTGTTGTTGGGTCAAATTCTGTTCGTACAGACCCGGGTAAGGTTTCACAGCAATGGTAAATTTTCCTAAATCTAAGACCACTACTGAGGTCAAGCGCGTTTTGGGAATGTGTACCATCGTTTTATAAAAAGACTTTCCATCTTTAGTTTTATCTATCAGTGATTTAGTAAAGGGAAGAAAAAAAGGTAAATCTATTGTTTAAACGTCCGATGCTGAGAACTCGTTTGTTCAGATCAAACAGGCATTGGTCTCCGCTTCATTGTTACCACAGCCGGATTACTCAATCCCATTTACTGTCGAATGCGACGTCAGCGACACAGGGTTCGGATCTGTTTTAGTTCAGAACGTAGATGGTGTCGAACACGTTATCTCGTACGCCAGTACGTCACTTACTCGTACCGAGCGAAATTATTCAGTCACGAAGAAGTGCCTGACTGTAATTTTCGCTATAGAAAATATTCGACCTTGGGTAGAAGACGCCCGTTTTACTGTCGTCACGGATCATTATATCAGGTTGTCGGAAATGTCATTACACATTTTAAAAGTATACTTACATATACAAAGTGGAAACTATAATTGGAACAAATTCTGTTGCTTAATAAATAAAAGTTTGTTGCAAAATTTTTGAAAAATGTCGATTTTTATTCTGAATGGGGACATATTACAAGGAGATTTGTCAATTTTTAAAATTATTTGAGGTTGCAACCCCCAACTCTTTCGTTAAATAGAAGAGTAGGTTGATTAATTCTTTTATCAATTGCAAATACAATTACTTATTTTATTTTGTTACTTTATTACACGATTATGTTTTCAACTCTATTACATAATTATGTTTTCATTATACGTACATGATAGATATTTTTAATTAAAAATTAAAAACCAAATATATTAAAATTTACTTAGCTTAATGGAAAACGTTTTCGGTGACCAACACTACTGTCTAAATTCTTAACTTAGTAACAAGAAGATCCTGTGGGAATGTTTATAAATTTCATTAGTTAAAACTATTTAGTCATTTACAGTAACTGTATGTTATAGTTTCAGAAATTTTAATCATAAATACCTAATGAGTGATTTTTGACTATAGACAATTCGGACATCACTAAAAGCATTTAGTTCCTGGACGTATTTTATTTTTACCAGATCATCATGGGACTTCGAGAGGAAAATTAAATATTCCGAATCAATATGCTTTTGTCCAATACGAAGTTGTAAATTTAACGGGAACCAAAATATCCCCAAAATTAAAGACAACCAACCTGGCAGGGAATTATCCAAACTTTATTGATTAATTGCAGTCAGTTCATTACCTATTCTTTAAAGTTAACTAACTTACTCAAGCCACATGTTAATTGTTGGGATGGTAATGACGAAGTGCTCTATAATAAAAGAAGAACGGATCAACTTAGACAAGGGCAATATTATGCCTAGCTAATTACTAGGGGAAATTCCGCTCACTCTTTCAGGAGCAGACCGGCAGAATGGCGGGAGACAAGCGGTATGGCCAACCAGAAAAGTAAAAGAGTCATCTCAAAGGTGAGATGATTGCCCCAATTAGGACGAGAGCGCTTAGAATGTCAGAAAAGCAAAGGACATTAGTCGTGTTCTCGATATACAGTATGGCCCGAAATAAACCGTACTTTTATTTATTTAAAGAATACATATTATTTACCCTTTATTACATGTTCTAAATGTGCACTTTCTCGTTCAAGACAGAGCTCATAACGAAGTTCCAAGTTGATCTTAATATCAAATAAAGGTTGCGTCAGCTGTTCGAAAAATGCTTGAATAAACTCCTTTAATACGTCGATAGTTTGTGGTGACCTTTTGAAGACGTAATCTTTCGCCATGCCCCAAATGTATGTGTCTGGAGAGGTTAGATCTGGCGAATGTGATGGATAAGGAAAGTCGGTAAATCGTGAAAAGATGTTGTCTTGAAAATATAAAAATGTTCTTGAAGAAATTGTCGAACTGCGACAGCAATGTAACAAGTTGCCCCGTTCTGTTGAAAAATTTGGTCTCGAAATGCCAAATTGCGACAAAATCAATATAGATCAGGGATAAAGCGTAATTGTAAAATGTGTATATACCGTTGTTGATTAAGTGTGACCATTGTCTTCGATAAAGTACGGACCAATGATTTCGTGTCACGAAACTGCACACCAGACACTAACTTTTGCGAACCTCTTGAACCTGATCGGGTGTGGTAAATCCCAGAAATCGATTTGTGCGCCGATTCACATGGCCCGATAAATGAAAATGTGCTTCGTCTGAAAACCATATATTTTTCAAAAATTAGGATTTTCATACTGTAGCGCCAGCATTCTAGCGCAATATTCTATTCTACTCCGATCATCTCGAAGATGTAACTGTTGGTGAATCACATACGAAAATGCACCCAGCCCCTTCAAGATTCTGGGCAAATAAAGTTCCAACGCTGTTTTTCGTTGGCTAGCGTTCGGGTTTTGTAAGATCTACTCAAAAATGCATTCATGGTTATTGTTGATGTTAACTGTCCGGCGACGATCTGAGTTTTCTTTTCGTTGGCACAATACACTGCCATTATTACTGAACTTTTCAATAACCTTCAAAATTACGGAATTACTCGGAGATCTTTTATTAAACTGTTGGATGAATTGATCACACACCTCGGTCGATTCCGTATGACCGAAAATAATGTTCTACCAAAAACACCTCTCTACTTAACACCATTTCTAACAATTAGGCCCTACTAATTAATTGTTTGGGCTTTATTTGACAGGTCTATACGAGTTACCTTGTTTATGACGACGCACGCGTAGAGACACCGCCAACTTAGTTTCACTACTGTTTATTTGGGGCCATACTGTATTAGGAATCAATACCTCTTGATTTTGATCTGAAAAGACTCTCAAAAGAAGAGGAAAAAAAGTTAAAATCTGTATAAAATGTAGATGAGAAGTAAACAAGATTTACATAAATCCAATCGAATTGTCTGTTATAAAAGAAAAAATTCTTAATCTTAAGGGAAAGGTGAACTGAAATAAGTAAGATTAATCATCAGGATTTAAAATCTTTTCCGTGCCAACAACCTCTATTCGTTCCCGTTTAATCTGATAATTTTGTTTTTAATAAGGTCCTACAAATATTTGTGCTAATTTGGCCATAAAAGATTTCACTGCGTATTGACAGAACAAAGTTCCTACAGCAAATTGAATCTCCAACTTGAAATTGTACCATAATTAATCGTTATCTCTCTGGTAAGCATGGTCTAATTTCCTTTATAAAGCGTATTAAATTTAGGCTCCCTGTCTCTCGAACTATTTATACTTTCGAAAGATGTCTTCTAAATTTTTTGAATCCTTCGCCTTTCTACCAGAAGAACCGTCAATGACCATCTCCCTTCCAAAGTTACCAAATATGGGGTCATATCAATAACCTCATGCACCGCAGTGCGTACAGCACAACCCATCATAGGTAAATATTTATCTAATCATCCATGATTCTCAGTTACATAAGAGGCAAGCATAGTCTTGAATACTCGCTTTGTGCTTTCGACTAACGAAGTTTGTGGGCGATAACGTGCAGTGAAAATAATTTTTGAATTATATTTTGAAATGAAGTTTTTGAAAATATTGCTATGGAATTAAACGCCATTTTCTACTATAATATATTGAAGTGTCCTAAACAATAAAATCGCAAATTTCTCAATTTTCTTAGCAATATCCAATGCTGTTGCATTTCGTAGTTAAAAAACAATGGAAATTTAGTAAAAGTATCAACATAAGTATGATCTTTTGCGGAGTTAGGCAGGAGCCTGACCAAATCAACAGAGACCTTCTGCCAAAGTTTTAACAGCATAATCACGAGACATTTTTCCAATTGGTAATTTCTGTTCTGGTTTTTGAGGCAAACAAGCTTTACATCTATTAACGTACCTTCCAACAACCGCACGGTGTTGAGGCCAAAAATATTTCTGTGCAATTTTTTCGTAAGTTTTCTTAATGTTAAAATGACTCGAAGCAGGTTCATGATAACGGTTCAAAATTGTTTTTCGATCAGATCTGGGAAAAACTTCTTTCAAGGCATAATCTGCTCTTAACTTTGTAAATCTACCTGCAATGTATTTAAGCAACTTTCCTCCGTCCATTTGCGATCTATTAAGTTTCTGAAGATTTCTTTGAAGAATTAATAACATTCTGCCATCTCAAACATCTGGTTTAAAGAAGTAAATTCAAGGGAATTTTTATTAAAATTAGGATTATTAACAATTTTTGAAGAGACTGCATTTATCGTATCAATTATTAATAAAGAAATATCATTTGAATTTGGAATAGGTAATGAAGAAACAGTTTGTAAAGATTTTGTCGATGAAGTTACTTGTGTTGGTACTAAAGCTGGAACAGCTTTAGATAAGACATCAGGGATTATATGATCTTCCCATTTTAGATGGATAATATTGAAGTCTTTACTTTATTACACGATTATGTTTTCATTACACGAGTTACATATCCCCCAATTATGTATGTCGTATATTTATAAAATAGAATCTAATAGGAAATTATTAAGGAATTACTAAGCGAAGTGCAACAATGTAATACAAGAATAATTAATAAAGTTTATTAACAGTTCATGAGAACGGATGCAATACTTTGTATCCAGACGATAGTGACACTGCAGGTGGCAGTTTACAGACAGTTAAGATACTGTGATTACCTAGAAAGTAAGATTGTAACAATGTATTAATGAATAGAATTAAGAATAAAAAGACATGAGCTCTGCAAGTTCCCACAACCATGTGAGAGGGTAGGGACATTATAAATAGCCTGGGAGCCCCAAGACCCGGCAGTCAGTCAAAGTATTCAGCTTTAACATTGCAGTTGCTTAGGCTACTCAAAATAGTACAATTAATTCTTTTTTCGAACTTAGAGTAATTTTAATCAAATTTGTAAAATTCCATATTAAATTCTGTATTAATGAAATAAATTGTTAAGAAGTTTTGGAAGTGCTTTTTAAAAACACAGCTCCCAAGGCATGAACCTTAACTCACGTACACGATAGACATTCTGTAAAATTAAAAATCAAATATTTCAAAAACTACTTAGTTCAATTAAAAACGTTTTCGGCGATTAAAAGTATTTAATCTTATAACAAAAACGTACTGTGGCTACGTTCATAAATTTCATGCAATTAATTAAAAATGTTCATTCAAATACAGTAACTGTAGGCTATAGTTTCAGATATTTTAATCACAAATACCTTATGAATGAATTTTGACTGTAGATAATTCGGACACTACTAAAAGCATTTTTATCTCCTGGACGTATTTTATTTTTACCAGATCCTCCTGGGGCTTCAAAAAGGAAAACTAGACATTATGAATCAACATGCTTTTGTCCAACATAAAATTGTCATTTTAATTGAAACCAAGGTATAACTAAAATTAAAATCAACCAACCTGCCAGGGTATTATTGAACTTTATTGACAAATTGAAATCAGTTCAATACATATTCTTGAAGATTAACTAACCTACTCAAGCTATATGTTACTTGTTGGGATGGTAAAGACAAATTGCTTTATAAGAATTATTTTCCTCCATATAACAATTCTAAATATTTTCGGCAGAATTCGGACAGTTGAATTAAAATTGAAATCTTTTTCTAGACTTAGTGGAAGGTACTTTCCTTTTTTTTTACTCAGCTCGATTTTGCATGTGAACTTCGCCATGCCTAGACGGTGGGTCATAGGCGCCAGCGTGACAAAGTATTAATCAAAACAAATGTATCAAAACTATACCGGACCATGATCAAAGAAACTAAGGGGCTCTAGCATCAAGGCTATAAATGAAGTACGGCAATTCCCATCTGCAACAAGTGCATACGCTTAAGTAAAGAACCGTAGCTAGAAAGCCGACAAAAATTTATAAGAGTTCGAAGCAGATATTGCTCGCTTAGTGAGACTTATGTATCCAGCAGCACCGGACAGATTCTAGGAACAGCTAACAGTACAGACATTTATCGATGGAATACGCGCTGTCGAGGTCCAGCAAACATTACGACTGGTCCGTCCTAAGATCTGCGCTGGCTCATGCTTTGGAGTTTGAAGCGGCAAAGTATGTATCACATCGTTGCAGTTTCAAAGTTTCAAAGTTTCAAAGTTTCAAAGTTTCAAAGTTTCAAAGTTTCAAAGTTTCAAAGTTTCAAAGTTTCAAAGTTTCAAAGTTTCAAAGTTTCAAAGTTTCCAAGTTTCAAAGTTTCAAAGTTTCAAAGTTTCAAAGTTTTAAAGTTTCAAAGTTTCAAAGTTTCAAAGTTTCAAAGTTTCAAAGTTTCAAAGTTTCAAAGTTTCAAAGTTTCAAAGTTTCAAAGTTTCAAAGTTTCAAAGTTTCAAAGTTTCAAAGTTTCAAAGTTTCAAAGTTTCAAAGTTTCAAAGTTTCAAAATTAGATACTCTGTGGAAGAATATGGACACATATGGCACATCTAGCGGTGATGCAAACAACTTAATAGAGAACTAAGAACGATAGGTCGCGAGATGGGCGGGAAGAATAAAGGAGTCCGATTTCGACATTGGGCATCGAGCGTCGAGTCGACTTAAAGCAGATGCGTTGTCACCTTGTCTTGAAGATTGTAGTCATTGTTCACGGCTGGAGATGAAATGTGATCTTCTTTGCCAAACAACCGTGATTAGCGATGATTAGCAGAAACATCAGTTTAGAACCGAGAAAGAGAATGATCCAGACCTAGGCGTCATTATGCATCAGAACATCAGAGGAGAGCGCCCGTCGTGATAAAATGTTAGCCCGTTAAGTAACACCTTAAAGTCGTTCTGGGCACAGTGGAATTCCTTGAAGTTAGAGGACGGGATCTTGGTGATAGATCCCTAGAAAAAGAAGATGATATTGTAAGTGCGATTTAGATGGTGGTTCCCAAGAACCTAATGTCAGAGGTTTTAGGACATTTACATAATGGGACATCAGGGACGATCGGGAGCCCTCTAGAGAACATCCGTAAAAGATTTTGAGTAGACTGCAAGGAGGACGTCAGAGAATGGTGCAGGAAGTGTCAGTTATGTACGTCGTTAGATAACGAAAAGCACCCTTTATGTAATACAACGTAGGAAGCCCGCTTGAGAGAGTGGCAATTGACATCGCAAGCCCATTTTCCGAAACAGGCTCTGGAAATAAGTATATTTTGGTAGCCATGAACTACTGTTCAAAATGGACTGAGGCGTATGCTGCATCCTACCAAGAATCAACAACCATCGCTGACATATTTGTCAAAGAGTTTTTCTGCGATTTTGAAATACCTTTGGGGTTGCACGCTAATCAAGGTAGCAACTTTAAGCCGGCGTTACTGGAAAGACCAGAACGACACGGTTGCATTTAAAAAAAAATTTTTGTATAAAATAATATACTTAATTATATTTAAAGTTATTACTATCACCTGATTAAATAACTACATAATCATTATAAGTTTTTGTAGTTCTAGAATTACATCACAACTACATTTCACCAGCGAAAGTATAATGTGTAAGATAATTTTATCGAATAATATAGGTGAATTTAAAAGAGCGTAACTGGTACTAAATAGTAAATATACAATATTATGAAAAAATTTTATGAAACCTTTATTACCTGTTGGTTGTTCTCAATCTTGGAGTTGAAAATCTGGTACTGGGAGGTGGATATGGATCCCAAAGATTCAAAGAAAACTACTTTTACTATTTTGCACTGGCCTATGGCAATTTGAATTTTGCAACACGCTTGCCACCTTTGAGTGTTTAATGGATAACATCTTCGTGGACTCAGGAAAAAACATGCCTCGTATATTTGGATGACGTGATCGTGATTGGGAAGACATTTAGGGAGAACTTGATTTTTCGGCTACTAAAATTATTTAATCTTATAACAAGAACGTGCCGTGAGTACGTTCGCAATTAATTAAAAATGTTCATTCATTTACAGTAACTGTAGGCTATAGTTTCAGACATTTTAATCATAAATATCTGATAAATGATTTTTGACTGTAGATAATTCGGACACCACTAAAAGCATTTGTATCTCCTGGACGCATTTTATTTTTACCAGATCCTCCTGGGACTTTAAAAAGGAAACTAGGTATTATGATTCAATATGCATTTAACCAATATAAAATTGTCATTTTAATTGAAACCAAGGTATCCCTAAAATTAAAATCAACCAACCTGCCAGGGTATTATCGAACTTTATTGACTAGTTGAAGTCAGTTCGATACATATTCTTTAAGGTCAACTAGCCTACTCAAGCTACTTGTTAATTGTTGGGATGGTAAAGACGAATTACTCTATAGAAATTATTTTCCTCCGTACAACAATTCGAGAAATCTTTGGCAAAATTCGGACAGCAGAATTAAGATTGAAATCTATTCCTAGACTCAGTAAAAGAGGCTTTTTTTTTACTCAGCACGAATTTGCATGTGAACATCTTCATGTCCAGACGGTGGGTCATAGGCGGCAGCGTGATTAAGTATTAATCAAAACTAATCATTTTAGAATACAAAATTACGTTGCTGATATCATTTCTAACCTTTAAAACCGTCATAAAGTATTGATAACCCTTTCACTATGAACAATATGAGATACAAAAATTATCCTTCCTTAGATTTCGTGTAACCTCAAAATTATATTTTTTAAATAAATAACCTAACCCTATTAGTGGGATTTAAAAATACAGAAACTATTAAAATTATGTATAAGTTTAAATATTTTAATGGAACATCTCAATGTACCAAAGCCAATGATGTGTGTGAAAGGTGATTTCATTTTAAAAACTGCACATAATAACGCCCTACTCAGAACTGCATTATAATTACATAAATTTTTACTTTCTGTTTTCTCTATGAATGAAGAGCAGTTTTTATTAAATTTTATAGTCGCACAACAATAAAATGTTTGAAATAACTTTTATTTGTATTGTTAGATTATTTTGCTACCGTTTATTTCATCGTACTATAATTTTTTCAAAACAAAAAGTGATATTTTTGTGAGCACCTGATTGTTCGAAAATTATTTCTGTACGTTTTTCAACAATAAAAAGTTCAGGAATATATATTGCTGTGATAAGGGGTTGTTTATGGGTGTATTGAGTCGTAAGGGTCGCGTAGTAAATGTACATAGCAATAGGAATCAGAAAACTGCATTTATTTAGCATGAAAATAAATAATTCGCATATTATGCAAATAACAAACATTTAACACCCTGTATAAACACCGCCATTAACTTTAATCAATGCCAGTAAGCATATCTTTCAATAATATAGCACATATTCAGCAGAGAAATAATTATTCATGCAATTAAACTACTTCAAGAAACGTTCAATAAGTTTATAAAATAGATACGCATGAGATAAGATAAAACATAGTAAATCTTCATGCCATCACGCATGTGATAAAAGAAGGAATAATAAAGCGCTTTGATAAGAAACGCACTTTCAAAGATAAGTTTTAAATACGAGATATAAACAGGAACCCGTGGGTTTACATCACTCATATTACATCTGTTATTTATTCAATTCTCCAAAAAGTTTTATCTACACGAACAACAGGCATAAGCTAAATTAAAGTCCAATAATAATAACAAAACAGGCCGTCAAAGATTGTAAAATAATAGGAATACAAGCAAATATGTAACTACAGAATAATTTCGTCAGAAACAAAGATTGAAAACTCCTAGGAATGCCCAAAACAACCATGGTTGGTTACAGCACTTTGTACGACTGTTCTGATAAACCAATCGAAATCTAGATAGCGAAAGCTATTTAACGCCCAGAGTTGATAAGGAGAGGCAGTCTCAATTTGAATCACGTTGAACCTGCATCACTGTTACTCGAAGATTTACGCGTCGAAATAAATTATTAAATTCTGTGAAAAGTGGTGTTGTGTAATATTTGATGGCAAGTTACGTTGAAGATATATGAAAAAGCTTTTGCCGTTTTACTGAAAATGTGAGTAGAAATTTGTTAATTAATTTAAATTAAATGTTTATAATAATATAGGGCTCTAAGAAATCTAATTCACAACTCTAATTCAGAAATCTAAGTCAGTGTACCTAAGTCATAAATCTCAAAAGTATCTAAGGTGTATCTAAGGGATCTAAAAAGGATGCGAGGCGTATCCAGAAAAATACAAAGTAAAGCACGAGGTGAATTTTGAAGACGAAAGATTAACAATACTGAATTATTGGTTCAAACTTACGTGAAAGAGCACAAAGCAGAGCATTGTTTTTCGATTGAAGATAATAAAGAGGTGTTGATCCACATCACGCAACAATAGACGAAGAGGGAAAAAGGGCTTATCAGGAAATCACAGGTCAGAACTAACTAGTATAAGGAATCATTTCAAATTTAAATTTAAACACTGAATATATTTTTTCTAATCTGTAAAGAGTTAACAAAAATATTTAATACGCTGAAATTTACGTAAAGAGGATAAAAAGGTCTTGAACGTTCTTTTTTTTTTTAGTAAAAGGTGTCGTTTTTTGGAGACTTTAAATTAAATTAAAGGTATATAATTTTTGGGATAAATAATCTAAGTAATATTAAATGATTGAAGGGTTTATTTGTCAGATTACCAAATTGTGAAGTGTAAATTTTATTTCCTTTCATTATACGAATATTGATTGACTTCGTTTCATCATTCCAAATAGGTAAGATTTGAAGGAGTAAATTTATTTGATCATCGCAACGTTGTGCACTCTGTGTAAATTAAACTGGGCTAGCCGTGGCATAATTAAAATTAGAACATTAGAAAAACACAAAACTTTTTGCATTCATCAGGAAACTGGACGTTTATTATTATTATTATTGTAAATTTTATGGATTTTTGTTTTAATAATTGGTTCAAAAAATGATTTAGGGTATAGATTATTTCTAAGAATAGTTTTAACAATTTTGATATTTTTTGGCCTATGTTTATAATAGGAAAGGATGATAGCGCGTTCTATGAGGTTGTTAACAACATTAACCTTATACTGTGCAGTACAAGGGTATAAGGTTAATGTTGTTAACAACCTCATAGAACGCGCTATCATCCTTTCCCATTATAAACATAGGCCAAAAAATATCAAAATTGTTAAAACTATTCTTAGAAATAATCTATACCCTAAATCATTTTTTGAACCAATTATTAAAACAAAAATCCATAAAATTTACAATAATTCTAATAAAAATAAACATACATTGGAAAAAACTCGTATTAGTATTTTGTACACCCCGGGTACTCTCTGATAAAATAAAAAAATGTTTTGATGCATACAACATTCAGGTGATCCATAAACCAAACAACTCAACAAAAAATATTTTCACCAAGCTCACACCAATAATTGATAAAAAGCACAGAACCCACACTATTTACCAAATTAACTGCTTAGAATGTCCAGGGGTGTACATTGGTAACACTAAACAATATCTAGACAAAAGAATATACGAACATAAATACACTATTAAAACTAATAACAAAAAATGTACAGCACTCGCGTTTCATGCCATTGATAAATGCCGCCAGTTTGATTTTGCTAATGTTAACATTTTAGGTACTGAGGCTAACGATAATATTAAAGGTTTTTTAGAAACCATCCACATACAGAAAAACACCAACGCCATCAATTCTAAAACGGACTAGGACGGGTTCGTAAATGTTTATTTTAACCTATTAAGCAATACATAACTTTTTCCTCAATAAATATTACCTCTTTTTATTCCTAATATTTGATACAAATGCCATTCTACAAAATTATTATCGCCCTTATAGATAAGAAGCAACTAGTTTATACGTTTTAATGTTAGTCCACTTTTGTATCTAACATCGCAAACATTGCAATTGTGTTCTCGATTTTTTATTTTAATTATTTTTATAACTACATTGTTTGTATTTCAATTCAAGTTAGTGATTATTCCTCATGATACACGCAAAATACCACCTGTGGCTATCGTTATATCCTAGCATAACAATATAAAATTTCTGGTCTGTATACTTTATAGTTAAGAATTTTATTTTAATTATTGACATTTATAGATAATCTATTTGATAATGGTCTCTTTGACCGAAACGCGTCAAAGACTGGTTTATCTGACCAACTTCCAAGAATTAACCTCAATAATATTTATTTTTATGGTCAAGAATATCTTCCAATATATATATATATATATATATATATATATATATATTGCCGTGGAATCGTCTGGAATACTCGAGCCTTTTTCTAAAAACCATTTAAGCCCCCCGAATTGGGCGTCATAAAATTGCCGTGGAATCAGGAATTAAGCTTTTAACATCGAGCCCCAGCATTGGGGGAAAAAAAAGTTTCAAAAAAATAATAAACAAAAAATTCCTTACCCTACCTTTTGGACGCCTTCGTATTTCTGCTCTCACCCTGGCTAGCTCAGCAATCGGCCTCTTCTTGAATACCTACCATTTTAAGTACATACCTCTCTCACACACACACACCGTCAAATGAAATTACCAAAATAATACAAGCAACCATACAACTTTTTATTTACACATATTAACAAATAAAATATTTACACCTTGGTACAGACGGTTTGTTACAATTGTTACCATCTCAATTATTAAATACTTTAAAGTCTTTGGTTTTTAATATATTTTAATAAATTCTACATGATACGAGTCGATGGGTCCCTCATCCAACTCTAGTTTGACTCTATTCTGGTGTATTTTGAGCTCATTATAACCCAGTTTCTGTAAATGCTTTTTAAACCTTGCATTTTATTGAAAACAAATTTAACGACCCGTTTACTCCTTACAGCAACAATTTATAGCATGAATAAACCTTTATATATCATCAATAAACCCTTTTTTAATAATCAAAATTAATTGTCCTGCACATATACCTTTTTAAACAAGTTTTATGGTAATAAATACGCCACCCATAAGTCAAAACATTCAAACACACAAAAAATATCAACACAAATGTTTATACAAAACAGAAATTTAAGTTTCGTTACCTGGAGTCGCCTTCGTTTCTCATCACTACTGAAGATGGTTACCAGAAACCCTCGTCGATGTGTCCATCTAGTACGATGATGCCTGGATCCACAGATCCCCACCATCCAAATCTCCGCTACCACTACTGTTTCTCTCCCCAGATATTAGCTTTGTCTCAAACGTACCATTCTATACCAAATATATTTCATGCATACAAATTACGCTTTAGACTTCGCTTACTCCAAATATCATTCCTGCATTTAATAGCTTCGTTGTAGTAACGGCACCTTTTATCTAAACTAAAGCACCAACTTGTGCAATATCACTTTACAACATGCGGTACGCTACTACAGCTTTCATAATTTCTAAACAGGATGTTATATACAACTTTACTGACTAAATACAATAATTAATAACCGTGAGAGCATTTACTACTATTACGTTGTAGATCTAAGCACGTACTCAGATCTAAATGGAAAGAGCTTTAATATTTTTCTCCGTGTACTTATATCATTTTCAAACACCCCCCCGGTGAAACCTATTACACTTAAAAAGCTTATTTTCAAAGCTGCTTCTTAAAATTTTGAACGTAACGAACGCTAGCTTCTCAAAAATCTCACTTTCGTCGTGCTGTTACACAGAATTTTGTTTACTAACTTAACGAATGCGCCCTTCTTGAAAACTGCTGGCCATCAACCAATGATATGATTTTCCCCCGTTACAGCGCTCCACCTATCCGATATCTATCTCCGCTCCATGCATGTTTGTTGTCTCCTTTAGAACCCTTCTTAAGTTACAGAAAATCGATATCGTAGTCGTCCTTCACATTTCCCCGTGTATTTAGACGTGACTTGTACCCAGCGCTTTCTTTACCTGCTTCTCTGTCTGTCTTACATTATCGATCGTTTATTCCACTCACTCTTCAAAGCACTTGTTATTTAAAACAGTTCGTCATAGAAATTCTGTCTTAACGTTTATTTAAGTTCCCTGAACGTGACATTTAATCAACAGGTGTTTCTTAAAACAACCGACCGTTTAAAATGACAATTCTCGGTTTCTTCCCTTCTTAGTATTTGTATAAGCGAACGTTGGCTTTTAACATGAAAACATTTGCGTTTAAAATTATTGATCTTCTATGCATGCAAGCTCCCCTTTTGCTTCCATGCGTTTGATTTAAAATTAATATAATTACTTATGCATATCCTTGAGTTTTTATGTACTCAAAAGCTTTCTTCCCTTGTGCAATTTTAACATTCCAATTTAAATATAGAAAAATACCTTAATAATCGTCCGTTTTCACTATATAAATTAATTAATTTGGCGCGTAAATAATTTGCTCCTATTTCCTATATACACGGTGTTTAAAATTTTATTGCCTGGACCTATTTAACCTCTAATTCTACAACAATATATATATATATATATATATATATATTATTGTAGAAATTATAGGTTAAGAGGGATAGATAGGTCTAGATAATAAATTTTTAACAACTGGGTATATAGGAAATAGGAATAATTTATTTACGCGCCAAATTAGTTAGTTGTGACATTGAAAACGGACAGATAATAACATATTTCTGTATTTCTAAATCGGAATGTTAAATTTGCATAACGTGTAGAAGCTTTGGAGTACGTGGAAACTCAAGAATACGCATAATTAGTTTTAATATTTTAAATCAAGCGCATCGGATAATAAACAGAGCTTTTGGGTACATAAAATCAATAATAGAAACGAGTATTTTTAAGTTAACTAAACTAAACGTTTGTTAAAATACAAATCCTAAGAAATGCTAAAACTTGGAAATATAATTTCAAACGGACAGTTTGCTTTATAGAAAACCTGACAGTTAAAAATAACAAGTTCAAGAAAACTTAAATGAACGTTGAAACAGAATTCTGTAGAATCGTATTTAACGGTCAATGCATAAGCTACTAAAACAACAGATGGTTTGAAGGCAAAGTGAAGTACAATATCCATAGTGTAAATCAGACATAGAGCATGTATAATAAAAGTTGGTTAAAATACTTGTTTAAAGTACGCGGTAGGTTTGAAGGTCAACCACAATATCAATTTTCTGTTGATTGAGTGGGATTCTAAAAAAGACAGCAAATATGGGTTAAACAAGGAAGATATCTTGAGGCTGGACGTAAAAATGGGGGATAGGAATCTGATTGGTTGAAGGCTAGAAATTTTCAAGAGCTCGCGACGGTTATATGTTGTTGAACAGTTTTTAGGCGAAAAGCACGGTGGAAAGAGAACTTTCGGTTGTACTAGTCGGTTACGCGTAAAATTTTTAGAAGCAATTATGATAAAATAAGCTTTCCGACTGAAATAGGGTCTGAGAGGTGTGGATGAAAGAATATAAATACACTAGGAGATGTAGTAAATGTCTCTCTTACTCTAGCTTATTATCGTACGTCGCTTAGCCGTTTGACTTTGCTTTGCTAAAGCAACATCCTAATTTTAAAGTGTAAAGCGGTGTTAGTACAGTACGTCGATAGTTTTTTTAAACATGTGTATTGCAAAAGTGAGTGCTAGTTAATTGACGGTGCTGTTACTACACTCAACAAACAAAATGAAGGATGGCACTAGGGTAAGCGAGTTGAGAAGTGTTTGAAACAAGAATGCGTGAGGTTTAGTAATTACGGAAGGTGATTAGCTTCGTCTAAGTCAAGTATCGGGGTAGAAACACTGAAGGCGGCTGCAGAGATTTGGATAGCGAGTGAAAATGGGTTGGATCTATGTATAACGGCAAAGTGTTTGGACAACATCTTCAGAGGCGATGATAAAAAAAGCTTACTCCAGGTAACGAAATTAATTTCTCTTGCTTTTGTTTGAACATTTGTGCTGTTATTTTGTGCTTGAGTAATTTGACTTATTGGGGGTGTATTTTATTACCATTAAAACTCATTTAAAGGGGTATATGTAAAGGACTATTGGTTTTTATCATTTATACGTGTTACTAAATGACATAGAATTTTTTATGTAAGGAGTAAACGGGTTTTTTAATTTGTTTTAAACAAAAATGCGACGTTTTTAGGCATTTAAAGTAACTGGGTTTATACTGAGCTTACCATAGACCTGAATAAAAGTCAATTTGGGGTTTCACTACGGGCCTATCTACTCGTATAAAATAAAACTGTTGAAATAAATACAAATCATGAAATTTCTAAAGGTTTAAGGATTGAGATTGTAACAATTTTTGAAACTGTATATATAAATGTGTAAATATTTTCTTGATAATGGAAACGTTTGAATATGTATAAATAAAAAGGGTGTATGTCTTGTTGCAATATTTGAGTTGTAATTTATTTGACTGTATATGTGAGAAAGAGTGAACTTAGGATGGTAAATATCCAGGAAGAAGCAGATTTTAAAGCTAGCCGGAGTGTGTAGAAATAAGGAGGCGAACCAAAGGTATTGAAAGATTTTTAAAAATTTTTTTATAATTTTTTCAGCAAAATTTCATGACAGCCGAACAACGCTGCGACTCGAAGACGATTCCGATTTTTTTTTTTGAGTAATCCACATCAATTTTTATATTGCACAAGCGTAGGGCTCGATGTTCTAGGCATTTACAGCAACAATATATATATATATATATATATATATATATATATGGGTTATTGAAATGTTACACCTTTACACTTATGCAATTTATACAATTTCACCTCTAATTAAACTCCACAAAAATAAATATGTTTACAAAGGTCTTACTGCATTTTGTTAAATTTTTCTCTAGCATTTTTATCAGAAATAATTAATTACATTGAACATAGTTATACAATATACCATTAAAAACTAACTTGTAATTAACAGTATTTCACACCAAAGCAACCTTCATATTTTCACCCACTTTACACAATAAGTTAAAATGTATTTTTTTATACAAGCTACATTAATGTGCAATACTTGTTAATCATTATCAAACATTAAAAAAGTTGAATAAAAAGGTAATAAATTACAAGGGTAAAACAAAGCTAAATAAAATAATTATTTTATAATTCATTTTGATGTCACACAAATAACACAAACTGTTGTCATTTGTACAATATAAAGTGCAATCATTCAATTCAGTCATGCATAATAAATGCGGTTGAATATATTCCAACATATGCTGCGTTTATTGCACCAATGCATTTTGTTAATACCCATACTAAACAGCAAAAACCTATTAGTTTATGAATACCGCTCTCGTTTATATTTTTTTTAATGAAAAAAAAAACAAACGAACAAGAATCTTATACATATCTATAATGGTATTCATCAGTATCTCGTTTCGGCTTCAACGCTGAATAAATTTCTGAAAGATATTCGAACTGGAATGGGAGTACAAGGTAGCCAATTATAAAAACAGAATATCGTCCCCAAACATAAATCGCTACTTTTAAGAAGTACATTAATTAGTGCACTAGATTTATCCAGCGTCAAAAATAACCCACACAACCGATAATATCAAGGTAATAAAATACGCATATTTTGAACGGGAATGGATAGCTTTAGATACCTAGATAACCCTTCTGCTATTATATTTATAGGTAATGGATAGATGCTATTACATAATGCATTCATCCACAGGTGATGCATTAGTATGTTGTAAACATGCCAAAAATAGATCTCAATTTAAATTTGTGGAACCCTAATGGATTTGCTTATTGTACAGGGTGTTCCGCGAATGTTACATAGTGTAGATTATGTTAAAATAGTTCTATTGATTTATGTAAGTATATTGGTAATCTAAAATACTACTACAAAATAACCTATGATGCATCCCTTTTTAGGTATTTTGTGAAATTGGAGTCACGCGCGATTAGACCCATAGAAGATACTAATTTTTACGGCTATTGATTGACACAATTACCTGATATGCACGGAGTTTGATAAGTATAGTCCTTTCAATATAACTTTAGGATGACGTCAAATACAGTAATAAAGTGTTGGCAACTGTATACAAATAAATACCTAGAGTTGCGCATGAAAGATACAGTCATTTAACATAATAAAGGTTGGAAGTTCTGTACGGTGTTGCCACCAATTCTTCCTGCCAATGGGAATAAGTAGTGTATAACCAGGCTATCCACCGCCTCATTTGCTCCAACATCCACAATTGCTCCCTCATTCTGGACCAAATAATTTTCTTCGACTAACCATTTTCATCTTTCGAGATAAATGTACCTTGTTTGGTATCAATTAATATTAGATTATTCTCAGCTACCTGAATTTCGGGGAATTTTTTGGATAACATCATCCCCCAAGGAGCTACCCTCATTTTAAGATTTATTGCTGGTAGCGATTTCTAACCATCCTTATAAATTTTTTAACCATGCGAAACATCAAATTATTCTAGAATTTTACGCAGGATCCGAATCTGCAAACAGATTTAAAATAGGACCACACCTTACCGTTTTACACATATGCCCTCTGCGAGATAAATTTTTCTCCACATTCCCACCCACGAGATAAATGTACCTTGTTTGTTATTAATTAATATTAGATTTTTCTCAGCTACACAAATCTTTTAAATTTTTCAGATTGGATCATTCCCCAGGGAGCTATACTTATTTTAAGATTTTTTGCTGGTAGCGATTTTTTGGCCGTCAGCATAAATTTTTTGACCATGCGATACATCAAATTACTCTAGAATTTTACGCGAAATCCAAATATGCAAACAGATTTTAAATAGAATCGCTCCTTACAAAGTTACACTTTAAAGCTCCCAAACCTCTACATTTTTGCTCATCTATGACATATGCTTTAACCAACCATTCCCAAAAATCTAAAACCGTGGAAATTGTAGAAATAAAACTTTTATAAGCCATAAGTGTTTAATATTTAAAAACATTTTCAAACAGTAATGTTCTGTTTTAGAATATTCAATACCACGACATTTAAAATGCTAAATAGGTACTTGGAAAATACAATTCGTATCCGTACTAATTTCTTGACGATTATGCATTACCCAAATTACATGTGAAAGCAGTGTATAATTCCTTTTAAAGCGTATTTCTTCTCCAAACAAATACATTAATTACAAAAGGAAAGTACACTGAATGCAAGCCAATTAATAGCTAATTTAATACTGCTTATTGACCTACCTTAATTGTTTGTATAAGGAAAGGGGCGACCCCTTATCGTTTTACACATATACCCTCTAAATTATAACTTTCCTGCAGCTCATACCTAAAAGAAAATCTAAAACCATTCTTACCATTTCGTACAAGACCCTTTAACAGTTGGCGGAGCTGAACGTTTACGGCTTAATGACATACCGTGCTATTTTTCCTTGTGCCGTAGTAAGTTGTCCATTCTCGTAAAAGCGATACCGCAAGACACACAGTTTAAGTACTTTGCTGCTGACGGATGTATAAGCTTAACCGTGGACGATGTTACACCACAACATTTGTTCTGGTGCCGTTTGAGAGCATTTTTTCAGGTATAGGAAGCACCACAAGAGTTGCAATTAAAAATATTTTCGGATGGCATTTTTCGTCGACCAGCTTCCATGGATAGCGCCATGGTTTACATACATTTTGGAAACAATTGAAGATTGCCGAAAACACTCGAAGAGTGCACAAGGGCGGTCACTAAACCAATTAGCATTAATACCAAGTATTCCGTACCTTCGTAGGTTGCTTATTTCCTAGAACCAAATCTTCCGCATAGCGGTCGGTAGCACGTAATTATTTCTAGAATCGGCAAGTACTCGATACCACCCAAATATAGAACTAGATGCTCGATGTCTGTTAACTTCCGATTCCCTTGTAAAAGGTAGGAAAAACTCGGTCAATCACCCATCTGACTTACACTTCGACCCGCTCCCGTTCTGATAGTTTCCAAACATTTTTCAAACGACAATGGTCTTTGAATTTTAAACCTCCGAGGGATCTATAAGTCGTGATCAATTACACGTTCGAGCTACCTGTAAACTAACATATTTTATAGTAACAGTGGGCTGTATAATACATGCATACACCTTCTCTGCGCTACTGCTATTCTTGTATTTGCTTGAAAAAGTCAGTCGCCTTTTTACTGCTAGGACCGCTGCAAAGCACCATTCTATACTTTCTTTATAAGTATAGCACATCGCGCACTTTTTCTCTGATAATTAAATTTTGCTTATGTAGGCTTTTACACTTTCGCATATTTAAACATCTAATACGATCGATTAACCACTTTTGATTATTCTAACGGGAACCACCATACACTCCGCCGCACCGTTCTTTTTGAATTCAACGATCCGATGGGCTTCCACGCACGAATACCTAAACTTATCTTTCCTACTATTTGTTAAACAAAAACTACCGGCATCGCCATGTCCGTATGTGGACGTAAGCAGATGTTTGTGAATGTGTACGGGAATAGGTAACCGAAAACATTAATCAGTCTAAGCTATTTTATTTAGTCCAAGAAAACTACTATTTTTCTAAACCACAATTAATAATCGCCTTTATAGGTTTAACATTTCTACCATTTCTCAATGACTGGTGCTACGTACATAGAAACTTTAATTTCTGATTGGAGAGAATCCTTATTCTCACACGCACTGTTGCGTATTTGCATGCCCACCCCTTTTGGGAATATATGCTCGTTATAGGTTGTAGGACCCTCGGTTTTACTTAACTACACTT
This sequence comes from Platerodrilus igneus, assembly GCA_036346225.1. Lineage (NCBI taxonomy): Eukaryota > Metazoa > Arthropoda > Insecta > Coleoptera > Lycidae > Platerodrilus > Platerodrilus igneus. The sequence continues at coordinate 2,143,571 of JARFIW010001617.1, read as the reverse complement.
CGCGAGACCCCTTTAATCTTTTTAATCGTGTCTTTCTCGCTTACAATACAGTAGGACTCGGCTTTTGTACCGACGAATTCTAATACTAGACCCCCATTAAATTCGTCTTTGAATTTCCCTACAACTTTTTTGTTGACAAGCGGTATATTGTATTTATTATCCGCGGGGAAGTCACTCTTTTAAGATAACTATATTTTGTTTGGTATCAACTTATATTAGATTTTTCTAAAGAGCCCAAATCTGTAAATAGATTTTAAACAGGACCACTTCTTACAAAGTTACGCCTTTTAAAGACTCAAACCTCTAATTTTTGCCTATTTTTATTTAACTCCATCTTGTACGAAACAACCACAAATTCTATGTATAGTATTCAATTTCGTTATTTAAAACAAATTAAATTTTAATCTATAATTAGCCGCGCTCGTAAAATGAGAAACTAATGGTTAATTTTAATGCCGCTAAGCATATACTTTCGTTTGGTGATTCATTTAGAAAATATTCAAACCTGCCATTTCCGAAAATATGACGTAGAAGTTATTTAAAATTAAATTGCTTTATTAGTAAGTATCCTGTAGACAACAGGTTTGGTATTCCCTTAGTAAAGGTTTAAAGTGTTTTATTAAGTTTTTGTTTATAGTAACACTGCATCTTCTACCGCACGACTTGCAGCCTATTTGTGTGCGTGAGCTACCACCATTTTGGATTTTTAATATGCACACTATGCGATTGCTGACCCGTATAACATGGAAAACGTTTCCTGTGTTTCTACTAACTGTACTCGCAGCATGGTCGATGCGAATCGGGTGCATGCATTGGTGCTAAATGCACTGGACGAGCAGGAAGGATTGGCAAAAGATGACGTCATTTAGTTCCCCGCTGAAACCTTAACTTCGTTCGGCTGTCGTCGGAAACCTTCGGCTTGCATTCTATAGGGTACATAAAGCAGGTACGCAAGGGTAAACTTTTTAGTTATAAGTTAGTTCGCTTGCAAGTTTCACAAAAGTCTTATAGTGCTGATTTTGTTTTGTACTAAAATGCCCTCCGAAAATATTTTTCATTGCAACGCTTGCTGGTGCTTCCTATACCTGGAAAAATGCTATTAAAGGGCACCAGAACAAATGTTGTTGTGTAACATCGTCCACAGTTAATCTTATACATCCGTCAGCAGCAAAGTACTTAAACTGTGTGTCTTGCGGTATCGCTTTTACGAGAATGGACAACTTACTACGGCACAAGGAAAAATAGCACAGTATGTCATTAAGCCCTAAACGTTCAGCTCCGCCAGCTGTTAAGGAGTCTTGTACCAAACAATCACGAATTATGTGTGAAGTATGCGATTTCGAAATGGAAAAGACTACTTATGCCGCAAACTTGAGGAGCAACAGACATAAAAATGCAACAGTTACCGCTACTAGCGACGTTGGTATAGAAATGGTTAGCACAGAGTTTAACAACCGCATGGCTAGCTATTGCATAAACAACGCCAGTGTCAACGATGGAGTGTCCGAGTTTCTTTGGAAGCAGAAAGAGCGGTTTATTCGATTAATTAATGAAAAATCAGCATAACATACAGCAATAAAAGTTAATTGCGAACTCTACGGCGTCTACACAAAAATGAGAAAAGACTACCGATGTGAAATCCTTTAACACAAAAAATATGGTTATAACATCTTCTAGTAATCTGGAAAATATGTACGAGGTCTTAAGCGAAACCATGAGAACAAAATCAGGGAAATTTGAAACACGTGGGTTCGGTTGGTCTTTGGAAAAAGTACTCTATTTAGAAATAAATTTTAATAAGTATAAACCGATGTGAGGAGTTCTAAGTTAAAAATAAGAATTGTGAATATGTATGTAGAAATATGGTTTACAAAATTTAAACTGTATTAGTAAAAATTGTCTATAATAAAAAGTTTTAAGAATGGTTTTTAGATTTTTACTCTGTTTAAAATTTTAAAAGTCGTGGTTTTGAATATTCTAAAAACAGTACATTACTGTTTGAAAATGTTTTAAATATTAAACACTTATGGCTTATAAAGGGTTCATTTCTAAAATTCCCACGGTTTTAGATTTTCAGGAATGGTTGGTTAAAGCATATGTCATAGATGAGTGAAAATGTAGAGTTTTGGAAGGTTTAAAGTGTAACTTTGTAAGAAGCGATCCTATTTAAATCTGTTTTCATATTTGGATTTCGCGTAAAATTCTAGACTAATTTGATGTATCGCATGGTTAACAAATTTATGCTAAAGGCCAAAAAATCGCTACCAGCAAAAAATTTTAAAATGAGGGTAATGATGCTATCCAAAAAATTTCCCGAAATTCAGATAGCTGAGAAAAATCTAATATTAATTGATACCAAACAAAGTACATTTACCTCGAAAGATGAAAATGGTTAGTCAAAGAAAACTATTTGGTCCAGAATGAGGGAGCAATTGAGGGTGCTGGAGCAAATAAGGCGGTGGATAGCCTGGTTATACACTACTGGAATATTTCTATATCTTTCATAAAATATATTATAATATAAACCAACATTGGCAATGTAGCATTTCATCCAGTTGTGACGTCATCCTAAAGTTAAAGCGAATGGACTATATCAAATTAATTAAAGTAAATATACAGTAAAGACAACGTAAGATGCTGCACTCGAATATGTTGATCCGATCAATCTCATGCACGTAATATTTAAAGAAACATGTTAATTTGTATAAGTTACAACAGTTAGCACAAAAATAAGTATCTCGTATACAGAAATTACTAACATTATTTATATTACTATCCAATAACTCGTAGTAAATACGATTATGGTTTAAACCGACAATACAGCCGAGTTCTGCAAATATAAGTAGTCGTAAAATAGTTTCTGAACGCAGAACCCGACCTATTGTCTTAAGTCGCCCCGTGAGAAACAAAGCGTTGTGTTCCTTGATTAGGTAAAAAGAGTGTTGCTGAAAACGCTTTTAGTGATAAAAGCTTATTTCTAGATATTAATAGAACGACAAATGTCAAATAGCAAGCATTTTTATTAGCAAACTTTTTAAAAATGTACAGCTTTAATCTAAACACTATTCTTTTTTTATTAATACAATCGAAGCAGAACACTTATCTGGAGCCGTCAGCTTGGCGGTAGCGCATGTCAACGACAAGATAGTTGGTACCGACTATTTCGGTAGCCACGATAATATTTCCAAATATATAGTAACAATATTATGAAGCGTATGGAACATTCTGGAAATTACACTTATTCGGTTTTTACTCAAGCGGCTTCATATCTGTTTTGTGATCAAAAAGAATGGTTCATAGGTATCGTACTACAATTATATCTATTTAGCGATAAGAAGAGCGATTAATAGGTATCGTAATACAATAGCGTTGATGACGAACACTCTAGATATTTTCCCGATTTAACTAGAATAAAGGATTATTGTGTATAAGCGCGAGCCTCATTGATATAATTCAATAATAATTTGAATTCCGTCATAACAAATGTTCGATGTACATAAGTTAATGTAAATATCAATTCGCAAAGTGCTATTAAACGTGTTAAATAAATAAATTACCACTAAGATTAGTGCTGCAATATTGTGTTTAGAATGTTAAATTATTAGATACAAATTGTGATTAAGCTAGTGCTAATGTAAACAAAACTTTGTAAATTGTTCTGATTGTGAAGTATCTTATACTTAGAGATGAATTTGAATTAGAATTAAAAAGATTGAAAGATTATGTGGCAACAGGTATAGATAAGGTGCAAGCAGAAACTCAAAGCCTCTGGGCATACAGTAACAGAACGTCTCTTCCAACTTGTAAGCAAGATACCAAAAGATTTTAAACGTGACATCATAGTCTCTATACCAAAAAAAAGGTGCGGATAAATATGAAAATAATCAAGCAATAGTTTGACAGCACACGTGTTAAAAATATTAACTAGAATTGTACAAAGACGGAGGGAAAAGGGACTGAAGAAATAATAGGAAAAGATCAAATTGGATTTAGGCGAAACAGGGAAACACGGGAGGCTATTTTAGCTCTGAGTTTGATAATGGAAAAAAAACAGAAAAAGGAGAAATCGTGAATATAGGGTTTGTTGATCTGGAAAAAGTATTCGACAATGTAAAATAGAAAAAAATGTTTGAAATACTCAAAAAGATTGGAGTGAATTTTAGGGATAGACGGATAGTACACAACTTATACAAAGAGCAAACAGCTGTAATAGAATTAGAGCACGAACGAGGAGAAGTATATATTAGGAAAGGGGTGAAAGGGGGATGTGCCCTATACCCGTTAATTTTTAACTTCTACATCGAAGACGCAATGAATAATATCAAATGCCAGAAGATATTTGGAATTAATTTGCAGGGACAAAAGAGTGATATGCTTAGATTTGTAGATGATATCGCAGCATTAGCATTTAGCAAAGAAGAGGTAGAAGCGGCTCTTAATAAAATGGATACAGAAGTAATAGAGATATACGGTATGAAAACCCACACAAATAAAACTATAGTACTAGTATGTAAAAGAGGGGAAAATAAATCAATACCAGAATACAAATAGGAAACGAGAATTTACAAGAGGTTAAGCATTTCGGCTATCTAGGAAGCCAGGTAACGCAAAATGGGAAAAGTGCAAAAGATATAAAACAAAGATTAGCACAAGGCCGTGCTGCAGTTAAAAAGGAAAAGCAACTACTATGTTCAAAGACAACAAATATAGAAACAAGAAAATGATTGCTGAAACCAAATGTTTGGAGCATAATGTTATACGCCTCTGAAACTTAAACAGTAGATGAAGCGGACACAAAAAAGAGGGAATAGTGTGAACTACATTAGAAGCAGAAATGGAAAAAAGGGGAGGTAGAGGTAAACCTAGGTCTGACAATTGCACACAGATAGTGAAAGATGTAGGTTATGGGAATTTCAGAGAAATGTGTAGGTTAGCTCAGAATAGAAATCAATGAAAATGCGCGTCCAACAATTTCCTAGACGGAAAATCTAATGATGAAAAAAATAATTGCACTTAAACCTGTTGATTATTTTAAAGAACTACGGGTACTGGTTTTGCAATATTGTCAACAAATGTTAATTGTACGAAGGAATTAATTGGAAATCTATTAATTCGGCAAATGTCTAAGCGTGGGGGATCTTGGTAGCATCAGATTGCTTAACTCCCCTACACATACCAAACATCGGTGAAAAACGGTAGATATTTAGAAAACAATAGAAGGGAAGCCGTGCTGTATCTAACAAGACAGAACAGCTGCTGTGTTCGAAGTCAACAAACATCGAAAGAAAGAAAAATTGTTGAAAGCATGTGTGGAACAAAGCAGTATACGACAATGAAATGAGGATAGTATTAGAAGCAAACTGGAATAAGGTAGAAGCTTTTTAGAATGTGGTGCTACAGATATATGATGATGATAGCATGGACAGACAAAGTTAATAAAAAAGAAGTTATAGAAATTGCAGAAGAAGAAGAATATCTGTGGAAAAAGAAATTGGAGAAATAGAAAGATGGGACACGTTCTAAAGCATTGGGAATAGATATGTTACAAGCAGAAGTAGGAAAAAAGAGAGGTAAAGGTAAAGCTAGATTAGACTATTGCACGCAGATAGTAAAAGATGTAGACTGGGGGAATTTCAGAGAAATGTGTAGGTTAGCTCAAAATAGGAAACAATGGAGGTGCGCGTCTAACGTTCCGGGACCGAAGACCTCTTGATGATGATGATGATAATAACGATGATGCCAGTAACTCGTAGCCAACAACAAAAAATTAATAGCTGTATTCTTTCTTTTTTGAAGGACGTCAAGTTAAGCATGGAGGAAAACTCTGAGGTTCTGATGGCGAAACTAGAGTAAGGTAACGCAAACTTTACAAAAAAATTGATAGTCGCACTGCGGGGTGAAGCTTCAAATATTCTAGAAATTATATCGGACCGTTATCAAAGAAACTATGGGGCTTTTAACATCAAGCCTAGAAATGAAGTACGGTGATTCCCATTTGCAGCAAGTGCATACGCTTAAGTAAAAAACCGTAACTAGAAGGTCAACGAAAATTTATAAGAGTTTGAAGCAGATATTGCTCGCTTAGTGAGATTTATGTATCCAACAGCATCGGACAGTTTCTAGAAACAGCTAGCAGTACAGACCTTTATTGATGGAATACGCGCTGGCGAGGTCCAGCAAGCATTACGACTGGCTCGTGCTTTAGAGTTTGAAGCAGCAGAACATGTATCACATCGTAGCACTCTCAAAGTTAGATACTCGTTGGAAGAATATGGACAAGAGAACGCGGAAATGATTTGACGGGTTCTTCGTGGTCAGCGACCTAAAGGTAAAGGACCGAAATGCTGGAATTGTGAAGAATATAGGCATATCTAGCGGTGATGCACAGAACCTAAGAGAGAACTCGAAACGATAGGTCGTGGGATGAACAGGAAGGATGCAGGAGTTCTATTTCGACACTGAACATCGACTTAAAGCAGATACGTTATCACGACGACCTTGTCTTGAAGATTGTAGCCATTGTTCACGGCTGGAGACGAAATGTGATCTTCTTTGTTAGACAACGATCATTAATGACAATTGGCAGCCACAGCAGCTGAAGACCGAACAAGACAAGAGTCAAAACCTAGGCGTCGTCATGGATTAGAAAATCAGAAGAGAGTGCGTCCATTGTGGCAAAATGTTAACCCGCTAAGAAGGACGCTAATGTCATATTAGGCACAGTAAGATTTCTTGAAGTTAGAGGACGTGATCTTGTTGAAATCCCTAGAAAAAGCAGACGGAGCTGTAGGTATGCTTCAGTCGGTGGATCTCAAGAGATGGGTGTCGAAGATGTGAAGACATCTACATAATGGGACATCGAAGGGGCATTTTGGTGTCAAGAACATTGTAGAAAAAAATCCATTAAAGATGTTATTGGGTAGGATGCAAGGAAAACGTTAGTGAATGGTGCAGGAACGTGTCAGTTATGTGCGCTATGCAAAAAGTGCCCATGAGGCAATAGAAGATAATAAGCCCGTTTGAGTGTGTGGCAATTGACATTGAAATTCCATTACTCGAAACCGACTCTAAAAATAAATTCATCTTGCTAACGATGGACTACTTTACAAAATGGACTGACGTGTATGCCATACGCACCCAAGAAGCAACAACCGTCGCTAACGTGTTAGCCAAAGAGATTTTCTGCCATTTTGGAATACTATTGTAGCTATACGCTGTCCAGCGCAAAAATTTTAAATCGGCCCTATTTCAAACAGTTTTCCTGTTAATGGAGATAGAAAAACCAGAACCACACTGTTGCACCTTCAATTGGATGGTATGGTAGAACGCATAAACCGTCCCTTGGGAAAGTATATCTCCAAGGTAATCTCTGAACACCAAAAAAACTGGGACCAATATATACACCTATTTTTATTGGTCTACCGATCTGCAGTTCACTAGTGTACGAACAGGCTCCTTCATATGCTGGGCGCGAGATACGTTTACTATGTGACCTTGAGTTTGGTAGTATACACGGAGAAGACGTTGTAAGCGAAAGTTATATTGAGAGACTCGAGCGAAAAATGCATAACATCCAGGAAGACGTAAGAAAGATTGCAAGCGAGCAGATAAAGAATAGGTCTGGTTTTCAAACGGTAGACCGCGTACAGCTGTTGTCAAAAATACAAAGAAATTGGGAGGTCCTTACGAAGTACTGAAACACATTAACAATGTGGTATATAGGATTCGTACGCTCCCAAAAAGCAGAACAATAGTGTTGCACAGTAACAGGCTGACACCTTACGATAACGATGACTACGACAATGCCAGAGGACATGATACAGTAAGGCGAGTATGAAACCACGAAGACGATCCAAAGCCTAGTCCAAATTTTGAATGGCCAATGTTCGTGTACTGCTGTACGGACAACGTAATTGCGAAGATTGTAATCATAATATAAATCAGTTAGGGAATGATAGGGAAAGCTAGGGTTGGATTTAAATTAGTTAGCTAGATTTGGATAGTTTTAAGACGACCCTTCAGGTCGCACTGGTAAGCAGAGCCGGCGTCTGCTATCCGGTATTACGGATCCCTCCCCCTCTCATTTTTGCTTGTGTCTTGTTGATCGGGTACACTCGAAAGTCAGCGCTAGGGATACCATTATTTACAACCCTGTTTTTAGTTTTTGTTTTTAGTTTTTGTTTCAGTTTTGTCAGATTTTTAGGTTTGTTAGATTGTTAGAGTTTGTTAGGTTTGTTAGATTTTTAGGTTTGTTAGGTTTGTTAGATTTTTAGGTTTGTTAGATTTTTATTTAGTTTTGATTTAGGGTGGATCAACTATGAAGTTAGTATAAATTAGAAGCACGATATTTTTCGCGTTTAAACCCAATGTAGTACCTCCGGGTGGAGCATTGGGGACGTGGCCGCAAGTATAGCGGCCGTTATTCAAATTATAATGTACGGACAACGCGAGGTTTAGGATTACCGAAAAGTCCAACAGGAATCTATTTGATGTGCCGTCGAAATACTCTCTTGCGCATTGCGTAACGGCGGATCTCAATATAACCCGAAGGATTGCGACGGTGTTCAAAAGTAAATTTAAGGGTTTGAATCAGGTTCATCACCAACAACAACCAAAGATGGCGAAACCATGCATACACCTTACAGATGGATGTTGTCGCATCCAATATCTAGTGACAAAACATTTGTCTATTGGTAAACCGAGTTACCAACACCTGTGGAGGGCATTAGTGGATCTCAAAAACCAGATAATGGAGTTTGGGTGCAAGAAGTTGCCCATATCTAGAATTGGTTGTGGCTCGATAGTTTAAGCTAGAGGGTAGTACAATACATATTGGACGTACTATTCCAGAAAACCGGGGTCCAAATCTTGGTATGCGACTTTAACTCAAATGGGACGGGACCTGCTATTAAGAGTGTCAATTGCTACTTATATCAATATGGGAAATATAAGAATGGTTCCGGTCGTTTAATCATCACAGTGACATCCAGCTTCCGGTCGGCAAAATGTTCTTGGACAAAACAGTTTTAGAAGGGGGGAAGCGTAACAGTATTTAGAAGTACATGCAGCATTCTGGAAAGTACGCTTATTTGGTTTTTACTAAGCGGCTTCATATCTGTCTAGCGATAAGAAATCATGATTCACAAGTATCGTAATACAATTGTAAGATAATCATATCTGTCTACCAATAAGAATGAATGATCAACAGGTATCGCAATACAATAGGGCTGTTTACGAAAAGTTTGATGACTCACATTCTAGATTTCTCTCCATTTTTCTTGAATAAAGAATTATTGTATATAAGTGCGAACGCCGTTGTGATAGATTAGTATTAGTTTAAATTCCGTCCTAATAAACGTCCGATATACATAAATTAATGTAAATATAAATTCGCTTGCGCGATATAAATGTTAGATTAACAAATTACCAGTAATATTAGTGCTACAATAAGGTTTAATTCGCCGTATGCAGAAGATTAAATTAGTACCTACAAATGGTGATTAAGCTAGTGCTAATATAAACAAGACTCTGTAAATACTTCTGATTGTTAAGAATAATTCTTGGACTTTTATTTAGTTGAGTTAAAGACTAGAGGTCAACTAGAGAATTCGTAACAATACTATTTCTACTGATGAAATTTACTTAGCGGTGAAATACTTATTTAGTCCTTTTTAAATAATCTTGTAGTAAATGGTTTTTTATTATACTAACTTCGAATCGTTCTACGGTGTTTCTATTTGCCATTTAATAATGGCAATAATAATTTTAACACCAATTAGTGTTTTGTCGACATAATTTTGTAGCATTATCCTATTATAAACATATACAGTTCATTACAAGCTAAAAAATTTCATTACCCTGCAGTTGAAGCTACGTATTTATAAGTTTCGCCTTATAATAATATATGCATCCCTCCCTACGAAATCACACCATTGCTTTCATGAGTTATTACTTATAATTTCTTTTTTATTAGCCCTTGCTATACGATACGAGTTGGTCAAATTTTCATGGGTAACAATTCAAGGCAGGCACTGCTAATTTTTAAAAATAGGAAGTGTACGTCTTTATATCACCATCATTAAAGTCAAAATTCTTAAAATTTGAATTTTACAAGCGATTATAAAGTTGGAATTGTTAATAATACAATGCCGTAACTGCTATTATACTGCTGCATAGTTTACCATACTTAAATTTATTATGTTTATTATGTAAGTTTTTAATATTCTAGCACCTGTTTAGAAGGTGAACATATACTCAAAATTTTATGCAAATAGGTTATTATATCTTAGAATTCATAGAGTTATAAATGAGGTGTACAAAAAAAAATGTAAATTCTGCATTTAAAAATGTTGTAAAAGCATTAATAACGGAACAGATAACGGGCGTGGTTGAACGAGATTTATGAAATGAATTAATATCTTATCAGTCTTTTAGTGAAAGCGTCGTGCCGAAGTCCATTTTTTAAGTCAAAAGAATATTGCAATAGTTAAAAAATTTGAACTGCCATTGCCAAACTAGGTTCTTAATTGCAACGCAATATAGGTTCAAGAAATAAAACTAATCGAAATAGATTGTAAGTTTGATAATGAAGACATCAAAGATTTTAGTTTTTAAAAAGTATTCGACCTACGGTTCAGAGCTTCAAAAACAAGGTCTTTAAGCTTTTAACGACTTGGATAATATTAGACAGTAAAACGACTTTTGTTTTACAAAAGACTGAAACGTCTTTTTGTTCTATTGTACTGAAAGCACCACTGAAACGTTATTTCTTCTACATTGAGGCGCTAGTGAACAAAAACATAGCTAGGGGTCTATTCCTGGGTAGAGCAATATGAAGTGGGGGGGTAAGTCGAATTCTGTTTGCAAACCAAAGCCAAACTAAATCAAATAGGCGCCACCATGTCCTGAGATAATTACGATAATTGCAAAGCACAGTTCTAAGGGCGGACGTGGAAACCCAAAGATAAAATGATCGCCTTCGTTAACAAAAACCTGTCTTATTAAGATAAGACGCAGCTCCTGTAAGAAATTGCAAAGATTAAATAAATAAAAAAGTAGAACACCATTTGTGTCCTATTGTTACGTATTGATTTACAAGTCCATTATTAATTAGTATTAGTCATACACATTTTAGCCTTTGTTCAATATCGATGCAGTCATATTTCCTGATGACCAATTCTCACGAGAAAGTTAACAGGAAACATGAAACACGCACGATACGGCCAACCAAGAAATTCAGATTAGTAAACCAGTGGCAAACCACTATCTGTATGTTCTCATTAATATTTCAGGGAAACATTTATCATGTTAGATATGATTGTTTATAAAAGTGGTAGCGACTGGCTAACTAGGGCTCTTCGCTCTGCTCTCTTCCCTTTAGTTAGTCTGTCTCCGAGTGACCTCAGCGGTCATATTAATACAGTATTAAAATGTAGTCAAGCAGCGAACCGCACGTCCCCTTAAGGGAGGCGGCGAATACTTCTTAGCATGTAAGTAATCTTTTTATGTAACTTAATTGTAAGGCTGATCCTGTACAAATGCTGCTCGCTTATTTATTATATGTATCATACTTTAGCTTTATTCCAATCATTCTTACCCCAGCTTAAATTGAGTGGTCATTAGAGTAACGAGGACTATGTTCCTCTAGTTATTGTCACCAGGGTGGTGACTGGTGGAAGCCCCCAAATAAACAAGGCGTGTAGAAGTAGGTGACTGGTAGGCGGTCCCGCAACTGTAACTAATTACAGTGCTACGTTAAGAGTAAACCCTTAAAAACAGCACACTTAACAAGTGGTCCAGTTTACCCCTTTAACAATTGGTGGAGGTCGCCGGTTCCGCATTTAACGGCTCCGAGTTTAGCAAGTGATGGAGATACCATGGGTAACAATGTGTTACAAAAAATTAACCTATCAGTACTGAAAAAATATACGCAAATTCTATCCTACAATTGAACGACCACTATGAACAAGAAACTAACGCAATCGCTTAGCTTATATATTTTTACGCTAATTGACTAACAAACCATTAAATTATTAAATGCTTTTCATTATCATATTCACAATATGTAAGTATAAAAAACAAAAATAGAATAAAAAATTCGCACAATCTCATTTACAACACCAAACCACAAGTGATAACCATTATCACAGAGTTTCGCTAACACAGCGATAAACAAGTACTAGAAAATAATGTGTGAAACAAATTAACAAACTTATCGGAAACGTCCTACTACGAAAAAATATGCATAGCATTTTGGGCAGTATACTTTTGATACTTCGCAGAAGACGGCGTATAAAACAAAAACCTCCAAGTTCAAACTCATTAACTTTAGAATAACACGGTATGTATTAAAGAGAATTTTCTTTCTTTTGCTTTTAAACCTAAAGCTGCATATGTGATCAGATATTATCACACTATAATAAAAGTAATTCCACCGCAACGGTAGTTTTATTGAAATAACCATAATTTACATACAAATTACGAAAATGAATTCAAAACGATGTCGTACTTGTTTGACAAATAAAACAATTTAAACTATTTAAAGCTACAAACCAACACCGAAAGAGTAAAATTACTCAAGGAAAAACTATCGACCTGTATACCCAACCAAAAATCTGAATTTTTTGAAGAAAGTTTCATTTGCACAAATTGCGAAAATATCATCAATAACTTTTACGCATTGTCAACAGTTTCAAAATACATCGAAACTGTTATAAACGAAGAAAACGAAGCGGCAGAGTCGAACAAACCATCGTTGGAATCAATATGTCAATCGGGTGCGATATTCCGGAACAGTTCAAAAAATGTACAAAACGAATTTTTTAACCTCAACATAAACAATGAAGAACAGCAAATTTTTGAATCAACAAAACAAAAGAAAACTAAACTTATTATACGCAGCGCGACTTGCCCAATCTGTTCATTCAAAACCACTAACGATGATTTATTTTCAAGTCACATTCGTGATCATATTAAGCTGCAACCAGCAAAAGAAAACAATAACCGACTGCAAACCGCATTTTTTAATTACATATGGGTAAGCCGTAAAGTCCCAATCTCAATCTAATTGTAATTTTCCTCAGACAGTTTTACGAATTAATTTTATTTCACTTAAAATTTCCTCCTAAGCAAAGTTCAGCCAAAAGTTAAATTTACTTACAATAAACTATTTTTCTTCTTTCACCAATATTTTCCTTTTTTGATAGCAGCATGGTGGATGTCAGCAGACCAGTTGTATTTAAATTTAAACAACTAAGGCTGATGACATTCCACAAGCATCACTTTCATTATTTTGAAAATTCACCTAATTTCACTTCACATTATGTTGGAGATGCCACGTTTAAAATACCCTCACATTTAGGGAAACCAAAAATTCTTACTTGTATACGAAAAACGTGCAATAAATAAAAAATTTTGAAAATTATTACATAAAATTAGTAACGTACAAATACTTTCATGAACAAAATTTATCAGTTATCAACCACAAAACCGCAGAGCAATGTAGAACAGACTGTTGAACTTTTAAAGTTATTTTTAAAAAGGAAACTATTTAATTATAGAATACAGAGCACATGTTTTGAAATTTTTAATATTTTTTCTTAAACTTTACTATTAAAAGGGACAAACCTTTAATTAAAAATAAGTAAAATTTTATATATTCAATTTAAGTTAGGAAAAAATCCACTTTCAGGATTTCACCGAATTCTGCTTTTAAAGCATTTATCAAAATAGTGATAAACTTAAGAACCACTTTGAATTAATTAAATGAAATAATTATATTCAAACAAGCATGTCATAAAAGGAACTAAATAAAGAGATGAAATAGAACTTGAATAGGAAATTCTTATTCTTTATGCAAAGTTACCGGCACAGTTGTCATTAAATTCGTTAAATAACGATAAGATAAGGCCAGACTTACGTGGAGTCAGCCTAGTTGTTCGGAACTTCATAGTTATGTAGCCCAGGATGGCAACACACAAAAACGTACAAAACGTTACATTAAAACATGAAAAAGGATGTTTTAGTAATAGTATTAAGTACACAGAGGTACTTAATCGCTTTCCGGTCCGAACAATTACTGTGGAAATTTTGAAAAATTTAAAGTATTAAAAAGGAGTTATTCGTGATTGAAAATTCAGTCATAAAGACATAGCATATCATTATTGAGAGAATTCCAGTGAATCATTTTAATTTAAACGTAATTTCAAATTATTATAAACTTATTTTTATACAACGCAACTTCAACGCTAAAATAAATTATTGAATAACGATTTATTTGTCATATCTATAAAATGCAGCTTCATAATTACTACGCTTTTAATTATGCTTAAAATTAATTTATAATATACTTTTACAATATTAGACTAACGAACCGTAAAATTAGCAAACGCTTTACACTAACATATTAATTTACGATTTTAGGACATTAGTATAGGAATGTTTGGTAAACAGCCATTCAATTAGATTTTAGTTACACAAAATTAAAAGCAACACGCATCCTAACTCAGGTATTTTAAGATAGTGATAGGGAAATTTTCAAGGAATGTGTCATCGTAAACAGAAACAGGATAAATAAGGTAATTTGAAATTATCTCAATGTTAACTTTATAATTATATCCAAAAGGCAGACATCTTTCAGTCAGGCAAAGATTTTAGTATTGATGTATATTTATCCGGCACAGCTATCAATAAAATCAACGTACCCGATGATGGACGTTGAGGTAGGAGTGACTTACGAAGGGTCATTCTAGTTGTACGAAAATAATAGGGTATAACCCCTGTATAGGTAGTAGTCGTCAGTAATACGACAATAGTGTAATAAGGTATCGAAAATTCGTTTTACGATAACGATACTAGGACAGTACAAGTCCAGATAAACCGGTTCGTACAATTGCTGTGAAAATTTAATTCAATTAAGGAACAACTAGTGAGATTTTAGGTTGAAAGATAAGTCAAATTAAATGTATGTAATTGATACCATATTTTAAAAATAGGGATGTGATTCAAAAATCTAACCAATTCAGTCACTTGGAAATTATAAAACCAAATGACTATAAATGAACTGGTCATATCGCACTTACAGCTTATATATACAATTTCTACACTAGATCACAAGTAGAACAATCAGGTTATATGAGTTATATTATAAAAATTATCATGTGTATTTTATGTATTTCGTTTTCATTCTCCACCACGGACACTCAAAATAAGCGTACCAAGTTGAAAGGTCGCTGAGTGTGAGATATTAAATAGTCAATTTCTATTTAACGCATCTGCCTGCTAGAGACTGTGCAAGTATGCTATGGGATCGCACAGCCCACTCGGTTAATTTGGAAGATCGCTAAGTGTAAAACACTACGATCGGAGGTTCGAATCCCACCGAGGCAACTTAAAGTTTTTTGTGTACTCTTGTGTTTACGTACGTACGATGTTGATATATGATGATAAATGTATTGTTTATCTTGTGTGGAGCCTAGCAGAAGCACCGTGATTTAATTTGTATTTATTGAGTTAAAGCATATATGATGTTATATGTATAAAAGGGTACCCAAGTTAAGAGTAAAATAAAGAGAAGCATAGAAGCTTCCAAGTAAAAGAAAAATACCATAAATATAATATACCTCAAAGTTTGTTAACCGGATCTCAAGCTACCCTAGTAGACCTTCAATTTTGTAATATAAATATATTTATTTAATTCCTTTAACATAAAATTAGCCTAAAATTCACTTACAAAGAAAACAACTAACTACACTGCGAAACGAGTTCTGCTCCAGTGAAACAGTAGACCATTTTACCTGCTTATTCAATTATTTTTCTCAAACGCTATCCGCTTTTATACTCAACTACTGTTGCCACCGAAAAGAACTACGTTTGTCCTAAATTAACACAAGTGTACAAAGGACACGCAAAACTCTTTAGTTTTGAAGAGCTATCAGAATTAAAGACACAATTTTTAAATTTCGTTTTGAGAATTATTTTTTGATGAATTAATCCATATAAAAGAAAGGTCACTTTAGTCCAAATACCTACCGATATTTTACATACAATTATTAGCATTATCTACCTATTAAGATTTTTATCTTTTTTGACATTACATTTCGACATAATTTTTTCATATTCCTCTTTTTGCTGGTATGAGCCAAAACCACACTCATACAGACAGTTAACAAGATTTTGAAAAGTCTAAATTAATTTTTTATAAAGATATTACTTATTTTATATGGTCATGAATACCATGGCTGGAGAGAAATAGCCAACCTTTCCAGACTCTAATTTTGAGCAAAACTTAACTGCTGGAGAAACCTAGCCAACTTCTTCAGATTTAAACAGTTTTGGAACCATTGGTTAATACATGTTAAGCCGAAATCATAGTAATATTGAACCTTTTCTCTTCTTTTGTCAAAAGTCCTACCTAAATAAATAAACCATTCAATGACAATTATTTTTATATTGAAAATACATATTTTTTTTTATTTAAAGTCATTACTTTAAAAATTTCCTTTGACGATTTTATAAGCAAACTTTTTGCTTTACCTTTTGAATTTTATTTTTACGTACACACGTGCAGAACGTGTGCTTCGTTTTTAAATATTTGTAAGACTCAATGGGACAACGAGACGTTGACGTATTCCGCTCTTTTTCCGACTGAGTCATAATTATTTTTCTTCTTTAATGTTAACTTTAACTTAGTATAAGACATTACCAATACTTTTTACAAATCCTATGAAACGATAGTTCGTTTCTCTATTGTACAACATAACTGCTTTACTAATGAACTTTAGATTTATTTTTAACTATAAGTGTATCACTAAAACAAACCTCTCATACCTTAACTCTGTTTAAGCAACCAAGAGTATCTTTCCTAACTACTAACTGACTATGTTAGTTCATGGCGGACCACGCTGAATAAATTAAAGAACCAGTATACCAAAACCAAGCTAGCTCAATCCAATAAGAACCAACAACCATAATACCAATTTCCATAACGGAATCAACAATTACTGCACATTACTGGAACCTGTCCAGATAGCAATTTTGTTTTTGAAAAATGGGACCCCATAAACTATGGCAAGGCACCCAATACATTAAACCTTCGTACTACCTCAACAAGCAGACACCCAACTGGTTACAAAGTTCTGCATGAATGAACATCAATGGAATACAGACGCAAACACATGGTCAATTCCAAAATGGTTAATATGGTTACCTAGAAAACTTTTCGATACATCCTAATGTACCCTTATGGTCTTTGTGGGTCTAATGGATAAGCACGTACAAATCTTAGTCAACACCAACCCTATTTATGGGCCAACACGGTTTAATTGGATATCAACTTTTGTTAATCAACCAAATCGATCAATATAGTGAGCTTCGATTCAAATGGTTATAATAGCTTGATGACATCGCAACACACGACAAATAACTCTCAGCAACTGGTTCACAAACAACATCGTCACGCTCCAGCCATGAACACACATTTATCTTTGTAAGCCTTTTTATTTATTTTAACAACTTGTTATTCATTAAGATTTTGTACTCTGATTACTACTAGGTATATTCAGTTTGATATCTACCTAATCTTATATTTAGATTTTTATATATTTTTATTTGAAAATCAAACCCTGAATGTTCGATATATTAATCACGATATAATATTCGTTATTATTGTTTACAAAATTTAAACATTTTATTTTACAATTTCAAACTTTTATAACCTTAACTATGTAATGTAAATCATCAGTAACTATCTTCTTACCCACATTATCTAACACGCACCTTATTACTATATTTAGTACAATTTTCTAAATTCCGGGTCGAAATTTCTTAAACGGGGGGGATGTGTTACGTATTGATTTACAAGTCCATTATTAATTAGTATTAGTCATACACATTTTAGCCTTTGTTCAATATCGATGCAGTCATATTTCCTGATGACCAATTCTCACGAGAAAGTTAACAGGAAACATGAAACACGCACGATACGGCCAACCAAGAAATTCAGATTAGTAAACCAGTGGCAAACCACTATCTGTATGTTCTCATTAATATTTCAGGAAACATTTATCATGTTAGATATGATTGTTTATAAAAGTGGTAGCGACTGGCTAACTAGGGCTCTTCGCTCTGCTCTCTTCCCTTTAGTTAGTCTGTCTCCGAGTGACCTCAGCGGTCATATTAATACAGTATTAAAATGTAGTCAAGCAGCGAACCGCACGTCCCCTTAAGGGAGGCGGCGAATACTTCTTAGCATGTAAGTAATCTTTTATGTAACTTAATTGTAAGGCTGATCCTGTACAAATGCTGCTCGCTTATTTATTATATGTATCATACTTTAGCTTTATTCCAATCATTCTTACCCCAGCTTAAATTGAGTGGTCATTAGAGTAACGAGGACTATGTTCCTCTAGTTATTGTCACCAGGGTGGTGACTGGTGGAAGCCCCCAAATAAACAAGGCGTGTAGAAGTAGGTGACTGGTAGGCGGTCCCGCAACTGTAACTAATTACAGTGCTACGTTAAGAGTAAACCCTTAAAAACAGCACACTTAACAAGTGGTCCAGTTTACCCCTTTAACACTATAAAAGTATAAAAAAAATTAAAAAAATGTATATCCAATATGATATTGGCACCAAATTATTACTCAGAAATTTTACCTTTGTGTAATCAGATTTGATCGCATTTGACCAAAATAAAAGCCTCAAATTTGAATTAATTGTTTACTAAAAAAACTCTTTTAAAATATCGGAACTTTTTAACAAGAAAAAAATTTGTCATTAACAACTACATCAAAGTTAAAGTTTTGACTTTTTTAAAACAACCAACTATACTTTAAACATGAACCTGCTATAAATATTTGAGTGAAAATAATTTGTAAGCATAACACACTGAATTACGTTCTAACCTGGGCAGATCTTTTCAGGTAGATTACAATTTCTAGAATCTTACATAACATGAATTTGAACTTTCATATTTACATTTAATAATTTATATGTAGATAAAAGCTAATCACAAAAATAGGAATGTTTGGTTTAAATTCCATTACAGCTGCACAAAGCATCTGCTTTCATGACAACATCTGTCAACTGTGCAAAACAAAAAAATATGACGTCGAAAACATACGTTGAAATTATCAAAGGTTCAAATGGAACAAAGCTTGTTATTATAGAAACCTAATCTGACAAAATTTTGTTCTACGGCTTATAAAACCAGTTCAACAATAATTGAAAATTACACAATTTACATGTTGTAAACTTAATAGCAACTTTACGTGCTTTAACCTTCAAAACACGTGCATGAAATATCTTACAACTAATAACGAACCCAACTACTTTTGTTGCTCCACGATAAATCGAGATGGAAATTTATGTTCTACAAACAAAGTTACCAGCCATTTCTAACTAGATATGACTGCGTCCAAACTAACATCCATAATTTTTAGTAGACAAATTTCTTATCGACAGTTCCTAAATAACGGTAATTCTAAATTTTTTGGATCCAACATGACGAATTCTACATGTCGCGCTAAATAAATTAATTCAAATTAAATTAGTTCGTAAAATATATACTTTACTAACCGTTAGTAGAAGATATCTTAATAGTTAGTAATTGATGCGAAGGTCGCCAGCCTCTAGCCGAGAATACATGTTAATAAAGCTGTTGCCAGCGGCCGACTAACTTGACGAAACAAGAACCTAGTGGTCGCGACGTTAGAGGCGTCAAATACGAAATAAACAACTAGAGATGCGCTTGGAAATAACTTTATATGACACAGATATATTAATATAAGTAGATCAATAAGAAACAATGCACGATTAGCGCATTATCCTCGTAATTCAATGCTAATAATTACTACTGAAATTAAACATGTTACAACAGTTTAGCGCTAACAATCCAAAAATTTAATGAAATAAATTTATGAAATAATCATAAAAAATCGCGTTGTTTGATTAAAACAAATGTAGCTTTACAGTTTTTATTACAATATAAGCCAAACGCATCTTCGAAATGAAAAAAGATAGTGGCATTTTAGATCAAAGAATATACAACGATTTGGAAGGCCTGCTGTGGTAGTCAAAATTAAAGAAAAGTTTCTATATCCGTATGACCATCTACGTATCAACCTTAAAAATTACAAGAAAAAGAACTAAGTTTCCAAAAGTTTCATTGGATATAAAGACATGTGATATTCATTTGAAATGCTTATAATCATATTTCATTGTAATAGTTTTGTATTAGTAAAACCCACCAATAGAGTTAGATTACTTCCTTTAAAAAATATGATTTTCGGTTTACATGCATTTTTAATCTAAGGAAGAATTATCTTTGTATCTTATATTGTTCATACCCAAACGTTGTCAAGTTCATCATGGCCATTTTGTATTCTAAAACTATAGTTTGTGATTTACATGTTTTGATTAATAATGTATTACGCTTGCGCTTATGATCTTATCGTTTGAGAGCAAACACAGTTCACATGTAATTTGTGTCGACTCAAATAAATAAAAATTCCCTGTCCCTGATTATAGTTAACCTTTCTGTAAGTTAATTTTTATTTAATAAGATAGAGGAAAAACGACACAAGGTGTTTTCAATTTGCAGTTTTAATTTATCTGTCCGAGAAGATCTCTATTTATTTTATGGAGAGAAGATTAATTTTTTATAAACACCTTATAATTAACGTCCAAAGGTACAAGTAACTGGGTGAGTGGGTTAGTTTACCTTGAAGGAAAGATATCTAACCGTCTGATAATAGGCAATAAAGTTCAGATAATACCCTACTAGGTCGGTTACTTATAATTTTAGAAACACTTTGGTTCCATTCATTTAATAACTTCACGTTGGAAATAAGTATTTTAAGAGCAGTTAGTTTTTTTAAGCACCTTTAGATAAATGCTTTTAGTGTGTCCGAGGTATCTACATTAAACAATCACTCATCGGGTATCTATGAAAACTTCTGAAACTATACCCTAGAAAATCTGTAAATAAATAAACATTTTGAATTTATTGTATGAAGTGACAAAACGTACATACGTCTGTGTGATTAAGTTAAGAATTTAGTTAAATAATCAGTGATATATTTGGCTTTTAATATTTCCTTAAGAGCATATATTTGTAATGAAAACGTAAGTGTATAATATATTTGAAAACGCAATCGTGTAATAGTATAAACACTTTTTAATATGCTACGTACAGTTTTAGCTCCAAAAAATCTAGCCGGTAATCCACAGAAAAACTTGGTATGTATTCAGCTGGAAATTCTGCTTCGGTAAAGTACCGGAACACCTCGACCTAACAAAAGTAACTGCTGACTAACTTAGTGGGATGGGTAGTGTAAACATTTGAAGAGGGCGCCAAAACGCTATCTGGTGTAAAATGTCTTAATTGGGTAGTATCTTGAACGCCATATAATCTCGCAGGGTTTCTAGAGAAAACCCCTGGAAAGAATAACAAGAGTGTGCCAAAACCTGAGATCAGGAAATTGATGCTGGCTTAAAATTCACATGAAAAATCGTTAAGTACACTATTGTTTAAACATAAAACAGACAATAACCATACGAAACTAATAGACCTATTTATAACTGCTAGCTGAACGGAAGGTTTTTAAAATTGAATGCTAAATGACGTAAATTTTCAATCGCGCCTTTTTGTAATTGCTAAATAATTTCTTACAACAAAACTGGAACTATACCTTGACATTCAGTGAAAAAAAAGAAATATAAAAAAGTCTTTACAATATTACACGATTGTGTTTTCAACTGCAATACACACTTACATTTTCATTACGAATACAGACTTTCTTAAGCAAATTTTAAAATCAAATATATCACAAATTACTTAACTAAATTCTTAAC
Organism: Platerodrilus igneus; assembly: GCA_036346225.1. Classification (NCBI taxonomy): domain Eukaryota; kingdom Metazoa; phylum Arthropoda; class Insecta; order Coleoptera; family Lycidae; genus Platerodrilus; species Platerodrilus igneus. The sequence continues at coordinate 2,121,721 of JARFIW010001617.1, read as the reverse complement.
CTAATCACACAGACGTACTAGAGGTACGTTTTCCAATTTATGCAATGTATTTGAAGAGTTCATTTATTTACAAATTTTCTGGGGGTAGTTTCAGATGGATTCATAAATACCTGATAAGGGATTGTTGTCTGTAAATAGATACCTTGGACACCACTAAAAGCATTTATCTCCAGGTGACTGTTCTCAAAATGCTTATGTCTAACGTGAAGTTCTTAAATTAATGAAACTAAGGTGTTCCTAAAAATAAAATCAACCAACATGATAGGGTATTAGCCGCACTTCATTGACTACTATTGGCCTATTCGATGCCTTTTCTTTAAACTAATCTACACAAGTTATATATTGTTTCTATGGATGTTGATTAGGAAGTATATATAAAAACATTGATTTTCCTTCTATAAAATAATTCAAGATTCGGACAGATGAATTAAGACTGTAAATTGAAAATATCTTGTGTTGAATTTTTTCTATTTAATTATATATAAATTAACTTACGAAAAGATTAACTAGAATCAAAAACAGAAATTTTTTATTTATTTGAGTCGGTACAAATTGCATACGAATTTGCGTTCAAACGATGAGATCATAAACGCCAGCGTAATGCATTATTAATCAAAGCATACGAATTATAAAACTTTAATTTTAGAATACAAAGTAGCCATGATGAACTTGACAACCTTTGAGGATGAACAACATAGGATACACAAATAGTTCTTTCTTGAATCAAGAATGCATGTAACCTAAAAATCATATTTCTTAAAGGAAATAATCTAACCCTATTAGTGGGATTTAATAATATAGAAACTATTAAAATAAACTATGATTATAAACATTTCAAAGGAATGTCACACGCGGTTTTGAATTCTAAAAATGTTTCCGACTACAATTAGATTAAGAAATGGATTGTTGGTGAAAGTAGTAAATTCCGAACAAGATGCCCCATGAGAAAAATAGAAGCCGCTTGCAATGTATCAACTGAAGTGACACAGCAATACAAACTCATATTTTCAAAAACGGTTACGGTTATCAAATTACCGCAAAAGAGCTAGAAATGAACGTAAGCACGTTCATTACTGCAATGATTTCTATATTTATTTATTTAATTTAATTTAATGGTTTAACAGGATTCCGATATCGTGCATAAATCGTTCTTTATTCATCCATTATGTATCTAAACAAACAGTTGTGTAACTGTGTACGCTGGCTTGTAAGCGGAGTTGAGAGTCGTATTTGTATTCGTATCTCGGTGGGAGTATCGTCAAGGTCAGGCCTGTTTAGGTACCAGAGTGTACCCATTGTGCTTTGCCTTTTACACTAGCCCGTTCTCTATTCACGCAGCTGCCCGACCCTGCAGATAAACTTGAACCACACAGGGTGATAATTAATTCTGGCGGTGTCATGTCAGAAGTCTCCTTACGAATCCTCAGAGTTTGAGGGGTGTTATACGAAGCATGTGCACCGCCGTCTGGTCCTACCAATAACAGCTATTGGGTCGTTAGACTAGACCAAACTGCCCAAGTGCTTCTTTACTTCGCAGTGCGCAGACAAAATACCAATTAATAGACGTATAGAAAATTTAAAATTTTGTCAAGTACTTAAACATTCAGTCAACATATACTGCCAATCTATAGGTAAACTGTTTGCACGGATGGCGATGTGGATGCGGTTGGTTCAGGTCAACAATACACAGAGCCGACCCTTCTTCATCAGTGCGTTAGGCTGCTCATTGCCATATTAAGAAACTTATCATCATTTTCATTTTTGCTGTTGTGCAATTTGTCAGATCGTCGGGTTCGGTCCAAAAAGTCGAGGGGACGTTTATCGATAATACGCTTTATCTTTCAAATATTAGTGTCGTGTATAGTCGCCATGAATGAATGATTTATAGTCGACATTTTGCATTTCTTACATTAAAGACCACGTCAGTTTTAAAAACTAGCAACAACACAGGTGGTGCTAAAAATATGTGCCCCTCTCTTTATGTAAGGAAAACTCTATTTCACAAGCAGCAGTTCTTTATTTTCAAATTGATTATACAAGCCTTCTCGGTGACTCATACTTACAATGGAATTCTACTAAAAGCTCCCCCAACAATTTATTTTCAGCTAATCGCTAACAGTACAAGTATTATCTTTTTAAACTACGACGTATCTTTTTAATTGCTTGTTATCGAAGCACTACAATTAACTATCTAAACACTAATTATTACTTTATATTATCACTACCATAATTTATATCAACATTAATTTATATCACATCAGGCAGACCAACGGGCGTTACAATTACAAATGTTAATAATTATCTTCGTCAATGGTGTTTATAAATTTTAAATCATTTATCTTAACTGAAATCCTTTTTTGATAGAGAAAATTTGACAAGTTTTGTGGTAATATTTTTTTCTATTTTATTTAGGGCCCATGTTTTTTCATAACAAGACATATGCTTCAAGATTATTTTTAACTAGTGTTTAAGTTAATGAAATTGGTACGCAGTTAATACAGTTTGAACAATTTTGAAAGACGGTTCCCATGAGTAGCAGGATTTTTGCTTCAGGTAGTATATTTGGCAGAATTGGATATGTGATACATAAAAAAGATGCTTGACCAACCAGACGTGCCCATATAGTTGCCAAGAGCGTTTATAAACTAGGCCCAAAAACCTTTAATACCAGACAATCCTTTGTATAAGGTTATATACTGCACCAAATCTTTGTAGAAGCGACAAGACGATAACCTTTGTCAAAGACGACACCGCACAAAGAGTCTATTGATACGAAACAATTCCGTAAGTCTTATAAAGTGTGCTATCCTATCAAGTTCTGTCTTGGTAATATATACCTCTAACACAACCTCTGTCTAACTTTAAACCTCTTCAATAACTTCACTAAACGCTTCTTATAACGAACAATAGTAATATGGAAATAGTTCAGTTCAGTTCAGATACGTGGAGTTTCTTAATAGAAACGAGAACATTTGTTTTGAAATAGTCACATTTTATACAATTTCTCCATTTAAACGAACTCTATTTTGAGTAAGTTTGGACCCACTCGTGTGAAGCTTGGGATGATTAACATTTTAGAGATGATAATGCATTGTATAGTAATTAAAAAAGAAACGAGTTACTGTTTCAAAAAATGTTGAATTATCTTTCATTTCTTAACGAGGAAATCCATTTTAAAAAGTTTTCAGTTATAAAGGAATCATGTACAATGTTGATAGAAAAAAACGGATCCCAAAAGTATCCAAACCCCCAAACATTTCTTCTAACTGTTCTATTTGCGTTGAATGTGATATACATTTCAACAAAAAAAATCATAATACTTTCAATAAAAATTATCACCAACAGTCAATATTGACTATTTTACAAAGAACCCAGTAGTTATTTGCATTTATAATATAATCAGATTATTTTTGTGGTGTCCAAGCCAAGGTCATCTGTTTTCATAACTTTGAGTTATAATAGGAAGTACGTTTACTTGCTTAATTACTTTTATTCAAGTGCTGATGGAACTTTTGTTTAATTAATTATGTAACTTTTTTTTTACATTACAAATTTAACAATACCCTTGAGAATTGACCTAAGTGTTACTTATGTTAATTTTAAAGTAGTAAGCACATGGTGACCAAACAAAATAGTTAGAACGTAAATGTTCTTGTTAAGCTTAGTTAATTTTTGTTTACTTGGTTTATTCTTCAGAATCCTTTAACTTTAAATTTTCTAATTATTGAATTTGAAGAATTTTTTTGAAGAATTGCAAAATATTTAAAATAATTTATTTTAGTTTCTGTTTCTGAGTTCAAATTCAATGTTTGTATTATTTATTTCCTGTTTTTTCATCAGAAATTGACGCTACTTTCCAAACTACGTATTCTGTATCAGTTGCTTGGTGCCCACATATCTGTCACAACCTAAATTGTTTATAATCTATGTAAAATATTCAAGGTCCCAGGTTCAATTTCCGAAACGGACCATTTGAAAAATGTTAGGCGAGCAAAAAAACAGCCCCGTTCGGATGAGAGGTATAATGTAGGTCCCGTGTGTGAGTGTTGTCACGCACGTTAAAGATCCCTACCTGGCTTGGAATAGCAGGGTTAGGTAAAATTCTGAATTTCCAAGTACCAAAACTTGCTTCCTGTACAATGTAGTAGTTTTGGGTGGAGTATTGGAAAAATCAAATATAGTGTAGTGATTAAGAGGCGGCTGCGTGGCTTAGTTGGTTCGCGTGTGACTACTAAGTTCAGTATCCCAGGCTCGATTGCCGACACGGACCACTTGAAAAATATTAAGCCAGCTTTTTCAAAAAATATTTTTTAGTTGGGATGAGAGGTAAAATGTAGATCCGGTGCACGAGTGTTGTCGCGCACGTAAAAGATCTCTAACTTGTTTGGAATTGCAATGGTTCAGCACAATTCAAAATTTCCAGGCAAAAAAGAACTCGCTTTCTTGCCAATTTAATACCTTCGAGTGGAGTATTGGAAAATCAAATGTAGCGTGACGCTAGTCGCAAATATCCTAAGTGACATTCCTTTCCTTGACTATATTTCTCGAAATAGTTGGTTTCCGCCAATTCGTTTTAATGGCACTGCATCTGTAATCCTTTCCGTTCAGTTAATTTTCGAACTTTTTTCGTTAACGCCACATTTTAAAAGCTTCAATTTTTCTTTTCTCTGTATAAAATGTTACAGTCCATTCAGTTCATCATTAAAAGTTTTTCTTATATTTAGATTAATGTTTAATGTAAGAAAATTATGTCGGTTAAAAAGTGCTATTGATAACGTTTTTCTGCACCTTATACAAGTTTCGTTCAATAAGTCCTTAAACAAAAGTAGAAAAAACTTTTTTTTTTGATAGATTTGTTTTATTTTTCAACATAATCTCCCTTCAGCTCTATATATTTTTTAAGCGTTTTTTCAAATTTTTTAAGCCGTCCAAAAAAGTTCCTGAAAATAGGCATTTGTTTGGGCGATGACCTCGTTAGACGTAAACCTTTGTCCGTTGCCATTTCTTCAAGTTGGGAAATAAGAAAAAGTCACTGGGAGCCAAATCTGGCGAATATGGTGGATATTGTGATCGCAACTGCGCAGTGTACACCCGTGCATTGTCTTGATAAAAGAGGATCTTTTTCCGTTTCAAATGAGGACGTTTTTCCTTGATTTTTTCGCTTACCCGGTCCAATAACGACGCATAATACTCTTTTGTTATTGTTTTTTCCTTTTCCAAGTAATCTATGTAGATGATTCCTCGTGCATCCCAAAAGACCGTCAGCATAACCTTGTCGGCCGATTTCACCGTTTTCGCCTTTTTCGGAGCCCGTTCGCCTTCAAAAGTCCACTGTTTGGACTATTCGTTTGTCTCTGAAGTGTAGTGATGTATCCATGTTTCGTCGACAGTCATGCATCGATGCCGAAAATCCTCAGGATTGCGACTGAAAAGCGCCAAAACAGCCTCCGAATCGACCACACGATTGCGAATATTCTGCACTGTGAGCAAGCACGGCACCCATCTTGCCGAAATTTTTTTCGCAACCAATTTTTCGTGCAAAATTGAAGCGACTGTGCATTGCGATATGTCTGTGGCCTCAATTATTTCGTGTACTTTTATTCGTCGATCATTTAAAATCATATCGTGAATTTTGTGAATCATTTCGGGGGTAGACACTTCCACAGGGCGTCCGGAACGATGTTCATCTTTTGTGGATGTACGACCACGTTTAAACTCATTCACCCAATTGTAATAGTTGCAAACACAGAAATGTGCCATGAACTTCATCCAACTCAGCTGCTACGTTATGAAGCGCACGGGCCAGTCAAAAATTAAAAAAATACTTAAAGTGAGGACCCGCACGCATCACGATTACAAAACAGAACACAAGAAACGTAGAAATATCAGGCTAACTACCAATACGGAGAGGGGGAGGGATTCCCAGCAAAACAAAAAAATACAATCGTCATCGATTTTCTATTTACAATATAAATTAATTTAAAAAAGAATTCGGTTTAAACCAAAAAAAAAATGAATAAATAGTTATATTACAAAAACAAATTTTAAGAAGTGACGTAGGAAGTGGGCATTTCGTTTAACATGTAGAATTCGTTAGTAAAAGAAAGAAAAAAATTAATGTTTATACTTTCTCATAACACCAGGGTGTTAAAGTAAAAATATTAACAGTAGAACAAATCCTAGTAATCATTTAATAAAGTACATATGGGAACACTATCACAACATAATGCCATGCGCCAATAAAAGTTGCTGTTAATCGCCCGGGCCGTTCGCCTAATAAAAGATACTATGATGAAAGTTTGAAATTGCCCGTCGTCTAATTATTTTTGCTAACTCTCTGATTAATAAACCACTGTAATCACACATCAGATTTATAATAATACGAAATATCCTCTTACAAACAATCTTTCAATTACAATTTAATACATCCACAACAGCTTTCTCTTAAAAGCAATACTCAACTACAGAATTAACTTCCTCTCAACACGTATCTTATATGCTACATATAGAGTCCAGAATATCTTTAAAACTAGGATAGTCACTCATTTATACTGCACAAATCTTAATCTCGTAATTATCATTCATAAACAACTCCATAATTAAATCTTTATATGTACAAAATTTACCTTAATAAATCATGTAATTTTATATCTTCCCCTCTAGAACCGCTTTTAAACTTATCTGGGTTCAATAATCACCTTGTATAATGGTGGAAACCTATATCGTACGTTTGTCAACCCTTTAAATTAAATTATCTTGACTTTTACGCCCAACTCGTACTTGTAAATTCAAAAGACTCGCTCATTGAAAAATCTCATTATACAACTTAATTAACAGGTAAATATAAAGTCCTTTTAGAAATTCATACAAGAGATATTTAGTTTACCGTTGCAGATCCTGTTGTTGGTGCTTTCCAGAATTTAATTACCAATACATGCTCAATTATAGTTTCAATCGTTTCAAAAATTAAGTTTTCTCGTGCAAATTGATCCATATAACATATATCAAATCTTTCCAATCATATATGCCTTATTCCAATTAGAAAACTTTATCTTGTGGTAGTTATAATTATTTATAATTATGCATTTTTCATTTTTAGAACATTGTAAGTACGTCAAATAATCTACTTATATCTGAGTATTAGGTGTGGTATTTACACAAGCGAGTTTCCAATTAAAATGCTAGCAAAAATTCTTTTACTTGTAAAAGCTTTTTTTTCTAAAACACGATTAAACTATCTAATAATCACGATTTTTGCATTAATGCATTTTATACAGGGCACTTGAGAAATATTTTCTATACAATTGTCTATTAATTTGGCTTTTTCTCGAATTTTTCGAATTTTCTCGAGTGTACATCGCCGGATGTTATCATATGATGCAATATGACCTCTTTATGACCTCTAATCACATGAATATAAATATCAGAAACATCATCTAATTCTACAAAAAAATAACCTACAGTTTTATCATCAAGTGACAAAAAATCTTGAATCCAAGAAATTATTTCATTATTCGGGGCATTGAATTCCAAACTAATTTGCTGAGAAGCAAGTCGTCTAAATCTACTTGGGTTTGTAGTAGGGATGGACTCGGGCCGGGCAGGGCCGGGTTTTTAATAAGCCCGGCTCGGCCCGAAGCCCGACTCGAAATGAAAACTGACGGCCCGGCCCGGCCCGGCCCGAAATTTCGGGCCGGCCCGACTTCCATTCAGTGAATGAAAAGATATTTTTTCAGTTGTGTTCAACAAGTAATTATCACTCTTTTGTTTGATTTAAGAAATAATGATTTTGAATTACAATCAAGATACTTGTGGAACATCCCGTAGTATATCATTTGATTTTTGATCCTTTAAAAAATCCTAGAAATATGTAGCAAAAGTACAAAATGTTTAGCAATTTTCAATGTTTATGAAATTGTTACAGACGGATTTTTTTATAGCCTTTTTTTACTTTGAGAAACTAAATCTTTTGGAATTGAACTTTTATCTATAATTTGATTGTCTTTGTTCTAGTTCTTTTAAATTTTTATTTGACCGGCTGACAAATCGTGCCAAAGTTCAAGATTTAACACTTTTGGTTAATTACTAAATGCTAAAAATTAAATAAATTGTTTATAGGTCATAGTATAAACGGAACCAAACTTCATCGGTTAATATCTCAAGCAATTGAAAATTGTTACCTACTGTTATTTGAACTTAAGGAACCTGAAACGCAAATAATATATCGAATGTTTCTTTAAAAAGGTTGGATTTTCAAATTGTGGTATGTAGAGGATACCTTATTCCTTAGAAATACATATTATCTGACGGAATAGAAGTAAAATGAAGTAATAGTTTTAGGTTGAAAAGTTTTTAAAAAATGATTACCAAAAGGTATAAATCAGTGCATAGTTCCTTTTATATACCATTAAAATTTTATTTACTTTATCCATTTTTATGGCAGGAGTTCGATAATGGCATTATTATACATTTTCCCGCAATAAATAGAAAACTATATCTGCAGCCAAATTCTACTATTCAACTATAAATTAAGTGATAAACATGCAGATAGCTAGGGCGAGGGGACTTAGGGGGCTAAGCCATACTTCCCCCTAAATATTCTAGCCCTCTCCGAAAGGGTGTTTAGAAAACACTAAAAATATTGTTGCATTTAGAAAATGATTAATGGCTGTTTAGTCTGCGCCCCAACAAAAGGCTAGTTACGTTACTGGTTATAATATCAAAGTATTCAAAGTATGAAATTCAAAATTTCAAGTATCTTAGAAGTATCTTCTATAATTATAGTCTACGAAAGTCTACGAAAGTTTTATTGAAATTGTTATTGTAAAATATATGCAGCAGTAAAGAAACTAACGCTAATTAATATATAATACATGGTAGCGTATAAATAGTTATTTGTATATCAAGGCCGCGAAATTGCTTTTTAGCGTACTGCGAGAAAGTTTATCGCATAGATCGCTTGCGACGGAAGCAATATAATCTCGAGGTCGCTAAAGTAATTTCGTGGTCAAGGTGCAACCGTTTACATGGTTTTATTACAAAACTTTTTCACTTCACTGATTAAGCTATAGCTAGAATTTAGATGTTTATATAGTGGCTTTACATCAGACATTGCTGTGGAAATGATATATTTGAAATACCGACAGTATTTTTAAAAATTCCTAAAAAATGTTAGGCTGCGCTAGTACTACATAGTTCAATTTCCTACAGTATTTCAGAGCTCAGAGTATTAAAAACTCAGCTTTCTGATTTACTATTCAACACCTAAAAATCTAAAATCCGGTACGAAAATTTTTAGAGATATGTATTTTACTTAGTAAGAAGTAATTAGCCCTTTCTTGTAATATCTTCGCAAAATTCCTTAAGATATTTTTGTATTGTATAAGTGTACTGGGATACAATAGTGAGAATTTCGTACTTAAGTAACTAACTGTTGGATTAAAAGTCACCTATAATAATAGAAGTGGTATTAACTAACCTACATAGAATTTCAGTCTTCACTTCTACCTTCGGAGAATTAGGTATAAAGGGATAACGACCTGGATATTTTTTGACCCAACCAACGCGGAAGAACACCTGCAGAGTTATTTATATACCGAAAGATATTTACCTGTAAGAACAACAAAAAAACATACTGTTTTTGGACCTTTAGATTGCTTTAGGGAAATAGAGTCTACTTTTAATATTCAGAGAAATAAACCTTATTGTCCATTGATACTGCTTCGACCGTTGACCTACTTGTATTGCTTTAAAACTTTTTTTTTATTTTGTACCGTTTAACATTTATTTGACAATAAAATATTAAGGATAGGAAGTGAGTTATAATGTCACGTCTCCTTTACACTAAATAAGACGAAAAACTGATTATAATGGGTTCATAAAGACACTACGTGAAAATATAATTAAGAACGTTTACTTACTCAATGTGAGATAGAAGTGAAAGGACGTTTGTTTTTCGGCCCGAAAAGTTCGGGCCGGCCCGAATCGTTTGGTCCGGCCCAGCCCGAGAAAAGATAGGCCCGGTCCGGGCCCGGCCCGAATAAAGTTGTCAACGGTCCGGCCCGGATTTGAGCCCGAAATCGGGCCGGCTCCGGCCCGGGCCGGCGAGCCCAAGTCCATCTCTAGTTTGTAGATTATGTCAAAAATCGGTGGTCAACCACGTCGACCCTCATTTATTGTTCCATAATCAAAGGGGGTGTTTACGACAAACCAAACTTTTTCTTTCACTGCTTTTAATTCCATATCTGTTGATGTTGATGACTTGTAATTAATTGAATTATTTAGTTTTGAAGGCTGTCTAACAATGTCATTATCCCCACTTTCGCTGTTTCAGCGGAGTATGTCATTAATATACCTAACACGTGTAAGACGGCTGCCTGTCATGATTTCTTTTTGTTAAAAACACAACTGTAATATAAATGAATACATTGTCTTGTATAATAATGTCCAGTTGGCGATTTAATCTCAATAGGTTATTTTTTTGTATTTAACAACTTTGTATAAACTCGATTTTTATTGCGTCTTGTTTACACTGTAAATTATATCTATAATTATGTTGGTATATTTATTAAATTGAATATTCTTAATGACCTATACAAAGGTTTTCTTAATATTTTATAAGAAATGTATGGAAATCTGTTTTCTTTTTTGGTGGCTTTTAAAATAACTAACGAATCGGAGTTTCATTTCAAATATATGGTACAGAAATAAAATTATGCTTTTGTAATTTCAAAATTTATGATTCTTATTGAACTCCTATTTACTGCTATAACTTATTAAGCACTATTATACTGAAATCAAAATTATACAGGGTGCTTCAATAATAGGTTGCCTGTTTTAAACTACTTTTCCTCCTTTCTCATCTGATTATTATTTCCCGAAACGCTCAAACGTTACAACACATTGTATAACAGCGAGGCGTTGAATCACAATGTAGATCATTTGAAATATACCACGGCCTGTATATATTACTATAGCAAAAAGGATGCAAAGCATTTTTTCAAAAAATATTTCGTTCGTTGTCTAAATAAGTACAACTAAAAGGACTCACCTACATTACTAAGCTTGCCTTACTTTTAAACAATTGTAATAAAGAGTGTTTAGCAACAAACTCGGCATTTAAACCAATCTATAAACAACATACTAACAGTAAACTGAACTTCTGAAGCTGCAACATCATCCTTTACGATATCTAAATAATAATATTGTATTGTTAAACTCAAGTATTGGTAGTAATCTCTTATAGAATAGCACATCGTGACATTCTCTCCTGGTGAAGCGCATGTGAACTGATCAAAAACTAGGCGTAATGGGTTCACTTCGTGCATTTAGTTCCATACGTCTTCAAGATTACATCATGTGCAAGCACCTGTCACGTGATTTAATTTATAGTTTTTCATATTCTAGCTACATTATAATACGTCGGAAGTGACATCACCTGCTCTTCTTATACTAAAATCACCCACACGATGAATCCCTAAAAAACGCTATTAATTAAATACGTTTTATACCCAGAGGCAAGAAGTGAAACTGATACCCTAATAACTAACTAACTGATGAAACTAATTTCACCCATTGTTTGCTAACAAAATCCGGTTCGAGTTTGACTTAATTACTATATTTTTGTGTCGAAACAATATGTGTAAGATTGGAGTTTTAGTCCATTTTTGGAGATCTGTTTGGGTATAGGTGAACGTTCCGGATCAGAAATTTGCATACGTTTTTGTGATGATGGAAGGAACAATGTTGGAGATCAAAATCAGTACGACAGTAGATGAGAAAGGAGGCAAACTCTTGACAGAAGAAAGAAAGAAGGTTTGTGATTTAAGCCAGATCCAATGGTTTGTTTAAAATATACTAATTGGACATACGTCTATCCTATGGCTGCGCTATATACAACTTTAAGTCTTCACTCATTCGATATCAAATTGTAATATAGCGTTATTGACTTTAGATGTTTTCCACATGTTCTTAATTACTTATTGATTACAGAATGCAACGGTTATAAATGAGGGAAGGGACAGAACAAATTGTTTTTAGGAGCGCACGACTAAATTCTAATCTTCCAACGAAAATATTGTTCTAAAATTAATTAAAGAGCTTATTCCAAAGCAGAACGATTCACCTCTTCCTGAAAGAGAAATACTTATCAACGATCTAATCTTGGTATAATACAGGGGTACATATGAACACGTCACAGAACGATTTTGGTATTCAGTTGAATACCTGTACCATTTTATGAATGCCTGAAATTCCAGATAAATTTTAATTTTGTAAAATATTACGAAGGTCGTACATCGCATGACTGACTACAAAAAAAAAGTGAACGTACAATATTATCGTAAAGTAAAGATATGCTTCAACTTTTTATATCTTTTAACTAATTAAGCTAACAAAAAGAAGTAAAAGAAATAGAACAGCTTAATTAGTATGTTTGATTCAGGTTATCGTAAATGTTCGATATGACCACAGTAGATTATTTCAAGCATTGAGGGACAGAGCGACTCTACTCCTTCACCTCCGCACGCCGCTCTACCTCCACACTGCCCCTTAATCTCCACCTCCACACACAACGTCCGTTTATCTGCGACTCCACTTGTAACTCCACCTCTATCCCACCTCCACCATCACACACTTTTGCCTATCACAAGCTGGATTTGTGTTTATTACACTCTTTTACTAAACGACGTTTAAACTAATTACTACTCAATTTGAAGGTATTTCCAAACAATGCTCAATATTGATATTGTCGGAGGCTTTCACGGCCGGAATCATTATAAATATTTATGGTCCGGGTTGGGACCGTGTCATTTTACAAACTACAGTCGAGGTTCCGCCCACTTTTGTAAAGGGCTTCATCAGGACAAGAAAAAGAAAATAAGTAATAAAATAAAAATAATAATAAAGATAAGAATGATAATATTAAGTAGACAAGTTACTCCTGAACTATCAGTATCACTAGCCCATTCAAAGCTAAAAGGTGTCTTGTGGTGAAGTAACTGGTGAAAGTAGCGAAAGTGGAGGTTTATATAGGGCGAAAACTTGATGCTTGATTGATCAAGAATAGAGAGGAGCGTCGTAGCGGATCGGTGAACGTCACGGTTGCACTGTTGTGAACACATGCCTGTTTTCCAAATGGTGGAAAGGTAGTAGCTATAGTCTTTGTTTAGATTATTAGATCCGAACTCTACCCCAAGACGATTCCAACTTAATACGCTTTGAAACAACTAAATGTCTCCGACATGCCAGAACCCCTAACAAAAATGTGACAAAGCAAGAAATGACGGCCTTAAAACATCTACGAACAAACAAGGTAATTGTTATATTTCCTGCAGATAAAGGTAATGCGACTGTAATTTTAAACCATACAGGATACAAAGAAAAAATTAAACAATTATTACAAGACGGTTCCTACACTCATATAACAAAAGACCCCACTTCAACGCTTGAACGGTAAATTTCAGCACTTATCAAATCCTCTAACATTCCCAAAACTAGCCAAAAACGCATAATACCTCGCGAATCTAAACCACCTCGCTTGTACGGCCTTCATAAAATCCATAAACCTGATGTCCCTCTCCGTCCGATAGTTAGCACAATTGTCTCGCCAATCCCGGTAACACCTCTACTATTTTAAACTACGCTCATTTCATAGAACTAATTGCAAATATTGAGCTAGGCCCTCATGATATACTAGTCAGCTTTGACGTAACATCCTTATTTACAAACGTACCTGTCATAGACACTGTCTCCATTATTAAACAACTCCTACCTCAAGAAAACGAATTTGAGTACCTGACCACGCTCATTAAAAAATGCTTAACTTCTACTTATTTTGACTTCGACGGACAATTTTATAAACAAACTTCTGGCACACCAATGGGCTCATTCCTATCCTCTATTATGGCCAATATATTCATGGAGTCTTTGGAATCCATGGCACTAGAATCCACAGACCTAAATCAAAAACTTGGCTCCGTTATGTAGATGACACTTTTGTAATATGCCACAGACACCGAACGCTCAATAAATTTCTACATCACATAAACAACCAACATAAAGATATTAAGTTCACTATAGAAATTGAAAAGAACGGAACTCTTCCATTCCTTGACGTTCTGGTGGAGCGCCAACCTAACGGACGACTAGGTCATTCCGTATATCGGAAACCCACACACACACAGACAGATACCTACATGCGTCGTCACATCATCATCCGTCACAAAAATCTTCGGTAATCAACTCTCTAGTCCACCGTGCAATTAAGATTTCACAACCAGAACACTTATCTAATGAACTCAACCATCTGAAAACGGCTATCGCAACTCAGATATCTGCAGAGTAATAAACCGGCATCTGCATCCCACACGAACCGCCAAACCACGCTGTAATCCCGATACACGATCTTTAGCAATCCCTCCATATATACACAGAGTAACAGACCGAATTGGCAAAATTCTACGTAAACACAACATCAAAGCAATCTATAAACCCACTAATAAAATTTCACAAATTTTACCAACCCCAAAAAATTCCGAAAATAGTCTTAAAGCCCCAGGCGTATATAGTATACCTTGCAGCTGCGGTTTAGTATACATATGAGAAACAGGACGGTCAGTACAGACTAGACTAAACGAGCATAAGCGATGCTTAAGAACAAGCCAGTACAATCGCTCAGCGGTGGCCGAACACTAATATGAAATAGGCCATACCATTAACTTTGGCAAGACAAAACTAATAGAATTCCATTTTTCTACAATAGAAAAATTAGAGAATCCATAGAAATCAATAAAAATTCTAATAATCTAAACAAAGACGATGGCTTCTACCTTTCCTCCATTTGGAGAACAAGTCTGTGTTCACAACAGCGGAACCGTGACGTTCACTAATCCGCCACGACACTCCTCTCTATTCATGATCAATCAAGCATCAAGTTCTCGCCCTATATAAACCTCCACTTTTGCTACTTTTACTAGTTACTTCGCCACAAGACACCTTTTGGCTTTGAATGGGCTAGTGAGTCTGCTAGTTCAGAAGTAACTTTACATACCCTTTACACTTTAACTTGTCTACTTAATATTATCATTCTTATCTTTATTATTATTTTTATTTCATTACTTATTTTCTTTTTTCTCGTCTTGATGAAGCCCCTTACAAAAGTGGGAGAAACGTCGATCGTAGTTTGTAAAATAACACGGTCCCAACCCGGAACGATAAATATTTATAATGCTGCTCAATATTCACTGATATTAATTTAACAATCGTTTGTAATTAGGTGAAGGTTAAGGCGAAGGTGGAGGTGGAGGTGGAGGTGGAGGTGGAGGTGGAGGTGGAGGTGAAGGTGAAGGTGAAGGTGAAGGTGAAGGTGAAGGTGAAGGTGAAGGTGAAGGTGAAGGTGAAGGTGAAGGTGAAGGTGAAGGTGAAGGTGAAGGTGAAGGTGAAGGTGAAGGTGAAGGTGAAGGTGAAGGTGAAGGTGAAGGTGAAGGTGAAGGTGAAGGTGAAGGTGAAGGTGAAGGTGAAGGTGAAGGTGAAGGTGAAGGTGAAGGTGAAGGTGAAGGTGAAGGTGAAGGTGAAGGTGAAGGTGAAGGTGAGGTGGATGTGGAGATGGATGTGTAGATGAAGGTGGAGGCGTAAGCGAAAGTGAAGGTGCACGTGGAGGTGGAAGTAAAGAAGCAAAAAGTCCTGTTCCTCAATGCTTCCAAATGATCTACTGACCCTCGTATTGATGATCACTCATCCAATTTGTTTACATTTTTACTTAAAATTTCTTGTTGAACTGCATCAGTTTGCTTCCTAACACACTCTTTTAATTCCTCCAGTGTTGTTTCTGCATTAAATCATGTTCTCAATTTCTTTGACTTTATTTTGCAACTGCAGGCATAATCTCTAAACATTTGCAGGACTCTTTCGCCACTGACGGTTGCAGATACGGCTCTCCGTTCTGCATTACCTCAAACGAATGTAGCCCATTGATGAAGCTAACTGTGAAACCTCATCAAATGATGAACTTCTTGTTATAAGGACGTTCCTAAAAAATTTCACGCGGATTTTCACCTGACCATATGCGACAGTTTCTAATATTAACTACACCATTAAAAAAGAAATGAATTCCATTTGTTCGTAGAATGCGAGCTAATCATTCAGATTCAATTTCTTTCAAATCCGACACTTGTAAAAAATCTCTTCCTGTTTTAATTCATTATAGCAAATACAATTTATAAGGATACATTTCCAAGAATTTGTATAAAAATTTTCAAAACCGCGGTGTACGACATCATTTGATGTTGTATTCACACTACTAATTTGCACAAAATTGTTGTTGTGGGTTTTGGATTTTACAAAGAACTTCTGCAACCAGAACATCACTCACCATTGACTTGTTATGCTCTCGTGGAGTCACACTTCATTTCAACAATTAAACGTGGGGGATCTCCAATCCTATATTAGTATGCTATTTCCCATCATAATATTAGTAGTATAGGTAGGTTGTGACGCATAAGAATGCGGTTGTTGAATGAAATAATTGTCCGATATCGATTTTTTGTCCAGAAGTCAGTGTCCGATACCTTTAAAAATTATATTTTATTGAAACTTAACTGCAAATATCGTTTCTAAAACTTTTAAGAGTCATTTGCGTCATTTAAACTGAGTTGATGATGTCTTGTACATGTTGATAAAGCCCTAAAATCAAAATTTATAGAAATTGGAAGCTTATCAAATCTTTGTATATAGTCTTTTTTTCACATAACGCCTTTTATAGTTGTTACCTTCATTTACTTTCATGGTTTCTACCATAACATTTTCAATAGCATAGATTAATTCGTTTATGGTTTTGCAAGCCGACTGTTGCTGCAATGACTGACTGGATTGCACTGAAAAGAGATGTTTGTATTGAGACAATTAAGTGGCTGATATAACATTTGGATTTTGAAGCTTCATTAAATTCGATGTCGGGAAGAATATGCGGTTTAGCTTTATCTTGCTGAATTCAAATTGATTTTGCCACCAGCGGATTTCGACATGTTTTAAAAAACGGTCAACTATGTTCCAATAATCATATTCTTGTAAGCTGCTTTAGTGATATTAGAAATAATTTTCATTTTAATCGTTCCAACTGTGGGATTTTTCTGCTCCGTTTAGCAGATTTCGAAAAAAAAACAAAAGGCCTAGTGCCAACTTTTCCATCGCAGTTTTTTTTCTCGGAATAATTCTAAAGTGGACGAGCGACAGCAGTTAAAAACATCACCTTCAATCTGTCATTGTCGATCAGATTAAGCAACGCATGATAAACCGCTTGCCTTGTGTGTGGTCTTTTACCACCACTTTTTGCCAAAATATTTTCCATATCTCCCATTATTTTTTAAATCAAACTTTTATATCCGGTATTAAAAAATCTTGTCTTTCGATCGGCAATGTATATTCTAAGAAAAGCTACAAAACTTTTTACTTACTATCAAAAGCGTAACCTATAAAGAGTTACCTTTTCTTAGTTTTTGAAAAAATCGAAATCGGACACATTTCTGGAAAAAGGTTAGTAATATAATATTCAGTATACATTTGTAATTGATAAAAAGTGCCTTAAACATATTTATAGAATGATAATCTTATACGTATCATATCAGTGCAAAAAGATCATAAAAATTTGAATGGGAAGTAAAAGTGACCCATTATTAACTGATGTTTTTATTTTAAAAGAAGTATCTTTCTTTTATTTGAATATTGATTATACTTTTTCTTTATTTAGAAGCAGAAACATGTGTAGCGCACTTTTTTATGATACGTTCTCGTAACTCATAGAAAACTACGGCAAAGTTATGTCAAATTTCTTCTTGAGGTGCTCAACAGTAACTAATTTATTCATAGTGTAGCGTTGTTTAGTCTACGTCTGACCAAAATAATTACGTTGAAGTGTAAGTGAAGCGTTTGTATACAAAAGATGATTAATAGGCCCCCGCGAACAATGGACTTGATTTACATGTACAAGAGTTTTGTATTTAAGAGCTTTATTTAGACTAAAATAAGTACATTCGGGACATTATTTGCATATTCTGGTATGTTCTCGAATGATTGAATAATATATGAATGTCGTGACGAGCGTTAGTTAGTTAAGTTCTAATTGAAGCTTTGATCATAATATGAGTTCTAATCTAAAGTTTTGAAGGTTGTGATATGGAATAAGTTAGTGGTACTTACTATTTAAAATAAATTGCCTTATGTGATATAAATTACTGTGGAAATCGATATTAATTAATAACTTTCAATCATACTGTGTGCGTTGATTTGCATTTCGACCTTAATGTTTTTTTTTTGGTATTTGAAAATTGTATCAACTCTAACAAAAACCTTGTGTACTTAAAACATAGTAGACCGTGATAAAATAAATTGTTAAATTGAATGATACGGGATCCTGAGGTATGATAATAATATGTTGGAAAAAGTAAGAAGTAACGTGTTACGCAAATAATATGTACTTGAAAACAGACTTTGGTTTATTTTAAATAAGATTTATGTTACATAAAAAAGTAAATGGAATAAATGATAGTATCTATTACACTCGATGTGAATATGTAAAATGAAGTATGGGTTGTGTTTATTTCTAGCGTCCCATTGTTAGGAGTACTGTGTGATTATCTATCCCTGTTTGAGACATAGAAGTATACCCTATATAAACAAATACATAAACACTTACTTTGTACACCTCCTTCGATAACAAAGCATGAGCTCAACACGCAAGTATAGACAAGTCTTGTAACATTGCAGTCTACAAAGTCACTTCGTAAATTCGGGTCCGAGTTGTCGCACACACAACCACTGTAATTCCTCCTAAAGGTGGTAGGAGCAGGGAGAAGATGCCTGAACAATCCTTACTACTATGATTATTTGTAAAATCAACCTTGCTGCAAATTTTATCATTTCCTTGTTTTTACAATTCACAAATTTTGTGTGGCAATTCACCATTTTACCTATTTATAAAGATTCTGTTTAAAATAGTATCTCACATGCGACAGTACTTATTTTAGTTCCAGAATGTAAACATCACATTGAATTTCCCACAAGAAGCGAAATCCAACAAAATTAGTAAGTTATTTAATAACCATGCAAAACTACCAAATTCTAAATGGAGAAGTTCTTTAATCCTAATACTGAAAATAAGTAGAATTGGCAAACAATGCAGGTATAGCGCGATGAATGATAATTCAACTCGGGTCTAACATTTGCATTCAAATAGGTATAAGTGCGGGTTCAAGCGACACTGTGTCTTTAGTTAAAGCTACGCGAGTTATGTATCCCCCAATTTATATATGTACAATTAATAGGAATTACCAGAAAATCAATAAGAAACTTAAGCTAGTCGCAACATTGTAAATTCAAGGATAAATCAGAAAGATTATTAAAAGTTTACAAGCAAGTTGTGAGAACGGATGTAATACATTGTATTTCAGACGTAAGTGATACTGCAGGTGCAGGTCACAGACGGTTAAGAAACAGCAATTACTTAGAAATTAAGATTGTTACATTGTATAATGAATAGAATTAAGAAATAAGCACACATGAGCTCTGCAAGTTCCCACAGACATGTGAAGGGCTGGGACAACACGAATACGCCGGGAGCCCCAGATAAGTCAGTCAGTCTTGAATATTTCAGCTTTAACATTGTCGTTCACTTAAGCTACTCGCCCTAATAATTATTCAATTATTATTTTATTTCGACTTAGAATAATTACGACAGTTTGTCAAAATTTTATAACTAATATCTGTTTAAGAAATAAAATTTGTTACAAGAAGTTTTGAAAGAAGTTTTTAAAACGACCGCTCCCAAAGCCCGAAACGTATCTGGAGCAGTCGGTAGGATCCAGAAAGGCACTATGAATCCAAAAATCGGAGAACTGGTGACCAAGAATTTCAATTCCCAAATCTGATAGAACCCACACAAAGTTGGACGAGGTACAAGAATCTACCGAACCCAAACAAACAAACTTGGACGAGGTACAAGAATCGACCGAATCCAAACCAAACAAAACTTGGACGAAGTACAAAAATCGACAGAGCCCAAGAAGCGACGATGAAAATAATATAAGTTTGTTTATCCTTAAAACCAATTGATTCTTTTTACAAATTATTTGATGTTAGCTAGTAAGAGAATTTTTTATTATTATTTCATCTATGTACATATTTTTTTAATTATTGCAATTTATGCCATTTTATAAAAATAATTTACTCAATACTAAGAGAAATTATTTTCAAACACGAAAACTTATTTTAAGAAAATTTATTTTTGAACAAAAGAATTTTAAACAAGAGAACCAGAAAAGACGCATTACATGCGCAAATTAAGTCCAAATTATTACGAATTATTATTAATGCAAAACATAACTGGCGCACGAATTATTAATACGAAACAAAACGAATTTAATTTAGCAAAACTGAACAATAAAATAGAACGTAATTAATTTTACAATTTTATGTACAGAAAATTTTATAAACAATTAATTATAGAAACAATTATTCATAACTTTTATCAAAGTCTATAAACTATACACTTCAGCGCAACGAATTGACCGAAGTGCGTAATTGTAGGAACATATTTGTAACTATTATTAAATCAATTCTCATACAAATTAATACCGGAAACCCTCGATAAATAAAAACCATTCGCTCATCGCAAACTATATAAAGCTATAACTGGATATTTTCAGTGTGAAAGCATTCAATTATACAAAAGATTTACGCAATTTAATAATTTACCACCGACACTAAAAATAAAACCTTTCAGTAGACTTAAAATTTTATAATTACACAATCTTATTGTATAATTATAAAAGGAAACATTGCTGCAAATATTGTAGCAACGTAGTTGACTGAAAAACTTAAAACTCTATAATTAAACATCTAAGGTTACGAGACAATGCAATTGACAGGAAGCATTTTATGCAGAACAACACCTACAGAGACGAAAATAGCAACTGACCATAACAGATACTCAATCAGCAAGACAAATAAAAAATCGTAACTAGCGTAAAAACGTACAAATTATAACGTAACTATTGCAAGAAATTATTAACCACATAAAAACCTTTCAGAAAATTAAAACCCGCGACAACTATAAAATCCGCAA
This sequence comes from Platerodrilus igneus, assembly GCA_036346225.1. Taxonomy (NCBI): domain Eukaryota; kingdom Metazoa; phylum Arthropoda; class Insecta; order Coleoptera; family Lycidae; genus Platerodrilus; species Platerodrilus igneus. Next base: position 2,100,606 of record JARFIW010001617.1, on the reverse strand, counting down.
AGCATAAAGATATACAAATTCAAGGCTACAGCAATTGACCCGACATTACCAAGCGCAAATCCCTCAATTTAATTATAACACCGTATAACTACGTATAAAATATAAGTAAAGCGATTCTTTAAATAACCCAACATAATTCAAACTGAAAAGTAACAATACAAATTGTACAGTAAATCTAAATTTTTACAAACACTTGATATTAACTAAAACCGAAAGATTAATTATTAGAACAACCCTTAACGACCATGAGTTCAGATAGGAAGATCTTTCTTGAAAGTATACCCCAATTTAACGGAGATCAAGCTTTACTAGAAATTTCATTACAGCGTGTGAAATATTTCTGGAAACCTTTTACAAACCAGGAGATAACAAAAAAAATGTTCTACTTCTACCCTAATAATAAGTATACTTACCGGAAGGGCACTAACGCTAATAGCCAGCTGAGACGATTTAGAACAGTGGGAAGATTTTAAACGCATATTGATAGCATATTTTGGCGACCAAAGAAACATCAAATGTTTTATCCGCGACCTAATAAATCTTAGAATGGAAAGTAACCAATCACCATATCAATTCGGAATGAAATTCCAAGACGTAGGAAGTTTAATTCTAACAAAATTAAAAATCGGAGAACCCGACCAAAATATCCGCCTACTAAAGACAAAAATATATGCCGAAATAACACTAGACACCTTCATAAACGCATTAACCAAACGACTATCAGATAAAATAAGATTCCAACATCCCCAAAACTTAGAAGAAGCAATGAATATGATCATAGAAGAAGAAAACGTCCGTAAACGAACCGTAAAAAAGAACATTATTTAGATTTTGTAGAAAGAGAACCCTTTAAAATTAAAACAGCCCATCAAACGGCACTACATCAATTCATAGCTAATATACACCTATCAAAAACCTTCAACGTAAAAATGAAACATAAATTTTGCATTTTCGAATTTAACGATAGATACGACAGACTAATAAGAATGGACCTTCTAAAAAAATAGGAGCCAATATTGGTATAAAAAATCGTTTATTAAGAACAAAACACGGACAAATCCCCATTAAATTCCAAAATACCCAAACCGAGCAAAAATACACCATAACACCCCGTACCGAGAAACAAATAAAAATCCCAGTAAACTCAAAAAACGACGTAGGAATTATAAACCACATAACATTTCAACAAGGAGTAGAAACCCCCACAGCATTAGTACAAATAAAAGATAATTATGCCACTACAACAATTCTGAACCCAAATAACTACCCCGTAAAACTATCGCTGACAAACCGAATTAACGTAGAGGAACTGAACTATAATAAAATGGAAATAGACAAAAATTTAGAAAACGATTACAACCGCGTAGAACACGACAAGATGTTAAGAGAAAATTTAAGTAACATTCGCTTCAATACCGACATTAACCAAGAAGAGGAGAGAGCAATTAAGAACTTATGTTTTAAATACTGCGATATATTTCATTGCGAAGGAATACCCTTAACCTTTACGAACACGGACAAACACAACATAGAGCTAACAGATAACAAGCCAATTTTTACAAAAGCATACAGACTACCTCAGGTAAGCCAAGAAGAAACCGAAAGACAGGTAGCAGATTTATTAGAGCAGGACATCATACAACACTCGAACTCACCACAAGATATAATCCAACACTCCAACTCATCGTGGAGCAGCCCCGTCTTAATAGTACCGAAGAAATTAGACACCTCAAGCAAACGAAAATATCGAATGTTAATAGACTACAGAAAGCTAACCGAAAAACAGGTAGATGACAAGTATCTACTACCCAACATCATCGAGATTTTAGACAAACTAGGAAAATGTCAGTATTTTTTAACATTAGACCTCGCATCAGAATATAACCAAGTAAAAATGAGACGATACAAAACACGTTAGAACTCCAAAATAAAAATTCATTTTATAACCGAAAACCACCCAAATCGAACGGATTAATTAAAGTATTACATTTAACCCTATTAGAACAGATCAGATTATTAAGATTAACTTACAAGAAGGAGCACATCACCAATCTAATGTCATACGCACTAACTGCTTACAACAATACAATCCACTCATCAACAAATTTTACACCCCTAGAATTAACATTAGGACATTCAGATTCCCGTAACCCTTACGACATACACTACAACAAAGAAGTATGCCAGCAATATGCTAAAGACCATAAAGAGAAACTGAAAATAACTTACGATAAGGTAAAAGATAAATTAGATAACGACAAAAAACGTATCACCACAACCTGCAATAAGAATACCGACAAAAGGGCAAACCGTGTACGAGAAAAACTTCCAAAGTAAACGACACAAAACGGCACCCAGAAATTTAGGCCCGTATAAAATTAAAGGAATATCAGACAAAAATATAGCCGTAGTAGAAAACGGCAAAATAGTGAAGTACATAAAAAACAACCTCGGTATACTACCAGTAAAATTGGGAAGTATGCATAATACAGTAGAGAATAGATTACTGAAATTCGCACAAAAATTCATTTAACGGAACTAAAACAAGATTTTCAAATAATCAAAGACAATTGTTTCAGACTGAAACAATTCAATGAACACGGCCAAATTCGGAAAAGGATACGCAATAGAAATGTCAAATAACAACAGTATAATAGAAAGTATTGTAAAAAACATAGAAGATAAATTTAATAGATTAATACCCACAGAACAAATTACAAGACAAAAAGAGGACTAATTAACGGATTAGATAACATAATAAAAGCTATCACAGGCAATTTAGATAACCAAGACGCAGAACGTTATGACAATGCAATACAGCAGTTAATTGAAAACCAAAACCATAAAAAAACCATTGTTAGCAACCAAATATCTCTAACCCAATCAACTATAATAAAATTCAACGATACGTTAAAAAGCTAGTAAGAAATCAGGACAGTATAACCAATAGAATACAAACACTTGAAAGTAACATTCAAACCACAATGTTAGGAATGCGAGAATTAATCAGATTCATTACAATATTCCCTGAAATAATATCAACCCTTACTGTAATCCAACAAATTTTAGCCACATTAGAAAACGCCATAACATTTGCAAAATTAAATACATTACACTTATTAAAAGAATTATTAAGAATTAGATCATTTATAACTAACAGTAAATTAACCTTTGATGTAATAGAATCAAACATTCTCATATTTGAAAAAATTGCTATAGTGAAAGGCTATATAAAGAACACGAAATCACAGTGTTAATAGAAATCCCCATAGTAGAAAGTAACATTTATAATTATTATCATTTAATTGCTTTTCCAATGAAAATTACTAGCGTGTATCAAGTTATTGTTCCCAAAACAAAGTTCCTTTCCTTAAATGAACTCAGATATGGTTACTCCAACGAAAAATGTAACGAAGTAACACCAAATCAATACTTATGCCAATCATTAACAACAACAAGTATCCAAGAAGATAGCCCTTGCGAAGTACAACCACGCCATGAAACTAATGGATAATTATAAAGAACATTTAAGTGAGTTAAAATTGCCAAAGTTACACTACGATAATATAAGTGTTTGGACAATTTTACTAATCATTTTAATTATTTTTCTAATTATATATATAAGAATAAAGAAAACAATTTTAGACATAAGGAAACAAAGGCAAAAAAAACAATAAATGTACCCTTAGAGACAATTATCTTTAAAAATTAAGTAAAACAAACCCTTAGTTTTTCATTTACGGCGGAGGAGTTATGTATCCCCCAATCTATGTATGTACAATTAATAGGAATTATGAGAAAATCAATAAAAAATTTAAGTTAGTCGCAACAACATTGTAAATTCAAGGATAAATCAGAAAGCTTATTAAAAGTTCACAAGCAAGTTGTGAGAACAGATGTAATACATTGTATTCCAGACGTAAGTAATACGGCAGGTGCAGGTCACAAACGGATAATAAACCGCAATTACTTAGAAATTAAGATTGTTACATTGTATAATGAATAGAATTAAGAAATAAGCAGACATGAGCTCTACAAGTACCCACAGACATGTGAGGGGCAGGGACAACATAAATACCCCGGTAGTCCCAGATCAGTCAGTCAGTCTTGAGTATTTCAGCTTTAACATTGTCATTTACTTAAACTACTCGCCCAAATATTAATTCAATTATTATTTTATTTCAACTTAGAATAATTATAACAATTTGTCAAAATTCCATAATCAATATCTGTTAAAGAAATAAAATTTGTTACAAAAAGTTTTGGAAGAAGTTTGTAAAAAGACCGGTCCCAAGGCCCGAAACGTAACTCGCGTGCTGGTCAAATTTTTAAAGTTTAAGCGTTCTTTTATACCTGTATTTTAAATAAACGTTTGATTGCTTTAAGTACAGGGATTTTTTTATTTCAATCATAAATTCCATAAAGAATGTTTAACTAAAATAAATTTAAATTAAGCAAACTACACACGGTGTGTAAGGCAATTCTAAATAAATGGCCCATTCAGCGATAATACATAACAAATTGATTAAAAGACTACCCACCTCAAACCTCGTAACCGCATTTAGGATAAAAACTAATTAAAAGTAATTATCCGGCGAGGGATCAATGTTCGGAACAAAGGAGTATACCATATATAAACACTTACTTTGTACACCTTCTTCGATAGCGCAGCACGAGCTCGACACCCAATTATAAACAAGCCTTGTAACACTGCAGACTGCAAAGTCACTTCTTGGATTTGGGTTCGAGTTGTCGAACACACACAATTACTGTTATTCTACTTAAGGAGTGTAGGAACATGAGGGGCTGAAATAGGACTAAGGTAGGTAAATGGTGCCTGAACAATCCCTACTATGATTATTTGTAAAATCAACTCTGCTGCAAATTTGATCATATTTCTTGCTCTTTACACAATTTTACTGTGGAAATCTCCCATTTTACCTACTTATAAAGATTCTGTTTAAAGCAGTATGTGAAATGCGGTAGTATTTATTTTAATTCCAGAATGTATACATCACATTTAATTTCCATACCATTTTTTGTTTAAGTATAACAATGTTCTTAGTTGTTATATTTTTATTTTATACATGGATTACAGTATGGTTGATTAATTGAGTTGTTGTAATCTTAGAAATACGATAAGGATCATTAGAAATAACCCCAGCTTGTTTGACACGCTCATTCATTAAAAATATTTAAAAATTAACACCTTTCCGGCATAAATTAAGCATACGAAAGTGTTACCCAGGTATTTTATGCGTACTGTTTGTTTTGTATGCATAAGACGTAAAAAATACAGGTGGAACCCCGGAAACTACGCGGGGGAGTTTAAATATTCAAATAAGCAACCGACTGAGCAGCTGATTTTTGGAAGAGACAGGTGAGACATCAATACAATAATACCTAAAGCTAAGACCCCGCTGGTTATTGCTCTGATCCGCAAATTCTTTTGCATTCGAAATTCCCTAAAGGGTTCGACAAATTTTCATTTTTGTTTAAAGAACGAGTCTACATATGAATTGTAGTGTTGAAATATCAGTGCAGACATCATGCCTCCAATACGTTCTTCCATCCTCTTATTCGTGGTAATAGATAAGGACGTTTTATGCCTTCATGATGTCTTTTGTGAAGTTCAGAATCTGTATCTGGCGCTTTACTAATTAACCGAAGCTCGTTTAATACTGAGGTACACGGTGTGTGCTAGAAAAATTCTTTCGGAGAATTGCAACTTGCATTACCTTATTTGTTCGAGATTAAAACTCTGTAATTGTAAATGCTTCTAATTGATTCAGACAATTGTCCTGTAAATTAATGGATAACCAATAAATTTATTTAACTCGTCGTATAAAGACTGGTACAACCATTCTTTAAATTACCCTCGTGAATCGGCTGTGAAAATAATATGATTTTTAAGCCCCGATTTCTTCTATAAGATGCATTTACTTTTAAGTTTGTACATAAAATACACACTGTGAAAAAAGCTAGAAAATTTTGAGTTAAGATTCAGTGTATGAAATTGTATTTATGTAACAAGAACTATATTAAAAGGTTATTGAGAAATATACAAATTAAACCCAAACATAAATCATCATCATTAGGTCTTCAGTCCTAGAACTGGTTGGATGCGTACCCTCATTGTTTCCTAGTCTGAACCAACCTACACATTTCCCTGAAGTTTGCACATTCTGTATCTATCACTATCTGTGTGCGAAAGTCTGATTTCGGTCTACCTCAACCTATCTTTTCCTATCTCTGCTTGTAATATATCTCGTACTATTCCCCAGAAATGCCTTAGAACGTATCCAGTCCTTCAATTTCTCCTATTTTTTTTCGTTTTCCATAGATATCTTTATTCCTCTACTATTTCTACAACTTATTTGTTATTAACTTTGTCTGTCCATGATACCATTCTCATACATCTGAAGCGTAACATCCTAGAAGGCTTATATCTCTTTCTGTCTGCTTTTCCTACTGCCCCTATTTCATAGATGTACTGTACTGTGCTCCACACTATGCATTGAAAAGTTTTCTTCTTGTATCTATGTTTGCTGTCTTTGAACATAGCTGCTGTTCTTTCTTGTTTGATGAAGTTCGATCACCTTCTATTGTTTTACAGTTATACTACCCTATTTCCCTGATATTCAGTGGTATGTAAAGGGAGGTAAGCAGTCTTTGGCTGCCAAGTTCCCCAGCACTTGAACCTTTGTTGAATTAATAGTTTTCCAGTTCATCCTTTCGCACAATCAACATTAGTTGAAAATATTTTACAACCAACACCTGTAGTTGTTTATAATAATCATCAGATTTAAGAGCACTTATTTTTTCGTCGTTGGTTTTTACGTCTTGAACCTGGTTGGACTTGTACTTCAGCTTATTTATGTTCCGAGCTAGCCTACCCAGTTCCCTGCAATTCTCACAACAGCCTATATACATTACATGTGATTTTCCAATGCTCCACCCGAAGGTACTACATTGGCCAGGAAGCGAGTTTTTGTTACCTGGAAAATTTTGAATTTTGCCAAACCCTTGCTGTTCCAAGCAAGGTAGGGATCTTTAACGTGCGTGACAACACTCACACACGGGACTTCCATTTTACCTCTCATCCGAACGAGGGTGTATTTTTGTGAAAAATGCTCGCCTAACATTTTTCAAGCGGACCGTGTCGGGATTCGAACCCGGGACCTTGGGCGTAGTAGTCACACACATACCACTACGCCACCAACACAACAGCCTATATACAGCTCGATTCCCTTCTATTGTTTTCTAATTATATGCCCTATTTTACCAACATTCGGTGGTGTGTGAAGGGGGTTAAGCAGCCTGTGGCTGCCAAGGATCCCCCAACGCTTAGACATTTGCCGTATTAATAGTTTTCCAGTAAATCCTTTCACATATTTAAAATTTTTGAGAATATTGCAAAACCAATATCTGTAGTTGTTGATATTAATCACCATGTTTAAGTACAGTTATAATATTTGTCATTAGTTTTTCCATCTTGCGACTGGTTAGAAGCGGTACCTTCATTAATTTCGATTCTGAGCCAGCCAACACATTTCCCTAAAATTCTCAAAGCCTACATCTTTCACTATCTGTGTGCAGTAAGTCTAACCTAGGTTTACCTCTACTTCTCTTTTTTCCTATTTCTGCTTCTAATATATTCCGCGCTATTCCCTCATGTCTTAGTATGTGGCCTATCATCCTGTCTCTCCTATTTTTTACTATTTTTCACATATTTCTTTTTCCCTCTACCATTTCTAGTACCCCTTTGTTCTTACCTTTGTCTGTCCATGATATCTTCAGCATACGTCTGTAGCACCACATTTCAAAGGCTTCTACTTTTTTCTTGTCTGCTTCTCCTACTGTTCAGACTTCACAGCCATACAGTGCTATGCTCCACACATATGTTTTAAGCAATCTTTTCCTAATTTCTAAGTTTGTAGTTTTTGAGCACAGTAGTTGCTTTTTCTTGTTAAAAGTAGCACGATCTTGTGCTAATCTTTGTTTTATATCTTTTGTGCTTTTCCCATCTTGGGTTATTTGACTTCCTAGGTAGCAGAAATCCTTAACCTCTTGTAAGTTCTCATTCATGTTTTTGATTTATTTTCCCCTCTTTTGCATACTAGAACTTTAGTTTTATTTTTGTTAATTTTCATACCATATCTCTCCGTTAGAACTGTTTCCATTTCATTAAAAGCAGCTTGTAATTCATCTTTGCTAAATGCTAATACCGCTATATCATTTGCAAATCTCAGCATATTAATCTTTTGTCCCTGCATATTAATTCCAAATGTCTTCCTACATTTGACAGTATTCATTGCCTCTTCTGTGTACAAGTTAAAAATTAATGGGGATAAGGCACATCCCTGTCTCACCCCTTTCCTAATATTTACTTCTCTACTCTCCTGCTCTAATTCTATTTCTGATGTTTGCTCTTTGTATAAGCAATGTACTATCCGTCTATCCCTAAAGCTCATTTCAATCTTTTTGAGTATTTCGAACATTTTCAACGAACTTCGTTCGTTTATGAAATCGATATGTCGTCCGTCTGTTCGTCCGAGGCCTTTCTAATGGTCGGACATCAATGTGTGATACATCAATCGATTCAGCTCGGTGTCCTGAGCTTAAGTTTTGATGTCAGTTGAAATCGGGCCACGTGGACGCCGTGCCCCCGCGATATTCCGTCGGGAAAATTAAAATTTCAAATAGGTCCAAAATTAATGTGCGATACATATTTGGACTCCCCTAACATAGCTGAGTCGAAATATGGTACCCTCCACAAAATCCGACCACGGATACCCGACCCCCCCGGGGAATTAATTTTTATCAAAAATTTCAAATAGGTCCAAAATTAATGTGCGATACATACTTAGAATCCTCTGAAAAAACTGAATCGAAATATGATGCCCCCTTATTTACACACACACACACACACACAAACACACATACATACATACGTACATACATACACAAACACATATGTAGCTTTTAAAATATTTATTCAATAAAATAAAATATATTAAAATGTCTCTTTTGTTGTTTATAAATTTTTGTATTTTATCTGAATACTTATAATTATTACAACATAATAATTTTAATTTCTTTAAATTGTTTTAAAGTAAGTCTACATTTGGAAGTTCGTTGCGACAATGCCTTGCATTTTCAACTTGTTTCCATTTTGCATTTTCGAAAGCTTTTTCCAGATCTACAAATCCTATATATACGCTTTCCCCCTTCTCTATTGTTTTCTCTATTAACACCTTCAGAGCAAAATAGCCTCCCGTGCTCCCCTGTTTCGCCTAAACCGAAATTTGAACCTCTCCCAGTATTTCTTCGGCTAGTTTTTCCATTCGTCTTTGTACAATTCTAGTTAATATTTTTGAAACGTGTGCTGTCAAACTTATTATTTGAAAATTTTCACATTTATCCGCGCCTCTTTTTTTCGTATAGTTACTATGATGTTACGTTTGAAATCTTTGGGTATCTCGCCTGTCTCATACATATAGCTTACAAATTGGAAGAGACGTTGTTACTGCTTGTCTAGCGGCTTTTAGAGTTTCTGCTTACACTTTATCTGTGCCCGGCGCCTGACCATTTTTTAGATTTTTTAATGCTAATTCAAACTCATCTTTAAGTATAAGATATCTCAGGTCATCAATTTCAATATCTGATTCCAATTCTAATGCTGTTATTTCCTCTTTTGAATATAAATTCCCTATATATTCCTGCCATCTAGCTACTTTCTTTACATTTTCTATAATGATGTTTCCTCCCGCGTCCCTTATATTTTTGCTATATGGTTTTATTTTCATTGTTCTTTAGCTTTCCTGCATTTGCGAATCGTTTTCCATTTTATAGCCTTGTATCTCTGTTTTCCTGTTTCGTCTGATCTATTTTTGTATTTTCGTCTTTCTTCAATTAAATTCAGGACATCCTTTGTTATCCATGGTTTCTTATTTTCTTTTCCCATATACCCCAGAATATCTCTGGCGGCTATGCTTAGGCTGGATTTAATGTTATTCCATTCTGTTTTACTTCCTTAATATCAGAAATTTTCCAGATATCTTTCAGCAATTCATTTGATTTTTTTCAAATTTTTCATATATATCTTTATCTTTTAGCTTCTCAAACTCAAAGTGCCCTTTTCCGTTCCTTTTTTTCAGATTTTTAAATTTAAGAGAGGCCTTTATAATTACAATGTTGTGGTCAGTGCCTTTAGCTGCTTTCGGGTAGCTTCTACAGTCTTTTACTTGATTTCTAAACCGTTGACTAAGAATAATGTAATCTATTTGATATCTTCCTACATCTCCTGGCATCTTACACGTGTATCGTCTTCTAACATGATGTTGAAATAATGTATTTGTCATGGTTAAGTTGTTCTTGTCGCAAAATTCTACTAGCCTATTTCCCCTGTCATTTCTCGTGCTTAACCCAAATAAACCTACTATCGCTTCTTCCCTACCGTCATCTACCACTGCATTAAAATTCCCCGTAATTATTAAATTTTTATGTCCTTTTACGTATCTTAGTATGTCTTTGATATCTTTGTAGATCGCCTCTACCTCTTCCTCGCTGTAGCTGGAGGTGGGCATGTATACCTGTATTATTACTGTATTTACTTGTTTAGATTCAATTCTAACCATGAGTACTCTTTCGTTTTTTTGTAAGTAGTTTTCTACACGTCGTCCTATCTTTTTTTTGCATAACTATCCCCACGCCCGAATTTCCTTCTTCTGATCCTGTATGAATTACTCTGAAGACTCCACTCCAAAAATCTCCCGCCTCTGGCCAGTGGACTTCGCTGATTCCTACTATATCTAGTGCTAACCTATCCATTTCGTGTTTCAAGTTCTCTAGCTTACTTACTTGTTTCATACTTCTGACATTCCACGCTTCGACTCGCAGAATGTTCACGGATCTTTTTCTATACTTTCGGATCACATCCCCCGAAATAGTCCCCTCCTGGAGATCCGAATGGGGAACTATTTTACCTCCGGAATTTTTTACCCCAGAGGATGCCATCATGTTTGCTAACAATTTCTGTACGCAGTGTACTTGGGAGGTAATGTGGTGGTTTCCTGTTGCCTTCCACATCGCAGTAGTGTGTCTTAGAATGCCATACCGACCCCTATGGTCTCTGCCACTCTAAGTACCGAAAAAGCTGCTGCCCTCTTTCGGGGACCTGTCTTAGTCTGGTTTCTCACTAAAGACCCCACTAATTTGGTTAAACCTATAGTTCGGCTTTTTAGCTCATTGAAACTCGCAAGCCATTCTACCTATTCTAGTATTTTAGAACGTCGTCAAGGTGCAGGTTCGTTCAGAATGGCCAAACAATAATGAAAGTCACTAAATATGACACCTTCTTGCAGGACAATATCGAGTCAGTTTTATACACTAAACTCCGTCAGGAAATTAAAATTTTTTTCTGGTCGTAATTGTACCCTGCAAAGTCAACAACTTGATAGTATCTACACAGTGTGCGGATGTGAGCGCGGGTGTGTTTTTTTTAGTTTAAAGCATTTATTTTCAACATGCACCATTACACTTTCTATAATATTACAATTTCTAATTTTCATATTACAACATTTCTAAAACTAGTTACAAAACATATTTCAAGTAAAGTTATAAATTTATAAATTAAAACTGAGCTAACGAATAAGTATTCAATAGATATTACAGCAAAATTAAATAATTTTTTTTAAATAGTTTTTTTTGTATTTTAAAATTGAAGATTCGACAATTTTATAGCCATTTAGTATTATAGCAATTCAAAGTTAATACTATTTTTCTACGACTGTTTTGGAACGAGCCTATTTTAGGTGTGTTTTTGATAGAGAAATCTACTACATTCTATACAGGTTTTTATTCCGCACTCGTTGCTAGGCAAGTTGCTAAGCAACCAGTGCGGGAATGTTCAATTTGCATGGTTGCGCTTATATTTCTATTAATCAAGTAGCCCTGCACTTGCTTCTTATTTCCAATGACGGCCGAGTTTTCAAAGGTGGGCTATGAAACAAATAATAAACCAACAAATGTCAAATAAATAATTTCATACTGTGAAAGCGTTTAAAATCTTAAAGTATTTGCAAAGTCTTTAAAAAATGGCTAGTGATAGTGAAAGCGAACTAGAACCGACGCCTCCAAATATTGTGGAAGCTGCAAATGCAACTACATTAAATTTATTACCGGAAATTTCCAAAAAAAAATATGATACTGCTTATAAATCGTTTATGGATTGGCGAAGAGATCTAAAGACAACATCTTATTCTGAAAATGTTTTAATTGCGTACTTTAATGAATTATCTAATAAGTATAAATCTCCGTCATTGTGGACGCATTATTCTATGTTGAGAACAAGTCTCACCATTCATCATAATGTAGATATATCAAAGTATGGAAAATTAAGAGCGTTTCTCAAACGAAAGTCAAGCGGTTATAAATCGAAAAAATCAAAAAATTTTACAACAGAGGAAATAAATAAATTTATTACTGAGGCTCCGGATCAACAGTTTCTTCTGACAAAAGTATGTAATATTAACTTAGGAGAATAATGCGTGTTTATAGCTATTTTTATATTGTTACAGACTGCATTAATTATGGGAATTATGGGTGCTTGCCGCAGACAGGAATTACATCAGATGAAGATTACTCATTTCACGGAATTGGGTTCTGCGATATTAGTTACAGTTCCCGACACGAAAACAAAAATTATACGCAGCTTTACGATAACGAGTAATTTTATGAAATCACAAAAATACTGGAATCTACGTCCATCAAATGTTTGCGATCCTAGTTTTTCTTAAATTATCAGAAAGGAAAATGCACCACACAGAAAGTAGGTATCAATAAATTTGGTGCTATGGGAAATCAAATTGCAACGTATTTAAAACTACCCAATCCGGAATTATATACTGGTCATTGCTTCCGGAGATCTTCCGCCACTATTCTTGTAGATGCTGGAGAAGATATAACATGTTTAAAAAGGCACGGTGACTGGAAATCAACATCAGTCGCCGAAAACTATATAGCCGATTCTTTAACAAATAAGTTGAATGTAGACAACATAATACAAAATTCAATTGATAGCACATCAAATGTTCCATCAACGTCCAAAGACAAGAATTTCCAACGTCAAGAAAATTTAGTTTTTGGGAAAACACCTTCTACAATGACGTTTAATAATTGCAATGTAACCTTTAATATTGTTAATAATAATGAATCTAAAAACTAAACTTAAATCAATTTATTTACTTTTATTATGATAAATTTGTACTTTTCTTTGAATTTATGTATATTCACAAACGATAATAAACTTATGATATTAATAAAATGTATACTCCTATACTTACCATGTATTTTATAATATTAACAAAAGAGGTATCACATTTAAAAAGTACGTACTACAGTCTTAGAAAAAGTATAGTGTACAACACGCATGGAATGCCCATTTCTCACTCGTATGATTTGCAGCACTCGCTTTCAGCTCGTGCTGCAATTTATCATACTCGTGAAAAATGGGCATCATTCCATGCTCGCTGTACAATATACTATTATAAATGTAATATATACTTTTTGTGTTTTCCAATTAAGTCTGATTTATTTGTAGGCCAAGTTCCTCCTTCTTTCCTTATTTGATTTTGTAAGTTGTTTCTTTCTGTGTTTAAAATACTACATGAGTATTTACGTGCGTGCGTGCGCGCGCGCGTAAGCGCGCGCGTAGGCGCGTGCGTGTGCGCTCACTCGTGTATGCATGGAGTATTGAGAAATTGGTGTATAAAAATCATTTCTAATTTTATTATTTAGAAAAGCACAGTCCATTATTTACTTCTCAAAAGACAGTGCATTTTGTAAAAAAAAAATAGTGTAAGTAATGGAAACATTGATAATATTCTGCTTTCTGCTAAAGCAACTTTAGGAATTCCACGTGTGTATAAATAATTGTGCCTGCTAAATGAATCCAACAACAGTTGTTATCCGTTTAGTAAACGTAAGTGTTTTAACTTTAACTAAACAAAGTATGCAGTAGGAAACAATTAAAGAATGTTACTATATTTGTCGATCTGATATTCATGAAGTTATTTATTTAACTCTCAAAATTATGAAATATTTTATTCTAGAAGCGAAAGATTGTATCCTGCCAATTTTGGCCTTAAGCGAAAGTTTTTGAACCCCAATAGAAAAACGTTTGATTTGTACCATCTAGTTAAGAATTTGATTGGACTGTATCCATATTTTTTAGAGATTTTAACTTTATTTCTGTGTTGTTATATTAATTAAATATAATGAATAAAATATTCACGAGGGTGCAGGGAAAATATTACAAATTTAAGGAAAATACGACATATTTTGTAAGTGGTAATTTAGGTAAATTTTTTAAATAAGGTAGTAGTAGAATTCATTCGTTACACATTTAGTTACCTCAATCGTGTATATTACATACATATATAGACCAATTTACTAGTACAATGGGCAATGAAATAAGCATATTCTTTAATATTTTGAAAAAAATTAGATATTGTTCTTCTGGGTGTCATCTCGCGTGTCAGTGGCTCCGAATACAACCGTTGCTCTGACGACTTATCGGTTATTATCGAGGCCTTGATGAAAGCCTGAAGATGGTCGATGCGATTTAGTGGAAGCTTTATATATATATATATATATATATATATATATATATATTGTAATGTCAGTAGGAGCCACAAGGGTTCTAAGGGTGGTTTTGTGTAGAAGGTAGTGTATGCCAAATAAAATAATCCATATATCAGATCCCGTAATTTTAAAATGTATGTTTGCCGTACTTTACATACGTTAAAGTACTTAAAATGTTAGTTGAAATGTAAGTGCCAAGACGTAAATTATAATGACTTGATGACGTGATAAAATACACAGTGCTCAAGGTTTTATACTGAGTTATAATTTAATAGGCCATTGAACGTACATTTGCCAACCGAAAACCGGATGCGTCTATGGTTGTCCACTATTAATCTCGCAGATCCAGGTTCATATGTGAATTATTTTGGCTTTTATTTACTAGAATTAACTTTTGGACAAACATGTAATCTCAAAATTATAAGTAATAGCAGTGTCAAATGTGATTGAAGGGTTGTGAAACATTTAGGACCAATGATAGAATATTATGTATAAAATAGGAAAGTGTAAAAGACAAGATTTAAGGTATTTGTGACACAAACTCCGTGATAAAATGTTATTGGATGGTTTTAGTTTATATAATATGTAATAGAGTAGGCAGAAAATGTTGTAATTATCATCTAGGATAGTAAACAAAGGGAGTTGATTTCGAATTATTTTTGTGAAAAGACGTGTTTTATGAAACTGCGCTAAATTGTATAAATATTTTTGGAAGAGTAAATAAATGTGTTTGAATTGCAAGAGTTTGATTTATAAAGAAGGAGTAAAGAGAAGCATCAGTGTATAAAGAATTAATAGCGGCGACGAATAAAAGTAAATATTGGAATTAGTGCGACAGCGAACCGGCGGATAATAAGATTGGATTAGAACGAGATTATATAGGTAGAAGGCATCGAGTGAGAAACATAAGAGTGAAGAATATAAGGATTGATTTGGATATGGATTTATATGTAGCGGGGCATTGAGTGGTAAACAGGAACGAAGATAGATTTGGATTGAGTGGTAAACAGGAACGAGGATAGATTTGGATTGAGTGGTTAATAGGAACGAGCATAGATTTGGAACGAGTGAACGAGAGGAGCAGAATTAGAAAGCAGCGTAAGAATAGCAAGTGGAAGTGTACAATTCAAGGAAGAAATTACTACGGAAGAATTAGCGCAGGGGAAGTAGATAAAAAGGGTATTTTAAATTCTAAATTCGGGTTATATTTATTTTAGATTTGGGCGTAACAAAATTAAAGAAAAGACACCTGGAGGCTAGACGGCAGTTCAAAGTGATAGTGAAACCTTGTGAAGGCGCATACGGCGAAAAGGATTTTGAGCCAGCATTAAGAGAGGCCAGTAACGACGTATAATTCAGGTGAGTACGGTGTATTATAACGTCAAAGTCAGTATTTTGTGGTATTAATTAATTTGGCACAAGGCTACGTGGATCACATAAAATTTGACATATACACAAGTAAATTCTAAAAAAGGTACTACAACAAAAGATAGTGCAGTTTGGTTGGGCATTGCACATCTACTTACCACTGAACCCACGGTGAGTAGGTGGATACCCTGAGAAGAAAGAGTTCATATAGTCGAGGCATATTAAAAACAATTTTGATTTAATTAACCAACCAAACGTTGCTAAAATACGTGAAGTGAAATAAGTATTTGCACATCATATAAAATCATAAAATTAATTAAAAAAGGCGCGCAACAAAGAAAGAGTGTGGGGAGGCATAAGAATATATATATATATATATATATATATATATATATATATATATATATATATATATATATATATATATATATATATATATAAGTGAATAAGATGAAATAATAACTTAGACTTTTATGCAAAGCCCAAATGATCATTTTAAATCGAGCTAGTAATTGAAAGCTGGAAAATATAAGATCTTGGACAGGACTTGAACCTGTATCCTGGTTTTGCCGGAAATATGCGCTTACCAATTACGCCACCGAGACCGATGACACAATTGGGAAATTTACAAATTTAAATCGCGTTCACGACGATACATGGTTCCGGCAAAACCAAGATACAGGTTCAAATCTTGTCCAAGACCTTATATTTTCCATCTTTCAATTACTAGCTCGATTTGAAATGATCATTTGGGCTTTGCATAAAAGTCTAAGTTATTATTTCATCTTATTCACTATAATACGATAGTATGTATCAACTTACCTTGTGTAATTAACTACCTAAAATATTTATATATTTAATATTTGGCTTATAGCCATAATTTTGAGCGTAGCTTCCTGTCTGTAACTGACATAAGTCAAAAATTGACAATGTCAGATATGATTGACAAAAATGTCGAACGTAATTAAAAGTTAGGTTGATGTATCGTCGTGTACACGATTTAAATTTGTAAATTTCCCAATTGTGTTATCGGTCTCGGTGGCGTAATTGGTAAACGCATGGTTCCGGCAAAACCAGGATACAGGTTCAAGTCCTGTCCAAGACCTTATATTTTCTATCTTTCAATTACTAGCTCGATTTGAAATGATCATTTGGGCTTTGCATAAAAGTCTAAGTTATTATTTCATCTTATTCACTATATATATATATATATATATATATATATATATATATATATATGTGTGTGTGTGTGTGTGTGTGTGTGTGTGTGTGTATAAAATGCAATCACAATAGGACTATTTAGGTGTATACTAGGTCACAGAGGAGGTATACTTCATGTGAACATCATAAAAAAAAGAAAACCAAACATTTAAATAATAAAAGGTACATAATTTATTGATTATGCAAAAAGTAAATTCCAATCACCTTGTATAAAATAAAAAAAAAACTCATTCTGTAATAACTGAACCATATTTAGTAAAATCAGTAGGCGCAACCCAATTCATTTTAGAAACATTTAAAACACTCATAAACTCCAAATAAATACAAATTAGGCAAATTTAAACGCGAAACAAATCTCTTTCAAACACAAGCAAGATAGGTTTTGGGCCTTTGGGAGCTTCTTTTAAAAACATTTATTCCCCAAAAAACTCTTCTATCAGTTTTAGTCCTAATTGTACAATTACAAAAATAACTACTTTCTTGTTACAATCAACTTAAACGTTTATATTCACTAAACTAATTGAAATTAACAAAATACTTGAAATCAATAATTAATAATTAAAAATTATGGTGAGTAGCTTGAACTACCAAGAATGTTAAAGTTATGAAGTTTGAGACTGACTGGCCATCAGGGGCTCCTCGGGGTATTTATGTAATCCATGCTCTCACATCATCTTGTGGGAAATGCAGATCTCACAGTCTGCTATTTCTTGATAACGTACAATGTCTTACTTCTTAGTAATCTTAATTAAGTTTGCTTTTATTGCAGTTCAGCGTGTCCTGCACGTGCAGTATCAGGTTGCGTCCGGAATACAAAGTAGTTGCTTCCGTTCTCATGTCTGATATGAACTTTCGTTAACCTTTTATATTATTACCTTCAATTATACAATGTAATATTCTATTTTTTAAGACATAATAATTGCATTTTATTTTATATTCATATTAGTTTGGGGGATATGTAACTCGCATTGCTTAAGAAATAGAAGGCAATAAAACGCATACGACAAACTTTAGAAAAACAAGCATATTTCATAACGCCATGGGGTATAAATATTGGGGCAAAAGGCGTATGTGACTTTATAAATGTAGAAATTGCCCCTTTTTCGTAAAGCCCGGCATGGGTAAACAAAATATGGAATTATAAGTTTTGATATTAAAATTAAATGAAAAATTTAATAAATTCCTGTATAAAATTATGTCTACGTGATGTTTCAAGCATAAATAACAATACTGTTGGCAAATCTCAATACAAACGTTGAAATACGTGCAAAGTTAAATGCATAAAGTAAGCAATTTTGAATAAAACCCAACAGTTTAAAAAATAGGAGGGAACGAACTTGGTTTATATAATGAACCAAAAATAAGTTGCATCCATATCAGAAACGACGCACGCCTGCATCTATCTATACAAATTTATTACGTGAATCTGAAATTAAGTGAAGTCAAAAGTGACAAAATAAAATAACATAAAATTCAAGTGAAAAACAGTAGAAGTGGGCGTGAAGTACGAGTTTGTGAAAATTTGCCGTTAGTATTAAAAACGTACGTCTAAATTTAATTAATGTAAACATAATCTTTACCATTTAATAATTTAGGGCTCTTAGTAATCATCTAAGAAATTATCTAAGTAATCATCTCAGTAATTATCTGAGTAAGAATATAAATAAGGATCTAATGATGATATTAAACTAAATAACCAACTAGAGGATTCACTAAAAAACGTCTACAAGTTATTGAAAAAGTGTGAATTATTGTGTTAAAATACAAGTTAAGGGTCAACGACTGGAACTAACAATCGGTCAACAGAAAGATACAAGGTCAGAATTTAAATTTATAATTTCTTAAATGTTGCATGTCTTATTTCAATATTTCATAAATATAAAACCCACAAGTGATATAGGTAGTTTTTGTGATAAAGGTTAATAAAAATCTTGGTTAATACGTAAAAATTACGTTAAACGGGGAATAGTTTTTTTTGAACGTTCAACGAAGCTTTCAATATAAAACATAATTTTTTTTGCTGTTTTAATTGCTTAAAATGTTGGTAGTGAACAAATTTAATAAGAATATTTATTTTCATTTGATTTAAAAGTTTTTTCAATAGCTAATGATATTACAAGGACGTAGAGTTATAAATAGTATATTTTCTTAGCCTATTATACAAAATTTGGTGAATTTTGTTTGTCTTATTCAGGTATACGAAGTGTTAGACGGGAGTAGGTAAATATTCTCTGTTATCATATCGTCGTTCACTCTGTGCAGGGTATAACTGAGCTAGTTGAGGCATAAATTTTGTGTTGATTTTAAAATTACTTTAGATTAATTGTAGAGGCACAGAGAGGTGGCGAGCAGCAAGCAACTGAGCGTTAAACACACCGGGTGGTCGGCGATATCGTATTAATATATATATATATATATATATATATATATATATATATATATATATATTTGTGTTAAATTTTGAAAAATTTAACCAATGTATGATTTGATGCAATTTACTTAGTTAATTTTATATGTTACACATGCATACAAATATATACCAAAAAATTTCAGATTAAACCCTCTCAAACGCTATACTTGTTAATACGACAGTGTATTTCTAAGTTTGGGGGCACGGTGATTTTAAATAATAATCGGTCTTCTATTAACTTGGTTTAAATTCAAATTTGCAACATCAGATTTTTGCAGTATATTAATTCGCTAGAGAATATTTGTTAACTAAATAAAAAGACAAAGACATTCGTTCCCATTCCCATATAAACGCGTGTGCATGCTAGATATAAATTTGTTCCAGAGATATATAGCTTAATTCCTGCATTCTGTTTCAAACTCTATATCTGACCACAACGCAAAGCCATATATGAAATGAAAAAGTTATTACCCTTATAAGTTGATTGGTGAACCCTATTCCATACCAGACAGGTATATGAGTAATAAAACCGCACCCACATCTCATAGATATTACACTATTTTATGATTAAAACGTTCCTAGCAATACTTCTCAATTATGTAACAAGAACAAAAAGCTCTTTTAACCATGTAAGAAAAACAACCCCTGAAATATTTAATAAACTTCCGGCTTGCGCAAAAAACTGAAAAGATACGCAATAAATTTTAAACGCTGAAATTTACTGAAAGTGCCTGTTAACAATGAAGAGCCCTTGGTGCTATAAAGCAAAGACCGGACCCATAAACAGGTGCAAAACTAGCATCAAGGGCTATTGCATTTACAGCACACGCCACCCTCAGATCTATAATAAACAGCGCTGCGGGAATTTAGAGTTTAGTCCGAACAATTCACTAAGATTTGACTTTTGCTTTCACAAAGGAGCGGAAGAATGTTTTTGGGGCTTTAAAGAAGGCTGGCAGTAAATGTTAATGTTTGTTTTTCTTGGAATATTTGAACCCTTAATGATTTTTTGCACTGAATGAAAAGGAGGCCTTGTAGTTTTATGATTTAACATTTTAGAACGGCTGTTCGGTAGACTGAAAAAGGACATCTAATATGTAATGGGTTCCAAGTTTAATCAATGGCGGAACTTTTAAATCCATGCCGGATTGTATGTGTATTCATAAAGGATTAACCCTTTGTTTTTGAGTATTTTGATTGATGGGTACACAAGACGATCTCTAATGTGTCTTTTGACAGGTACAGGGTATACGCCATTTTAGGATGAATTATTAAAAAGATTTCAGATGTCAATTTGTACAATCATCGCGTTTGTAATACCATGATATAAATAACATTATCAAGGTATTCATGAAATTAGAAAGAGCTTTGTTTTACTAATGGGTGGATGTTCGTAACAATTGGTACAAGCAATTTGTACAGAATGATTCAGTAATATACAGCCACTAAAGTACGTTTCAACCATATAACGAACTTAATGTTTATTATAATTATAAAGAGAGCAGTATTTTTTAAAATATGGATTATTTGCAGGTGAAGTACTTGGTATGCAAAATCACTAAGTTAGAGATATGAAACGTGGCCGGTACAGTAGTGTAGTGTCCACCTGAAAGTGGTCAGTATAGACTACCTTTACTCGCGCATATTCGTTACACTGCTATGTAGTCGTGACCACCAATTACACCATTCAATCTAACTAGATAAAGAACTTAATAGCGGAAATTACACACCAATTTCTTTATTACATAAAATTACAAGAAAACCTTACTCACCAGGAAATACGTGTCTTTGTCTTCGTCTTTGTCTTTGTTTTAATAATAATTAACACCTTCTGAGTGTGAAGTGAGGTCTATGATAATAACTTGTTACCAAACATAAAAACTTATTTACCAGATATAAAAACCCAGACACAGATAGTTCATTTTACCCCTACCATATTAATCACGTCGGCAATCAGAAGAGGTAAAACGTATATAAACAGCTGTGAATCTAACAGAAATTCACTCTTTGTCGATTTTTATCGAGGAACAATACCTATTAACACGCTTGTGATTGTTATCCAAGCATTTAGTATTACACTACGTATGTTTAATGCGCGGGCATTTTATAATTTTATATATCGACTTACCTCCGCATTATTCTTTTGTTCTATAGTGTCGTTCCTGCTCTTCAACGAAGTGGACTGTACGGCAAATTATTGGACGTGTACCGTACGCACTATCACTGTGTTTTTTAAGGGTTTATCGATAAAATCACATTCGGAGACAATGACTTCACTCACTTTCGATGTCTATAAGCAAGTGTCTATCACTACCCCTTTAGTCCAACTTAATTTCCATCAGCACAAAGGAGGTTTATGACAGGGATGACAGCTTTACTATTTGATTTACAACTACGAATTTACAAAGACTTAAAATAAAACCCGAAAACGTGCGAAAACAACTAATTAATTGCCGGAGTGCCGTGTGCGAGTCTGAGGAACTTATCTTAGGGCATTTTTCGAGAACATCGTATGCACAATCGGTTAATAGCAAATGTTTTATTAACGCACGCGAGGAATCATCTAGTGTTTCTACGACAGGGGTCAAATTGACATTACCTTGTATCAATCGCTCATAAATTGCATGATAACTTTCAAAGTCCGAAATACAATCTGAGAACTTCGGGACTGATAGGTGTTTCAAGCAAATACCACTATTTATCGACAAAGAATTATTCATATTTTCCACCTGCGGCTTATTTTTTACGAGATCTAATTCACATTGTTCAGCGATAATACGAATATCTAATAGATCATCATCGATTTTCACCCTAAGAGCCGCGAATTCATCCAATTGTTCACTTTCTTCATCAAAGAAAATATCCTTGCAAAAACACTTGAAATGAGTTTCAATTTGCTCGACACTTTTAGTCGATGCTCTAATTATAGCAATCGATACATTTTCCCGTTTATTAGTCTTACTGTATATATGATCCAACCGTTTTATTACAAACCTAGCTTCAAAAATAGCTTTATCAATTGATATAACAATATTTGATTAATGAACAATAATAATTTAACGTAAAAACAAGCGTACCTCAAATACGCTAGGACAACTAATTAATCCACGAAATTAAATTATTAATCGACAAAACGTTTAATGTTTTAAACAAATACCAACAACCCCTTTGTTATACTAAGTTGGATGAACCCGAATGGTGCATCAAACTTGTCGACGAAAAATAAGTTATGGATTTAAAATACAACCCTTTATAAATTTAGTTTACATAAAGTAAATCGACCGACCACTAATCCTTGCGACAAAGAAAAAGGGATGTATTGTAAATCTACCGTTATAGCCAAATGTTTCTATACTATTAAATGTGCGAACAAGATGTTAGCCTTTTTGTAACACGCCCAAATAAATGAAAACTACGACAATTATTAAATTAAAGTATAAATAAGGAACGACAAAAATAGGAACGAATTAATTAATCAAATAATCCGGCGTAAGAAGGCCATGTTTAATGTGCGCGGCATTTTATAATTATATATATCGACTTACCTGCGCGTTATTCTATTGTTCCATAAGTGTCGTTGCTGTTCTTCAGCGAAGTGGACTGTACAGCAAATTATTGGACGTGTTACGTACGCACTATCGCTATGTTTTTTAGGGGTTTATCGATAAAATCACATTTGGAGACAATGACTTCACTCACTTTACCGAACGAACAACCATTTCTTTTCGATGTCCATGAGCAAGTGTCTATCATTATCCCTTAAGTCCAACTTAATTCCATCGGCACAAAAGAGGTTTATGGCAGGATAAAACGGGTCAAGGGATGACAGCTTTACTATTTGATTTACGACTATGAATTTACAAAGACTTAAAATTAAACCAGAAAACGTGCGACAAAGACATTAAACATCCCGCCCACCAAAATAAGTATGAACTAACTTATTTTATATTTAAAAATAATTATAGCTATTAACTAAGAAACCTAAACCGACAAACTTATATAAGTGCTGAAACAAATAACTAAGCAAATGTACCCTTTCAATGATTTTGCGCCACGACACCGATTCATCGTGACAGAGAAAGGTTCACCAAAGTCGATTCCCGTATGCAAAAAACGTCTTACCTGGAGGTAACCTAGAAACTGCTAAATCCACTATAGGGGGCATAAAGCCACAGGGTTGACGCAAAAACAACGAATGCAGGATTTCAAACATTGCCAAATAGCCCTCTTTGCGGACAAGATCCAATAATTTTGAGTTAATAAAATGGAGTTGTTCGATTTCCAGGATGTAAATGTCTTTCATGACAATCTAATATAATAATTTCAGTCAACCGATGCGACCGAGGAAGCAAAATTGGAAAATTTTGCATCATGCGATAACTCTGAATTACGCAGGCAACCGCCCACCCTCAACAAATCACGACTATCTAAAAACGGACTAAGACTATGTAGTTGTTTACTAACCAGTTTCTCAGTTTTAATACTTGCAATGCCTTGGGCAAAAACATTTGTTTGAACTCTTTTAATCAATAAATGTATAGCCTCTTGCTGTTGAGCTAGGGACAAACCATCAGAATATTTTGAACGCAAATCCGCCAGACATTGAACATTACCAATGAAATGACGAATACATGTAATAATCCTACAAATTTTCTGCAGTTTTGAAAATTTATCCTTTAACAAATCTAAGAAATTCTCAGGCATAACGACTGTTAACGACAGAGTACAATATTCGACGTCCATATGTGATGAGTCGATAAGTTTTGGCAGCGACGTTACTGGCCATTCTTCGCTACGACGCACTAACCAGGAAGGCCCTGTCAACGGATCCACATCGTACCCCAATGAGCTGTGGAACCACCAGCTCCGCTACCTCTTCTTTTGGGCAAACAATAATCCTCTATCAGTCCATAATTTCCTTAAGTTAAGTTTGTAGATGTATTGCGAAATAGATTCCACGTCTATTTCCTCTTTGTTTTCGTTGTACTTATTAACATGTACTCGTGTCAATCTTGTATCTATATTGTACTTACCTTAATTAACTTAGCATTGGTTCTTGTTTGTATTTCTTAACACGCACCCGCATAATCCTTTATGTACTGTATTTGTTTTCAACTGCCTTAATACGGTTGTTACCTGTGTCTTTGTGATATTGTCGGAGGCTTTCACGGCCGGAGTTATTATAAATATTTATGGGTTCGGGTTGGGACCGTGTCATTTTATAAATTAAGATCGACGTTTTGCCCACTTTTGTAAGGGGCTTCATCAGAACCAGAAAAGAAATAAGTAATAAAATAAAAAATAATAAAAAGATAAATTAAGTAGACAAGTTAAAGTGTAAAGAGAAGAGTTACTCCTGAACTAGCAGACTCACCAGCCCATTCAAAGCCAAAAGGTGTCTTGTGGCGAAGTAACTGTATCTTTTTATTATTTTTTATTTTATTATTTATTTCTTTTCTTGTCCTGATTAAATCCCTTACAAAAGTGGGCGAAACGTCGACCTTAATTTATAAAATGACACGTTCCCAACCCGGAACCATATATATTTGAGTATTTGTGCTTTTATTATATATAAGGATATACAACCGTTTGTTCTTGTTTGTGCTCATTAACACGCGCTCGTGTTAATCATGTTTATTAACTCAATTTATTTGCTTTACACATATAAGGAATATTTGAACATTTGTTCTTGTTTGTGCTCATTAACACGCACTCGTGTTAATCTTGTATATATTCAACTGTACCTGTCATTAACCAATTTAAGCATTTGTTATACTTATAGATGTCTGTGTCTTTATATAGGAATATGTGAACGTTGTTTTTGTTTGTGCTTATTAACACGCCCTCGTGTTAACTTCGTAAAGATTCTCATTATGCTTTCTCATTAATCCATTTAATGTACTTTTATATACACGTTGTTTGGTCTCTTTGTCGCACGTTGTCGTGTTTAATTTTAAGTCGTTGTAAATTCGTAGTTGTAAATCAAATAGCAAAGCTGGCATCCTTTGTCCCGTTAAATCCTGTCATAAAACCTCCTGTGTCCCTGTGGAAATTAAGTTAAAAAAAGGGGTAGTGGCAGACACTTGCTCATAGACATCGAAAAGAAACGGTTGTTGGTTTGGTAAAGTGAGTTAAGTCATTAGTGTCTCCGAATGTGATTTTATCGATAAACCGCAAAAAAACACAATGATAGTGCGTACGTAACACGTCCAATAAATAGTCATACAGTTCACTTCGTTGAAGCGTAGGAACGACACTTATAAAACAATAGAATACGGCTGAAGTAACTCGATTTATAAAATTATAAGACCCCTCGCGTTAACAAAATAGCCTTGTTACGCCGGATTATTTAATTGATTAATTAGTTCCTATTCCAGTGATTCCTCATTAATACTTTTAATTTATTAATTGGTGTAGTTTTGATATGTTTGGACGTGTTGCAAAGAGGCTAACATTTTGTTCGCACATTTAATAGTAGAAACATCCCTTTTTTCTTTGTCGCAATGATTAATGGTCGGTCGGTGTATTTTAAGTAAACTTTGTAGAAATTTCAGAGACCTACTGTATTTATGAAAGTTGTATTTAAATTCTTACCTTATTTTTCGTCGCCAAAGTTTGATGCACCACTCGGGTCATTCAACTTAGTATAACAAAAGAGTTATTTCTTGGCATTTATTTTGAAACACTAAACGTTTTGTCGAGCGAGAATTGTAATTAGTTGCATTTGTCCATTGATAATTTAATTTTGTAGATTAATTAAAGGTTGTAGCGTATTGAGGTACGCATTGTTTTTACGTTAACTTTTATTGTCGTTCATTAATCAAATATGGTTATATTAATTGATAAAGCTATTCTTGAATCTAGGTTTGTAGTAAAACGGTTGTATTATATATACAGTAGGATTAATAAACCAGAAAATGTATTGATTGCTATAATTAGAACATCGATGAAAAGTGTCGAGCAAATCGAAACTCATTTCAAGTGTTTTTGCAAAGCTATTATCTTTGATGAAGAAAGTGAACAATTGGACGAATTCTCGGCTCTTAGGGGTGAAAATCGATGATTATCTATTAGATATTTGTATTATCGCTGAACAATGTGAATTAGATCTCGTGGTATTCGCTTGAAACACCTATCAGTCGCGCGGTTCTCAGGTTGTATTTCGGGCTTTGAAAGTTATCATGCAATTTATAAGTGATAGATTCATAATAATGTCAGTTTGTCCTCCGTACACTAGATGACTCGTCGCGTGCGTTAATAAAACATTTGCCGTTAAACGATTGTGTTTACGATAAAACCTATAAAATTATTACTAATCGTTTTCAATCCAAGAGGTTATTACTTTCGACATATTTTAATGCTCTCGAAAAATGCCCTAAGGTAAGTTCCTCAGACTCGCACACGGAACTCCAGCAATTAATTGGTTGTTTTGATGAAAATATATTCGACTTAAAGCAGATGGAAATAGATCTATTAGATTTTATGTTTTTTAATCTGTTATCGAAAAAATTAGATAAAAACGTTTTAAAGCGTTTCGAATTAGAAAATAGTGACGAGATTTCCTGGTTCAAAGATTTAAGGTCGTACATTGAAAAACAATGTAGAGTATTGGAAATAAATGACATTGCTTCAGGAAAATGCTTAAAATCTCGAGATTCCGTGAAACAAGGAGAAAAAGTAGCACTTCGGCTAAAACTTCTTTAGTTGGAACCGCCAATAATGGTAAAAATTGTAGTTTGTGTCAAGCTGTGCATCCTATTTATAGATGTAAGCAGTTTCTCGATAAAACTCCTCAAGAAAGATTTGAGGTGGTAAAGGTTCAAAATCTTTGTATTAAATGTTTAAATACTTCACATTCGGTAAAAAATTGTAAGTTGAATTGGTCGTGTAGAAAATGTCAACAGTCACACAATTCGTTACTTCACTTTGATAAACGAAAAAAATTTGTGTCTCCACGCAGACAAAAAACTCATCGTCAAAGGTCGGCGTCTCCTCGGAGAGCGGCACCTAGAACTACTTCTACTAGTAGACCTAGTGAACACAATCTGTCGTCGGCTGTTGTGCATGAGCAATGTGCCAGTAGCTCGTTAAGTTTCGAAGTCATTAAAATATACAACCACGCTGTTAGCTGCAGCAATGGTATCGGTGCCCGATTATACAGGTAAATTGCAACCTGTTCGTATAATTTTAGATAACGGATACATGGAAAGTTTTATGACTGAAAGGTGCCGTCAGGAATTAGGTTTAAAGAAACGGAGAGCCAATGTCACTGTTCAAAGACTTGACTTGAATTCGTCGTTGGTGTCTGGTATACTATCGTGTGTAGTCGGCCCCTCGGGAACAAGGTCTCCAGCATATGAGGTTGATTGTTATATTTCACATAACATTTGTAATCAATTACCTTCGTCGTCTATACGGGTGAAGGAATGATCGCATACTCGAGGTTTGGCCTTAGCTGATCCTAGCTTTATTATTCCTGGTAAGATTGACATGCTACTCGGAGCTGAAATCTTTGGTCAGGTTTTGTTGAACGAATCTCGTTGGAGTGTCGCTAACGAGCCAGTTTCTATTAAAACAACCTTCAGTTGTGCCTCACGTGGACTTTTGGCTTCAAAGTTGGTTCATCATCCATTATGGTGGACAGGGGCTTCCTGGTTAGTGCCTTATATCGAAGAATGGCGAGTAACGCCGCTACCAAAACTTATCGACTCAGCTCAGGCGAACGTCGAATATCGTACTCTGTCGTTAACGGTGGTTATGTCTGAGAATTTCTTAGATTCGTTATTGGATAAATTTTTAAATCTACAGAAAATTTGTAGGATTATACATGTATTCGTCACTTCATTCGTAATGTTGCGGATTTGTGTTCAAAATATTCTAATGATTTGTTTCTAGCTCAGTAGCAAGAGGCTATACATTTATTGATTAAAGAGTTCAAACAAATGTTTTTGCCTAAGACATTGGAAATATTAAAACTGGAAAACTTGTTAGTAAACAACTACGTAGCCTTAGTCCGTTTCTAGATAGCCATGATTTGTTGAAGGTGGGCGGTCGCCTGCGTAATTCAGAGTTATCGCATGATGGAAAATTTCCAAGTTTACTTCCTTGGTCGCATTGGTTGACTGAAATTATTATATTAGATTGTCATGAAAGACATTTACATCCTGGAAATTGAACAACTCAATTTTTATTAACTCAAAATTATTGGATCTTGTCCGCAAAGAGGGCCATTCGGCAACGTTTTAAATTCCGCATTCGTTGTTTTCGTGTGAATCCTATCCATTTAGAATTAGTGTCTAACTTGTCGACAGACGCTTTCTTGGGTTCTTTACGTCAATTTATTGCTCGAAGAGGCAAATGTATTCAAATAAATTCATTGTGATAATCGCACCAATTTCCTTGGGACCTCTCGTGAAATCTCTCAATTGATGCACCATTCAGCAAGCGTGGAGAGAATCGAATTTGTGTTTAACCCTCCTGCTGCTCCTCATTTTGGTGGGTTGTGGGAGGCCGAGATTAAATCGGTAAAAGAATTATCGATGAACACATTTTGTCGTTTGAAGAATTCTCGATGGTATTGATTCAAGTCGAAGCGATTCTCAACTCACGCTCACTTGTGCACTGAGTTGCGAACCGCATGATTTTTCGTATTTGACTCCGGGTCATTTTCTTAATGTTGAACCAGTCTCGGTGTTACCAGATCCGGATTTGTTGTCTATAAACCCCTCTCATTTAAATCGCTGACAACTGTTGCAGCAAATGCAACAAGGGTTTTGGAAAAAATGGAGTGCTGAATATTTGCACACACTGCAACAGAAAGGTAAGTGGTTGAGGAATTCCGCTACCCTGCCTATTGATTCGCTTGTCCTCTTATAGGAAGAAAATAAGCCCCCCTACAGTGGCGTTTAGGAAGAGTAGTGGATGTTCATCCTGGTAGGGATGGTATCGTTTGGGTAGCTACAGTCAAGACAGCCCAAGGGTTATTTAATGATATATATATATATATATATATATATATATATATATTGTCGTGGAATTATAGGTTAAATAGGTCCAGACAATAAAATTTTATCAACTGTGTATATATAAAACAGGTACAATTTATTTACGAGCCAAATTAATCAGTTTAAATAGTGAAGACGGATGGTTATTACCGGTTTTTGTAATTCTAAATTAGAATGTTAAAATTGCACAAAGGGAAAAAGCTTTAAAGTACATAAAAACTCAAGGATACGCAGAATGAAATTGTAATAATTTTAAATCAAACGCATAGAAGCAGAAACGGAGTTTTCAGGTATAGAAAATCAATAATTTAAACGAATCTTTCCATTTACATAAAAGCAAACGTTCGTTTACAAATACTAAATAACAAGTGACTTTGAAGAAACACCTGTGGTTAAATGTCAGGTTCATAGAACTGGATATACGTTGAGACAGAATTTCTATGAAATTGTTGCAACGGTCGATTTGACAAACTGCTAACTACAACAAGTGTTTTGAGGACTGTGTGAAAGAAAAGATCTATAATGTAAAACAGACAGAGAAACGTATAAGAAAGCGTTGGTTACAAGTCACGTCTAAAATACACGGGTAAAGGTGAAGGCCAACAACAATATCGATTTTCTGTAGCTTGAGAGGGATTTCTAAAAGAGACAATAAATATGGGTAGAACGGAGAAAGATAACTGATAGGTGGAGCGTTAGGACGGGGAAAACTATATCATTGGTTTAAGGCTAAGCAGTTTTGAGAAGCGCGCGTCCGTTGAAGTATTAAACAAATTTCAGTGTAACATTATAATGATCTCGGAATTTTTCAGACGTTACGTTCAAAATTTGTAGAAGTGATTTTAAAAATAAGCTTCTCAATGAAGAGAGGTTCCTTAAGGGGTGTGAAAAGCGTATAAATACTGGGACAAAGATGTTAAAGCTCTTTTTCCTTTTAGATCTGAGATCGCGCTTAGATCTTCAACGTAATTAATAGTATATGCTCTTACGTGTATTAATTATTGTGTATTCGGTAAAGTAGCATACAACGTCCCGTTTGAAAATATGTAAAGCTGTAGTAACGTACCGCAAAAGTACTAAAAGTGATATTGCACGAGTGGGTGCTAAGGTCTAGATAAAAGGTGCCGTTACTACAGCGACTTTAGTGAATGAAGGTACTTGGGTAAGCAAATCCTAAAGCTTAACTAGTATGCATGTAGTGTACTTGGTATGGAAGGTTAAGTTGGACAAGGCAAATATCTAGGTAGAAGATTAGAGGTAGTGGCAAAGATTTGGATAGTGGGGATCAGTTGGATCCAGGCAGAATCGAAGTATATGGACACAACGACAAGGTTTCTGGTACCCATCTTTAGAGGTGACGAGGGACGAAGCCTACTCCAGGTAAAAAAAATTAATTTCTTGCTTTTTGTATAAGCATTTGTGTTGATATTTTTGTGTGTTTGAGTGTTTTAACTTATTGGGGGTGTATTTATTACCATAAAAACTCGTTTAAAGGGGTATATGTGCAGGGCAATTAATCTTGATTATTAAAAAAGGTTTATTGATGATATATAGAGGTTTTTTCATGATATAAAATGTTGTAAGGAGTAAACGGGTCTTTAAATTTGTTTTTAATAAAAGTGCAAGGTTAAAAGCATTTAGAGGAACTGGATTATAATGAGCTCAAAATAGAGATAAAGATACTTAGGATGGTAGGTATGCAAGAAGAAGCCGATTGCTGAGCTAGCCAGGGTGAGCAAAGATAAGGAGGCGTTCAAAAAGGTAGTGTAAGAAATTTTTTTGATTTTTTTTAATTTTTCTTCAGAAAATTTTATGACGCCCAATTCGTGGGGCTTGATTGATTTTTAGGAAAAATACGAGTGTTTCTAACAATCCACGGCAATTTTATGACGCCCAAACGATGGGGCACGAATTTTAATAACAATCCACGGCAATATATATAAAATTATAGGACACCTCGGGCGTTAACACATGTAATTGTTCCTGTTTGTGCTTATTAACACGCACACGTGCTAATTTTGTAAATAATTAATTATAGTGTCGTATATTAATTGCCAGTATTATAAATATGTTTTTGCTTGTGTATATATTGACTTATATGTTGCAGTAGGGTGTCCTGCTAGATAGCACAACCCGCCCTGATATCAAACTTGACTGTTAGTTCGTGGTTTTCTTCTGTCAAATTCAAACCTAGCGTCTAGTTTTTCTATGATTTAAGTTAACCCGACATTGAAGTTTTCTTTCACAAAATTCTTATATTTGGGATGCATATTAACGAATTCACTGTTATTTTATAAATCTAAAGCTTTTTTAAAAAAGCTACATAATTTTACTACCAGAGTATACTGTTATAAATATTTTGTTTATATTTTTGTTGCTTAAAATAATTTACGACCCTAGGTTCCGTTCCAATATGTATTTAACAGAATTGAAATGATGCTTTAGTGGTTTTAAAGAATTTACTGCAATGTCTTGCTTACTGTACAGGGTGGACCGATTTCGATGTGATTGTAGGGTATCTCGGTAACTGTTCACGTAGCATTAGGTCAACTTTTTTTAAAACAAATTAAACCGTAAAAACGAAAACTTGCTCTCTTTTCATTTTTGGTGCAGGGACCAAAATTGAATTTTTATAAATTTTAGGGTTTCATATCTCATCTGTTGATAAAAATTTAGAAAAAGCATCAAGACATTTCTTGTGCAGTTTTTAGCCTAGAATCAAGCGGAGTGGTCAATTTTTAAATTTGGTCACCAGTAGTCGAGATATCATATAAACTTAGTTTTTTAAAAGGAAATCATAGTTGGTTTGACCTCATTAAAATTGCTACGTGCATCGACGTAGCCTAAAAAAAAAGAGAAAGAACCCGGGAAGAAGAAAGAAAATGATCGGGCTCAATTAGTGAGTGGGTGTGGTATAATACAGTATTGCCCGAAATAAACAGTACTGAAATTGTAATTGTTTTGTATATTTAAAAAATACATATTATTGACACTTTATTATATGTTCTAAATGTGCACCTCCTCGTTCGAGACAGACTTCATAACGATGTTCTAAGTTTCTGGTCATGTTATTGAATAAGGGTTGTCTCAGGGCTGCGAAGAAGACTCTAACGGCATCCTTTAATTCATCGATGGTTTGTGGTGCCCGTTTGAAAACGGCATTTTAGCCATGCCCCAAATGTATGCGTCTGGAGGTGTGAGGTCTGGAGAATGTGAAGGATAAGGGAAGTCAGTAAATCGTGATATGAATTTGCTTGGAAAATGTTCTTGAAGAAATTGACGAATTGCGGCAGCAGTATGGCAAGTTGCCCCGTCCTGCTGAAAAAATTGGTTTCGAAATGCCAAGTTACGTGCACGACAGAATTGACGTAGATCAGGGATAAATCGTGTTAAAATTTGTCTGTACCTCTGTTGATTAAGTGTGACTTGCCTACCATTCTCTTCGATAAAGTACGGACCAATGATTCCGTGTCCGGAAACAGCACACCAGACACTCACTTTTTCACTATGTAAAGAAACCTCTTGAACCTCATCGGGTCTGGCAAAGCCCAGAAATCGATTTGTGCGAAGATTCACATAGCCTGACAAGTGAAAATGTGCTTCGTCTGAAAACCAAACATTTTCAAAAATTCAGGTTTTCATACTGTAACGCGAGAATTCTGGCGCAATATTCCACTCTAATGCGATAATCCCGAGGATGTAGTTGTTGATGTACCTGAATCACATACGAAAATGTACCCAGCTCCTTCAGGATTCTTTGAAAGGAAGTTCTTTTAAATCAAGTTGTAACGCTGTCCTTGCCTGGCTGACTTTCGGATTTTCTAAGATTTGCTCAAAAACACGTTCATGGTTATTGTTGTTGTTAACTGTCCTGGGACGCCCGAGTTTCCTTTTCGTTGGCACAATACACTACCTGTATTTCTAAACTTTTCAATAACCTTCAAAATTACAGCATTACTTGGAGAACGTTTATTAAACCTTTGTGTGAATTGATCAGACACGTATAGCAAACTTGCACCATTACGTCGGCCGATTCCGTATGAACGAAAATAATGCTCTACCAGAAACACTTTCTCCTCTGTACTTAACACCATTTTTAACAATTAGGCCCTACTAATTACTTGTTTGAGGTTTACTTGACAGGTCTATACTAGCTAACTTGAGTGTGACAGCGCACGCATAAAAACACCGCCAACTTAGTTTCAGTACTGTTTATTTCGGGCAATACTGTACATACAAAAATAAAAGAAGGCCTAAAATAAAAATACACGCACTCATTCTTATATCAGTACAGTAGTACCAAAAACAAATGAAAACACAAATAAGTAGTAATTACTATTTGCACGTCAGGAAGAACCAAGAAAAAAAATCAATTCTTAACATAACGAGCTACCGGTTTTAGGTATCTACTCCCATATTAATTAACAAAGAAAGAACAAGAAATCCTAACTCTAAAAATCGCAGCTCTAACTCGTCATCTTAAATATAAAATTAAGTATATACAATCGTTACAATATCAATCATACGTGTCAAACCACCACCGTACACATGATAATCATAGTAGAACCACAAGGTGTAATCATCCAACAAAACAGAAATATACTGGTTCAACCAGTTCATAGAACCCATACAAAAAAAAATAGTGGATAAACACTCACCCCCGTGTCGGATATATTGGACCTATCACAACGACCTTAGGGCAACAGCGGAGTAGCAGGGTCTAGGATCACACAGTTGGTGCCATATAAAAAAGGGCGACCATCGCCTTCTCAATTAGGTCCAAGGTAACAGGTAGGCCTATCCACCGGAAGAAGCTAGAGTGGTTATAGGTGAAATTAATTTATTGTCGTCGAAAAGTATAGATTTGTAAAACCAGCATTACTTATCATGCTGTATTGCGTGCGCGAAATCGCCCCGAAGAAAACGGAAACAGCAAACAAAGCGACTGTTTTCGTCGTGTACAAGGAAAAGCAAGTAAATATTAATTGCTTTAACTAAATTACGAGAGTTCAAAAAGTATCATTGGTGTTATTAAACGATTAGAAACTGAGAAACACGGTTTTATCGGATAGTGCGCAATTTTAGAATTTTAGAATCAATTATACGCGGTTGTAGTGTACAACCAGTTAACGGATACCTAAAACAAGGTACTGACTATTTAATTATAGCATAAACTTTACGTTTCAAAGCAACTAGATTGCGTTAAAAATTATTGTAAAGCGGGCTTATGATGAACAGGTAAAATAGATAGGATATTGATGGAGGATTTAAGAATAACAACGGAATCGATTTAACAAAGTTATTATAAAGCGGCGTATGAATTAACAAGGAGAAAAAATTGTATTTAATTTATCCCAAAAATAAACGTAACAAATCCCTTATTTTGTAAGCTTTTCAATAATATATTATTTATATAGGTTATTTTAGAAAATTGCGGAATTACAAGCTAATTTGTTTGGTTTCACTTCTATAAGTAGGCGATGCACTACTTTAAAACAATGGAACACAGCAAATCTGTCACAACAAAAGATATATTTAATTCTAGGAACTTGATTATAAAAATAAATCAACTGTCAAACAAACAAGTGATAAGATTACTTTATATAAATTGTTCAAACTGGCCGCCATTTTGTCCAATACATAACTGACAACATCTTTGCAATCATGAAATTGCAGCTTAATTTTTCGAAAAGCAGCATGTAAATTTTTTTGTAATTCTGCTATAGTATTGTTTTGTTTTTGTAAATTTAATTTTTTGAGAAACCCATAGAAAATAGTTCAAAGCAGGTAGATGTTTTAGCTTCTAGAGTCTAGACGAATGGATAGAAAATTATAAAAAAGACGGGATGTGCAAAATCTTGAAAGTTCTCTAAATTTAAGTATGTCTACTCTTGTTAATGACCCTTGCCGTGAAAGCCTCGGACAATTAATGTAAATAACGAAAAGTGGTTGTACGGGAAATTTTCTTTTAGTGTCGCGTATATTGTGTAAAAAAAGCGCTTTTTAAATTGCCCAAATTTTGAATAATTTTGTAGTAAAGTATCTAGTATGCGAATTCTAGTATGATCTAAAAACAATAGAAGTCATCAAACTGTATTAAACGAACCGGACCTACCTTAATCGCGTTGATCGGTGAAAATACTCTGGCATAGTTCACCGGCTCTATTTTTAAATCGCAGAGTTAGGTGAAACAAAACGCTTCGGTTTCGATTAATTCAAAGCGCCCTTGACCGCAACGTCCAATTAAACATTTACAACTCATCTATATGGTTTTACTAATTTACTATACAGGTTTGATGGGCTTCTGTATTCAACCAGCCAACTTATCGCGACATTCCTCTTGTCTATATCGTTCAGTCTGTACAACTAATTCTTTAATTAGATGAAGAGTAAATGCTGCAATCTGTAAAGCGTAAAACTGAACTGGTTGCAATTAATTTAAAAGACGAGGTATCGTTGCAGCATTTATGCACTTAAGTCTATCAAATTCTTTACAGAAATTCCTGTTGTTTCCTATATTTATTTATTTGATTAACCTATAGAACAGACATCGCACTATATTTTTAGATGAGTTAAAATAAAACAAATTTTATCGTCTCTTTGTTCTCATATAGAAAAGTAGGCCACCCAATTTTATTCTCTATGCCAAATTCTATCATACCAATAAGTTCATCGTTATCTATTTAAATTGAAATTAATCGTGCTCTATTAATGAGGTGTATTTTAAAATGTACATTGTGCATAAAAACCCTTTAAGAGAGAAAAATCTTAAATCCTTTTTTATTAACTTCTTATTTCTTCCACTCTTTCTTAGACACAACCTCAAAGTTGGCTTGACTTAGCTCTCCTGAGCTAACTTTTTTAGTGCCCCTACCCCAATGACCGAACCGCCACGATCTGATTTCGAGCCGGGCCGCTTATGTACTCAGGCCGGGCGGGACCAGGTACGACTGATCTTTTATTTATATGCTCAAAAACCCAGTGTTTACGCCTGCCATTCAATTCCATCTATTTCCTCACATATGGGTCTGTAGACACAATCTAGAATGACTGCTTAATCTTCAAGTAGTATCTCTCGAATGTTCGTTCAAGTACGTTACCATACGCGTCAATCTGGCGAAGTATTTAAAGTTTCCCGGCCATTCCTGAATTCTTTCCTTCCTTAAACCCTCTGCCTTAATTGCAGTGTGTGCCAGTACTGGAACGTATGTAAGTACGGCCTTCATTTGTCATTTCTATGAATTGTAACTTATGCATATGTACCGTTTTCGCGTAAATTTAATTACAATGGTCCGCCCCTTGCTCTAGCTATCGAAGTTCTGCACAACAAAGTGGCACTTCGAGCCGGATTCCCTTAAATTTTACGTGATTTTAGTGATTTCGTTCGTTGTATAGTTACAAACTTTCATTCATATTTTTATAAAAGTCTTCCTTGCAAATTTAATATCGTTATCAAATTTAAAGTTCAACGAAACAATTTGGATTTATCGCGCGAACTATTAATAGAATAGTTAGCATTGGTGGTTGTCATAACAACGAGTTCGTTGACGCTTCTAATATCGACGGTGTTTATAAACATTGCAGACGTATTTTGTTCGAATTAATTATTGTATACTACCATGTCACTGGAATTTAAACATTTAGTGCAGTTCACAGCTAATTTAATTGTGATTAATTGGCGAATATCTTCGTTCATTCAGATTCATTTACATAATGGCTTCAAAAGCGCAATTAGAAGCCAGATTAAAAAACATTTTTTATCAAATCACAGAGATTTTCGATTTCGCAAAAACTGCTACTACTACAAAATTGTACGGGTTTCAGGCAAAAATAATACGTCTGGATAAACTTGAAATTGGTTACGAAGCCTTACATGATAAAATTATGAATTATAATTTATCAGTGGACACTAAATTGCAAGTGAAAGCCCAAAGGTCTGCTTTTAATGATTTAATTGATGTTGTTAGGGCTAAATATTTAGACCTAAAGGAACGATCTGCGGATAATTCCGGGACTAAATACGCAGTTGTTTCTGATGCTGCTTTGGTTAACTTAAAACCACCTGAGATTCCGACCTTTTCTGGTCAAGTGGCCAATTGGTCCACATTCAAAGCACTCTTTGTCAATTTGGTAGATAGCAATTCAGCGTTACCTAAAACTACTAAATTGATTTATCTCCGTTCCCTACTTAAAGGAGAAGCTTTATCTCTTATATCAGATCTCGAACTACTTCCTGAACTGTACGATATGGCGTGGACAACGCTCAAGAATCGTTACGATAGTCACCGCAGAATAATCAATTTCTTTTTAAACAAAATTCTACAATTCAAATCTGGAGGTAGTCTTGCTAATTTTATTAACGTTCATTTTAATGCTGCGAGTTTCGTAAAGGCTACGAACGTGGCGGATCCTCCGGATGTGTTGCTTTCCTCGTTAAGTTATTGGAATTTGAATTTCCGCACCCAAAATGCGTTTGATATGCAACTGGGTTCTGATACTCTGAGTTGTGAACAGCTCTTTCAATTTTTGAGCCTACAAAGTAAAACGGCTGAACTTCAACAAGATTTGAAACCCGAAAGGTTTGGAAATTCTAATATTTTTCCACTTAAGCCAAGATTTAGTCCAAATAAATCTTTGTTAATTAAAAACGTTTCTACTTCTGCTAGAAGCAGGGGAAAAAAGGGAATTTCTTTGCCTTTATTGTGAAGGCGAGCATAGAATTTACGAATGCTTAAACTTTCAAGCTTTAAATATTCAGGATCGGCACGCTGCTGTTAAAAAACGCCTTCTTTGTTTCAAATGCCTAAGTAATCATAAGGGTGTGTGCGCTTCTAACGGCAGCTGCAATACTAGTTCTTCCAGCAAACATCACAGTTTATTACACTCTGCGGATCCACACGTTACTACTCATTCAAATACTTTCAAAAATTCGGAGGGTACTTCGGCAAGCACTCTACAAACTACTTCTGTTTGTGATGTTAGCAAAAACCCTGGAAATGTTACAGTGCTATTAGGTACCTTTTCTAGATTCTGGGGGTCTTCTTAGGGTGGGCGAAAGACTTCGTAATTCTTTAATGTCCTACGATTACAAACATCCTTTTTATTACCTAAGCGTGCAATCCTTTCTCGTCTTCTATGTGATTATTATCACAAATTGTCTTTACATTCTGATCCTTCGAATACTCAAGCTTTAATTCAGCGCAAATTCTGGATCGTTGGCTTGCGATCCCTAACGCTACAATGCATGCACAAATGTTTGCCGTGTTTCCGGTTTGCTGCTAAACCTCGGCAACCAGCAATGCCAGATTTACCTTCGTCTTCGCGCCTTTACTAATGTAGGCGTTGACTTTGCTGGCCCTTTTCTTATCAAAAGTTCAAAACGTCGAAATGCTTCCGTTCTAAAAAGCTATTTATGCTTATTTGGGTGTATGTGCACCAAAGCGGTGCACTAAGAACTCGTTTCTGAGTTGACCACGGAGGCTTTTCTAGCCTCATTCGCTAGATTCACTTCCCGACGCGGCCTACCTACGTCGGTATATTTTGACTGCGTTAGAAATTTCGTTGGTGCTTCTCGTGTCCTAAAAGAAGCCAGCTATTTCCTGAGACAAAATGAACAAGTAATACTTTCGGCTATGGCTGATTGTGAAGTTCGTTGGCTTTTCAGTCCTTCATATGCCCCAAATTTCGGTGGAATTTGGGAAGTCGGCGTTGTTTCGGTAATCAACCTCAGAATTTCGAAGAACTTTCTACGATTTTCGCTCGTATTGAGGCGGTTCTAAACAGTCGCCCTTTCTCTGTACCCTCTGCCGATCCTAATGACGGTATGGACTATCTTACTCCGGGTCATTTTCTTATAGGTGGTTCGATTCTTAGTTTACCGGAAATTACCTTTGCTGAAGACCTATCTCTAAGTTCTCGGTGGAAACGTCTCGTTTAGACTACCCGATCCTTTTGGCGAAAATGGTCTAAGAGTATCTCAATACTCTTTTACAACGCAACAAATGGAATAGTTCCTATAAGAATCCGGAAGTAGGTGATTTGGTTTATATCAAAGACTTGGAAACTTCGCTTTCGTCATGGCCCATTGGTCGCCTGGTAAAATTGTTTCCCGGCAACGATAGTGTTTCCCGCGTGGCATCCGTAAAAACGTCTGGTGGTCTTCTTACGCGCCCCATTACAAAACTTATTTTTCTTTCCAAACAGGAGTAATTTTATTTTCATTTTTTCCTTTCCTTCTTTATTTACCAAAATTGTTTTTTTATTGGCAATCACTCCGAATGTTTAATGTATTCGTTTGTTTGTTCTGGGGTTATTTTTCATTGTCGGTAGGTTTAATTCACTAAATTTTAAGTTTAATTATGCATTATATTTTATTTTTTCTTTTTCCCTTCTGGAGCTTGCCGCGTTCCTTGCTCCTTCTCTGAGCCCAAATATCGACGGGTAAGCCGTAACCCTGGTTGGAAGGAAATGTTTAGTCACTTTCTTGTTACCTTAAAATTTGTTTAATTTTAGGTGGGCGTTATGTTTACGCCTGCCATTCACTTCCATCTATTTCCCCATTTATGGGTCTGTAGACACATTCTAGAATCACTGCTTAACCTTCAAGTAGAATCTCTGGAGTTCATTCAAGTACGTTACCATACGCGTCAGTCTAGTGAAGTGTTTAAAGTTTCCCGGCCATTCCTGAATTCTTTCCTTCCTTAAACCCTTGGACTTAATTGCAGTGTGCGCCAGTACTAGAACGTAGATAAGTACGGCCTTTATTTGTCATTTCTATGAATTGTAACTTATGCATATCTACCGTTTTCGCGTAAATTTAGTTACAATGGCCAGCCCCTTGCTCTAGCTATCGAAGTTCTATACACACAGCATATGCACTTTTGAGTTGTGTTTGTGGTGCAGATTATCTTGCAGCATGTGGTCAGATGGACTGTGATGTCATAGCAACTATTTCAGACGTCCATTTGAGAAGAATCAGAAAATAATGTTAACTGATACCGATACCTGCGATCCAGCGACCAGTGACGATCTTAATCTTAGTTCCCCATAAACGGCGCTAAAATTTGGGATACACTATACATTTGGAAATTGGTTAATATTGGCCACTGCGAGGTTGTTGAATGTTGATAGAAGTACATTGTATGCGACCACTGCTTGACACTGCAGCTGTGGTGGACTATAATACTTCATTATATATACAGACTGACCGAGAAGTCTCTTTACATGTTATTAGCGTAAGACAGTTTGACATGTAAATAAACAATACTATGAATATAAAAAAAATGTTCATGAATCAGTGTTAACACTTATGAATAACATTCTATCATTGTACCCACAAAAGTTCGAGGTTCATTGTTCATTTATCAACAGTCTCTGTGTGCATCCCTCAAGGTCCCATCGAATCCCGACATGGTCCACTTGAAAAATGTTAGGCGAGCATTTTTCACAAAAATACACCCTCGCTCGGATGAGAGGTAAAATGGAGGTCCCATGTGTGAGTGGTGTCACGCACGTTAAAGATCCCTACCTTCCTTGGAACAGCAAGGGTTTGGTAAAATTCCAAATTTTCCAGGTAAAAAAAAACTCGCTTCCTGGCCAATATAGTACCTTCGGGTGAAGCATTGGAAAACCACATGTATGGTTTGGAAACAGTGGGCGGCTTCGTGGCGTAGTTGGTATGTGTGTGACTACTACGCCCACGGTCCCAAGTTCGAATCCTGACATGGTCCACTTGAAAAATGTTAGGCGAGCATTTTTCACAAAAATACACCCTCGCTCGGATGAGAGGTTAAATGAAGGTCACGTGTGTGAGTGTTGTCACGCACGTTAAAAATCCCTACCTTGCTTGGAACAGCAAGGGTTCGGTAAAATGCCAAATTTTCCAGGTAAAAGGAACTCGCTTCCTGGCCAATGTAGCACCTTCGGGTGAAGCATTGGAAAACCACATGTATGGTTTGGAAACAGTGGGCGGCTTCGTGGCGTAGTTGGTATGTGTGTGACTACTACGCCCAAGGTCCCAAGTTCGAATCCTGACATGGTCCACTTGAAAAATGTTAGGCGAGCATTTTTCACAAAAATACACCCTCGCTCGGATGATAGGTAAAATGAAGTTCACGTGTGTGAGTGTTGTCACGCACGTTAAAGATCCCTACCTTGCTTGGAACAGCAAGGGTTCGGTAAAATTCCAAATTTTCCAGGTAAAGAAAACTCGCTTCCTGGCCAATATAGTACCATCGGGTGAAGTTTTGGAAAACTACATGTATGGTTTGGAAACAGTGGGCGGCTTCGTGGCGTAGTTGGTATGTGTGTGACTACTACGCCCAAGGTCCCGCGTTCGAATCCCGACATGGTCCACTTGAAAAATGTTTGGCAAACATTTTTCAGAAAAATATACCCTCGCTCGGATGAGAGGTAAAATGGAGGTCCTGTGTGTGTGTGTGTTGTCACGCACGTTAAAGATCCCTACCTAGTTTGAAACAGCAAGGGTTCGGCAAAATTCCAAATTTTTCAGGTAAAAAAAATCTGGCTTCCTGGCCAACGATGTACCTTCGGGTGGAGCATTGGAAAATCGCATGTAAGGTTTGGAAACAGTGGGGTAGCTTCGTGGCGTAGTTGGTATGTATGTGACAACTACGCCACGTCATCATGGAAAAAATTATGAAAATATTTCAAATATTATCGAAGACGGTTCAACAGCAAATTCTAGGGAAGTTGCACACCAGATCGGAGTAGGTCAGATAAAAGTGTGGACAGCATTGCGTGACAACCAATTTTATCATTTTCACGTTTAGCGCGTCCAAGCACTGCAATCTGGAAACCATTCCCAGATAATGCAATTCTGTGAATAGCTATTACAACAACAAGTGGACGATCTTAATTTTACCAAAAACATTTTAGTTATGGTCGAAACATTTTTTACTCGAAACGTGATTAACAATTTTCCTACGTTTGGGCTGTTGAAAATTCGCGTTGTATTAGGCAATCAAATTTTCAATACAGTTTTTCAGTCAGTGTGTGTTAATGGAATAATCGTGAACTTTACATTGTGTCAGAACGTTTGACTGGTGAAAGTTATCAAGATTTCCTGCAAACGCAGCTTTCAGGGCTGTTAAAAGATATGTCGGTAAATATTCGCCAAAACATGTGGATTTTGCAAGCCGGGGTAGCTATTCATTTTAGCCGGTGAGTGCAAGCGTTTTGGATAATAGCTTTTTCAACCAGTGGGTAGGGCGGGGTGGACCAGTTTCGTGACCACTGAGGTCACCAGACCTCAATCCGTGTGGTTTCTTTTGTGGGGTTTCATGAACACAGCTTAGTTTATAAAACCCTTCGAGAGGATTTGGTTGCATGGACAGAGGCAACTACAGCAACAATTAGAGGTAAATGTGTTTTATTATTAAGTGCTGTTACTGAATCGCGTATACGTCGCGCATAGCTTTCGAGTTGATAGCAATAGCGAGAACTTTGGGCAGTTTTTATAGTTGTGCAATGCACGCATTCTTTAATACGCAGGGTTGGACTTACAATTACATAACTTCAAAGGGTCCCAGTTGCTTATTTTTAAGGTAAGCCTACAAAGTTATTTGAAAAATTTGTTTATTTAATGAATGCTATACTCAGTTGAAAATGAAGTATCGACTTAGGATACACTGTATATAAATATTGTTCGGGCTCCTGTCCCTCTGTTTTCTTGATCCTTGTTAACCCCTCCCTTTAAAAATCATGAAAGGACTTAAAACCGCCAGCCGTCGAGGGTGTTGTGTTGTCATGTTTGAACCACCGGAAGTGACAAACTAGTTTCGTAACGTGAGTGTTCATTGACAATTAAATATTGCCATTAAGCTCGCTATACAGTTAACCTAATTACAGTCCACATCATCATTAGAGGAATTCAAACTGTTAGGGCACTCTTAGATAATGGGAGCATGTCAAATTTCATAATAGAAAAGTGTCGTCAAAGGCGTTTTTGCAGAAACATAAAAGCTTAGCAAAAGTACAAGGTTTGGGATTGAATGCGTCTACTATCAGTGGTAGCTTATCGTGTCGTAGTCATTCTTGTAATCAAGCTAAAACTCAATCCAATTTCAATTTAGAATTTTTCGTTTTACAGGAAATATGTGGTCAACTGCCGGCCACACCTTTATCGAAACGCCATTGGGATAATATCGATAGATTACAATTAGCTGATCAAAAGTTTTTTGAACCTGCGAAAATTGATTTGTTGTTAGGAACAGACATTTTCGCACAAATTTTGTTGAATGAATCTCGGATCGACTAACAAGACGAACCGGTGGCCATTCGCACCAAATTTGGTTGGATTGTGACTGGAAAAATAGGTTGTTCATAAACTATTTCTACTTCGTTGTGTGCTTATGTGGAACCAATGGAAGAAACGCTAATTCGTTTTTGGGAGCTGGAAAGATAAAAGCTTCTCCTTTTCTTGCTCTTCGTACAATCTAAGAATTAGCGAGATTGGAAGCGGTTCGTTACCAGCGCGCTTTACTTGTTTTATCGTTCAACTCATATGTAGATGATATCATTAGTGGTTGCGAAAGTGTTGAAGAAGCCAACTTGCTAGTTCAAGAACTGACTGAATTATGTAAGCTTGGTGGTTTCGAACTTAAAAAGTGGAATAGTAATTCCACCCTTGTTTTGTCAAATATACCCAATTCACAAATCGAACAACCACCGCTGAGGTTTAGTCAAGAACAAATTCCGCTAAAGGTGTTAGGGCCCAAATGGTGTTACGATTCAGATGTTTTTTCATACGATATACAAATTAGTGAGCGTCCTTGTACAAAAAGGAACGTTCTCTCGACATTAGCTAGAATTTTCGATTCCCTAGGTTTTTTAACTCTTTATACATTTTTTATTAAACATTTCGTTTAGCGTTTATGGACTTTGGGAATCAATTGGGACGTCCAGCCTCCCGAAAAACTTATTCGTCAATGGCATAAGTATTTGTTGCAACTTCCATTTTTATCCGAGTTGAAAATTTCTCGTCAGTTGATTTGTAAAGACTTAAAAAGC
Source organism: Platerodrilus igneus (assembly GCA_036346225.1). Taxonomy (NCBI): domain Eukaryota; kingdom Metazoa; phylum Arthropoda; class Insecta; order Coleoptera; family Lycidae; genus Platerodrilus; species Platerodrilus igneus. Next base: position 2,055,927 of record JARFIW010001617.1, on the reverse strand, counting down.
ATCGAGTTACACGCCTTTTGCGTTGCCTCAGAAGCAGGTTATGCATCTGTTGTTTATTTTCGCTGTTTTGACAAAAAATGTGTTTTCGTGTATTTTGTTTGTGCAAAAAGTAAAGTTGCGCCTATAAACAAAGTTTCGTTGCCACGGTTAGAGTTGTGCGCAGCAGTTCTACTCCCAAATCTCGTAGAGTATGTGAAGAAAACATATTTCAAGTTAGAATTTACCAGCATCTTAGCTTGGTCGGATTCTACAATAGCACTTTTATGGTTAAAATCGCCATCTAATAAATGGCAAATCTTTGTTGCGAATAGAATTGCACGAGTTCAATTGCTAGTTGCACCTTCTAATTGGAACCATGTCAAATCACAAGATAACCCTGCCGATTGTGCTTCTAGAGGCCTTTCTGCAACTTGACTTATCGATCACTCTCTATGGTGGGCGGGTCCTGTGTGATTAAAATTACCTTTGGAAGAAAGACCTAAACAACCATTTCTTGATAATTCAGCATCAGAATTGTCACAAAGTTCTGCCGAAGCAAAAGTCATGTTGGTTGCCATCGAACCCTCGGATCACGTTTTGACTTCTTTGTTAGATACATTCTCCGATTTACAAAAGATTTTGAAAATAATTGTTCACTGCCGCCGTTTTGTGTTCAACCTCAAATCACCTAGTCGAAAATTAACTGGTGCGATTACACTTCGAGAAAGAACATCAGCGTTAGAATTATTAGTTAAACATGTTCAAAACGGTGCATTTACGGAAGCTTTAAAAAAATTGAACAAGGGACATTTAGTTAGCAAACATTCGGACATCTCACATAATGCAATATATCCTTTACTTCTCCCTCGACTCCATCGTCTAACAACTCTTATTATACAGGATTGCCAAATTCATAATTTATATTGCGGTAATCGTACAACCCAGTCATTATTGCACCAGCATTTTTGGATTTTGTCTGATAGAAAAGCCATAAGACAGTGTCTACGTGCGTGTATTCCTTGTTTTAAGGTTATTCCTACTTCTATTGTGCCTTCTACGGGAGATTTACCTACTCCGCGAGTGACTCCTGGAAAAGCATTTCGTCATACTGTCTTATATTTTGGGGCCCTTTTTCCATAACAATGGGTCGGGTTTGAGGAGCCAAAACGTTAAAGGCATATATTTGTTTTTTTGTTTATTTCAGCACTAGGGCAGTGCAGAAGCATTTTTAGCCGCTTTCCGTCGTTTCATTTCTAGACGCGGAAGGTTTATCCACATGTGCAGCGACTGTGGTACCAACTTTGTAGGTGCTGAAGCCAAAATACGCGAACTATTAGAACAATCCGCACACGCAGAAAACATTGAATGGTCGTTCACCCCCCCCCTTCTTCTGCTCCGCACTTCGGTGGGTTATGGGAGAGCGAAAATTAAATCTGTCAAAACTCGCCTATCTCGGGTAGTTGGTGAGCAAAAATTGACTTACGAAGAATTGAATACTGATATAGTTCAAATTGAAGCACTTTTGAACTCCCGTCCATTAGGTCCGCTTCATTCGGATCCTAACGATTTATCTTGTTTGACCCCAAGTCATTTTTTAACCATCGAACCTATTTGTGTCATTCCAGATACGGACGTTACTGAAGTAGCGATTAATCGTTTAAATCGTTGGCAACTAGTTCAGTGGTTACAGCAAAGTTTCTGGAAGCGATGGCAATCAGAGTACCTTCATACGTTTCAGCAAAAATCTAAACGGTTTGCTACGGGGGAATCGCTAAAGCTTAATACCTTAGTGTTGATTCAAGAATCCAATTCCCTGCCTTTTCAATAGAGATTGGGTAGAATCATTCAACTGCATATCGGCAAAGATAACGTTGTTTGCGTTGCAACTGTGAGAACGGTACATGGTACTTTTAAAAGACCTGTGCTAAAGCTTTGCCCTTTGCCCTTAGAACAGTAATTGTTCGCTTGCTCTTGTTGGTGTATTTGTACAACAACCTCATAGGGTTAGATATTATATATCTATTTAGTCTAGTTCCGTATAAGTTAGTTAGTATCGTTCATATTAGTTGTTTACTTTGTTTAAAAATAAATTTGTATTTATTTTGGTGGGCGGGATGTTGAGGCTTCTGTCCCTCTCTTTTCTTGATCCTTGTTAACCCCTTTCTTTAAATATCATGAAAGGACTTAAAATCAGCAGCCGACGAGGGTGTTGTGTTGTCATGTTTGAACCACCGGAAGTGACAAACTAATTTCGTATCGTGAGTGCTTATTGATAATAAAATAGTGTCGTTAAGCTCGCTATACGGTTAACCTAATTACAGTTCACATCATCATTAGAGGAATTCAAAGTAAGTGTTTATGTTAAGTAATGCAAAATACGTCCTTTGATCAAACAAATATAATTCGTCAAATTTTTCCGGAGCGTTTAAAGCTTTTTTGAAAATAAATCGTGTATGCTTTTCTAATTTGTTGAGCGGATGTCAGTCCGATCCTGACACAGGACAAGTACTTTTGGTCTATCGCTATTGAATTTCTTATGTAGTTATTGAGATAGATATCATGGAAGTGTATTGTTTTAAAGTAACTTTATTGGTACCTATTAAAGATTTGTGAAATCTTTTCGGCGGTTAAAATTTATAAAAGATCGTAAAATATTATAAACATTAAGTTTAAAGGTTGCGGGCTTAGATAGACACTTATAAATAAGCAGCTAAAACAGGTTTTTAATTAAGATGGTATTGCAAAGTTACTTTAATTTATAAATAGCTGTTCATTGCTCTGAATAATCGGATACAAATTTTAAATCCTCAATATAACCAGAAAAATATGAACGAGCCGGAAACTGTAGATATTAAAAGCATTTTAATAGCCTTTCCCTAAGTGGATATATTTTCAACCCTTTAAACTGTTATATAATATTTAATATACCTAAAAGCATTTGACATTTAAAAAATCGTATTTAATTCAATAAACGTATACCGAGTTTCGAATATTACACGATATTGACATACGGGTACCCCTTATTAAATTTTGATGTATGCTACCTTTTGGTTTTTATGTTCAATTGAGTAACCCGAGATTGATCAATGACGCTTCTAATTTTAAATATTTTAATGATGCAATCAAGAATGTCAATTTGTTGGAAAATAGTTAAAATTTTAAAACGTTATTTAAATAAGTGGCATTTGATTCTTATTGGCGGCTACTACAACATACGTCAGATACCAATTTCCTCGTAAATTGTTAAAACTGCTGTTTGTAATGCCTAGATTTCTATTTTAAAAAGATCTTCAGTATACGATTTATACAATCTTAAATCTTATACTGCTTAAACTGACGAGGGATGAATGAGACGTTCTTGAATTAATGATGCAAATTGCTGTTAAAGTTGATTCTGTTACGTCCTGAATTTTGCGCGAGTTACGGTTCGTGGCTTGGGAGCGGCCTTTTTAAAAAACCATTTCCAAATTTCTTAACAAATTTTATTTATTTATACAGAGTTGACTGGGAATTTTGACAAACTTGAATTAATATTACTTTAATCGAAATACATTAATTAATTGTACAAAAAATGAGTAATCTAACGAACTGCAATGCTAAAGCTGAACGATGGATTAACTGTCGTCGACTGGGGCTCCCGGGCTTTTTATAACATCCCTACCCCCTCACATGGCTGTGGGAACTTGCAGATCTCATGTCTGCTTATTCTTTAATCTATTCATAAGTACACTGTTGCGATCTTAATTCTAAGTAATCTTGGTAGGTGACCGTCGGTGACCACCTGTGATCTGGCATCTGCAGTGTCACTATCGTCTGTGCTACAAAGGAGCGCTTCCGTTCCCATGAACGTTAATAAACTGTATAAATTGTCCTTGATTTACAATGTTGTACTTCACTTAGCGCTTTCTTAATATTTCTAATAATTTCCTAATTTATTCTATTTCTTTATGTATAATTCAATTGGGGGATACATAACTAGCGCAGCATGAAAAACAAGAGTTGCTAATTTTATTATCTGATCAGTAACAATTCTAACGATACCGCAACACCTGCAATTTGCATTGTTATCACTTACAATGTTCGTACAATTAATAGCAAAACAGCTTTATTTTCGTTAGTTTAAGAGAAGCATCCAAGTCTAACTCACCGACTGGCACTAAAGCATCCAAAAATGGAACCCATTTTGGCTGAATGTTATATTCTACCACTTAACGCACAACAACAACAACACACGCACACATACGCACGTACGCACGCACGCGCGCGCACAACCACACACACAGAACGAGAAAGAGCATCAGGAACAACGTTATCTTTGCCTATACGGTGTAGGGGCGAAGGAACCAGAAGGAATGACTGTTCAAATTGTAAGCAGCACAAACCGGACAATGTCGGACGTAACGAGCGATGTCAGCTCTGATACAGCGCCAGTAATATTTCTGGAGAAGACGAGCAAAAGTGTTGGTCACGTCACAATGACCGAAAGTAGGAGGATCGTAATAGAGTGTTATCAGAGTTATGCGCTGCCCAGAGGGTACGACGATTTTCCAATCATCCGGAGAATCAGCAGCGATAAAAGTTGTGTAGCGACCGAAAAGAATATTGTCAACTATGGACCAGGAAGGATAACGTTTAGAGGAGTTAGAAACTTTTTCGAGCACGGAATTGTACCACGGGTTAGAAGTAGGAAGGGTGACTTCGATGGAGGTTATGGCAAAAATAGAAATTGTTTCACGAACCGGAACAAAACAAGAAAGCGCATCAGGAACAACATCGCCTTTGCCTTTACGGTGAATAATGGTAAAGTCATATTTTTGAAGGCAAAGGAACCAGCGAGCTAGGCGACCGAAAGGACTTTGGAGTTATTAAGCCAAAGGAGGGAATGGTGATCAGTAATGACGAAAAAATGAGAACTCTCAACGTAAGGACGGAACATCTCCATCGCCCACACCACTTCCAGGCACTCTTTTCCAGTAACTGAGTAGTAGCGTTCAGGCTTGGTAAGTGAACGGCCGATATAGCTGACGACCTTCTCACCATCGGGATAGGATTGGCTTGGGACAGTACCCAAACCAAAGTGGGATGCGTCGTTTGGATGGTGAAGGGTAAGGTAAAGTAAGAGCAGGAAAGGATGGGGGCAGAAACTAGGTGTTGCTTAAGAGAAAGATACGCAGATTGACAATCAGGGATTCATTACGTGTAAAATTAGAAAACGAAGCAGTGAGGTTGATAAAATTCGGAATCAAACGCCGGTACCAACTGGCCATGCCAATCAGTTGACGAACTGAGGTATCAGAGAAGGGAGGAGGGATCTTAAGGATAGCAAAAATTTTGTCGTGATCAATAAGAAGACCATCCCTGTTAACGACGTAACCAAAACAGCTGCGTTCAGGAAGGCAGAAATGATATTTGTCTTGGCGGAGAGTAAGGCTAGCAAGGAAGAGACGAGGAAAAAATAAGTCAAAAATTCGGAAGTGTTTCTCGAAAGAAGGGGTGGCAATGACGATATCATAGAGGTAAGCGAAGCTGAATGGTTTCAGGGTAGAACTGATGACATGGTCGATCAGACTTTGGAAAGTGGCATAAGAATTATGGCGTCCCAATAGGAAACCGCGAAATTGAAACAAACCTCAATGAGGGACGGTAAAATCAGTAATGGGCTTGGATTCGGAAGCAAGAGTGGTTTGCTAATAGGTAGAGCGAATGTCTAGAGAGGAAAGAAAACAAGCATCACAGAGACGGTCTAGGATAGTAGAAGTATAAGGAAGAGGATACGGGTTTTTTTGGGTGACCTGATTGATCTTTCGAATGTCCACATAAAACCAACAGAAATCTTCCTTCTTCTTAACCAAGACGGACCTGAAGATGCTTTCACGACCCCAAGACAAAGCATCTCGTCGAGTTCAGGTTGAGCAACCCATAGAAGTGTAGGAAAAAGGGGGTAGTAACGGTGCTTAATGGATTCGGCGAAGGTGCGGATATGATGTTAGACTAAGGGAGTGCAACCAAGGCCCGACGGTTGTTTAGCGAAGACGGAGGAAATACGAGAATCTAATTGATGACGTTGGGTAGAAGTAAGGTCGGACACAATGTGAGCAGGATCGGAAGTAGTGATGACCAATGATAAGTTTAAGTAGAAACATTACGCACTAAACGTAATTCGTCAACGCATAACAAGAATGCGTTCAAAGACATCTGGTTATCACAGGAAAATTTTAAATTCCACTTAGACACTAACTGACCATAACTTGAAATAGAATTAGAAATGGGAGTACGCATTGCTATAGATAATACGTCCGAAGGTTCTGTAGCAAGAGGGGGTTCCTCCACAGCGGTCGAAAGGAGCAGTACAAACCATGGGTACGGGCAGACTTGTTGAACGATTGAACTGATCATGTAATTTGTCGCAATTATTGCGTAACTCGATAACAGTTTGCAACAACTGTCGCTGTTTGTACTCTTCGGCGTCAGAAACAACATTCAACCGGTTAATTCTACCTTCCAGATGTGTAGTGAGTATAATACGTTTGCAATCGGCTGTAAAAAAATTTCCATCAAAAGTTTCGCTTTTATCGTTCAACTTAGTTAATTCTCCAATCACCGAGACTGATTCAACATTAAGCAAATGACCCGCGGTCAAATACGAAAAGTCATGTGGATCGCAACCAGGGGGCATAGTGGACGTGAGTTGGGAATCGCTTCGACTTGAATCAACACCGTCGAGAATTCTTCAAATGACAAAATTTTTTCACCGATAATTCATTTCAAATGGAATTTTACCGATTTAATCCCGTTCTCCCACACCCCACCGAAATGAGGAGCAGCAGGAGGGTTAAACGCCAATTCGATTCCCTCAACGTCCGAATGACGCATCAATTGAGAGATTTCACAAGAGGCCTCAACGAAATTAGTGCCATTATCACAATAGATTTGAATACATTTGCCTCTTCGAGCAATAAATCGACGTAAAGCACCCTAGAAAGCGTCTTTCAACAAGTTAGACATTAATTCCAAATGGATAGTTTTAGTGCTGAAACAAATAAATAAGCAAATGTACGCTTTCAATAATTTTGCGCCACGACGCCGATTCATCGTGACAGAGAAAGGTCCACCAAAGTCGACTCCCGTATGTAAAAACGCCTTACATGGAGTTAACCTAGAAGCTGGTAAATCCCCCATAGAGGGACATAAACAAGGAATGCAGGATTTCAAACATTGCCGAATAGCTCTCTTTGCGCACAAGATCCAATAATTTAGAGTTAATAAAAATTGAGTTGTACGATTTCCAGGATGTAAATGTGTTTCATGACAATCTAATATAATAATTTCAGTCAACCGATGCAGCCGAGGAAGCAAAATTGGAAATTTTGCTTTATGCGATTACTCTGAATTACGCAGGCGACCGCCCACCCTCAACAAATCACGACTATCTAGAAACAGACTAAGGCTACATAGTTGTTTACTAACAAGTTTTCCAGTTTTAATATTTGCAATGCCTTGGGCAAAAACATTTGTTTGAACTCTTTTAATCAATAAATGTATAGCCTCTTGCTACTGAATTAGGGACAAACTATCGGAATACTTTGAACGCAAATCCGCCGGACATTGAACATTACAAATGAAATAACGAATACATGTAATAATCCTACAAATTTTCTGCAGTTTTGAAAATTTATCCAATAACAAATCTAAAAAATTCTCAGACATAACAACTGTTAACGACAGAGTACGATATTCGACGTCCATCTGAGGTGAGTCGATAAGTTTTGGGGGAGACGTTACTGGTCATTCTTCGCTACGACGCACTAACCAGGAAGGCCTTGTCAACCATAATGGATTATGAACCAACTCTGAAGCCAAAAGTCCATATGAGGCACAATCCGCAGGGTTGTCCTGGGACTTAACATGAAACCACGTAGATGGAGGAGTACGTTCTTGAATATGTGAAATGCCATTGCTAACAAATATCTTCCACTTATAAGAGGAAGACTGAATCCAAGACAAAACAACAGTGGATTCTGACCACGCAAAAATACTAGTAAATGATAAACTATCTGTATAAGTATTTTTAACGAAATCTACTAAATCTGCCAAGAGTACGGCAGCACACTATTCGAGATGAGGCAATGAAACGCGATTAGTAGGAGCGACCTACGATTTTGCGCATACTAATGACATGGTAGTATTGTAACGTATTTTTTTTCTTGTTACACCAAGCCTAATAAATTAATAATAAAACAGATAAATTTTAAAGCATTTAATTCGTAAATATTCAGCCAATAAAAATTAAAGTATAATGTTCATAATAACACATAGATTCTAGAAGATATATATTCTGAGGCTTGTTACCAAGCGTTGTCCAGTTAATTATCAGCACTTTTGTTTCCAACGTCCAAGAGTGAAGTCGCTTTTTGTAGACTAGAGATAAAAGTCAAGATGGCCCGACTAAAACACGAGGCGTCTAATAGAGTCAAGAAGAAGAACTTGAGTTGAGAACATGGAACGATAATATACATCATTTAAGACAGTTGGTATAGATTAATACAATAAATTAAACTAATATATTTCACTTTAGTGCAATATCTTATGGACATATCTACAACAACAATTTTCAATGTTAAATTATAATAAATTTTCGTCGCAATAATTTAAAGCAGGCAGTTATGGTTTCGTTCTATCTATTTAGCTACGCCGTATAGCAATGGTTTATTCAACAAAGAATCTTGGTACTTCAAACTCACTGATGATTAATACGCTGGAAAAATACAACAGCTGACGTCATGATTTTGCACCTGCAATTTATTTGGATACACGTGAGTGTTTGAAACTTTCCGTAACTTTGAAAGTATAGTAAATTATTATGAGATTTCCTACGTTGATTATTAGAGTAACAAAAATATAAAGTAGTTTTTAAAGTTAATAACACACCGAATAAATATCTAGTTTGTCAGTTATTTGTACACGCATACAATGTGTTTTAAGATATTTAGAATGACAACTTATGTCAGATAAAAAATAGTATAGATTCTGTTTCCTAATCTAGACGCCAAATGCAGTCTTGATTTAATTTTCACATTTTGCTTAAAACATTCAGGTCATGTAAAAGCTTTTTATTGGTGCTGAAATTCGCGTATATTTTTTTGTAGATTACAGTTAAATTTGAGTAGTTGCATTTTATTATCTCTATTTTTCTGATGATCAATCTTTGTTGTAAATGGTCAAGGAAGCGCTTCAATGATTATAGTAAAATAAAATCATGTGTTATGAACTAATAAATTATCACATGTTTGCTTAAACTAAATTTTATAGAAATGATCAATTTATACATATTTATTTTGAAGGTTAAACTTCACTAAAATTCTTTTTATAAAAAATTTATGACAAGATAGTAAGCATATATATTGCAGTCACATGTATATAATCAGATTTCTATATATAAATAGAATTCCTTTTGTTTCCTTTGAAAGACGTTTTATTATACAACATTTAAATTAGGAAAGAGAAAACTAGAGCAAATCCTCCTTAAGTAAAAGACAGAGTAATGAAAATGAATCCCTTTAGTATTTCACAGATGTTTAAATTCATTTATTCTATTTTTGGCATATGCTTTTGAAGACACAGATAGTGTCCATGTGGTGTTTTGTTTGTTCACAGGTAAAGCTGAGACAACTGTTTGACATCTGGTGGTTGAGGTTTTGGTAAGTGTGTGATAAAGAGTGAAATTCAAATTTTATGGCTATGATAGTGGTGTTAAGATAAGGTTTCCGCATTCCCTTATACAAACACAGTTAAATTTTGTTGGCACTTGTATTAAAAAATACGGTGGCGCCTATTAAAAATATTTTTGGTCGATTATCCACCCATGACCCATGCTCATGATCTACCCAGAGCTAACACTCTACTAGCCGTTTAACCCCTAAGAGTTTTCTTTGTCTAAAGCCGTTTTCCATCTGACATTACCCTGGGCTTGGAGTATAACGAAGAAAATCTCGACCTAGTGATATCAGATTAAAAATAGAGAGTTTTAGTATATAGCTGATAGTCACGAGGAAAAAGGGTAATAAACTTACAAAAAGTTTTTAATTACCCCGTTTTTTATTACACTTACAGTATTACCTTCTAAATCGCATCAACGAAAATAGACGACAGCTGCATACTCTGCGTCAGAAGCATCGCAGAACCCATGCATCTCTACCCTTTTAAAATTATTACATACGATGCAACGCGGAATCTTAATATTCGAAACTGGTGGCAATTCACCCAAAAAATGTTTCCATTTTTCTACGACTTCCAATGGCGGCTCTTGGTTCCAACCGAGGCCTAAAAGCCAAAGATCTTGAACTAACCGTTTAGCGAACAGTACTAAAAGCACTATCAAACCGAGAGGATAAAATTTTTTGCGATAGCTAACAAAATATTACGCTTAGGGCAAGTGCGCTTTTCAGCGTTTAAGTTGTATAAAAATACATCTGTAAGAGCGCACAACGAAAGGCCCAAAATTTTTGTTGAACCACTATCTTTATCTTGAAAGGTAATTGCTTCCTAACTGGACAGGGACTCCTTCAAGGTGGACATCACTTTAGGGCAATTACTATTTCATTTTCTTAATTAAAACCACCACTAGCACAAATACTATTCAACTCACCAATTAATTGATTAGCGGCTTCAATCGAATTGCATCCAGTGACTAAATCATCAACATAGATATCGCTCGCCAATACCGATGACGCGAAAGGAAAATTAATCGATTCTAACCTTGCCAATTCTTGAACAGTACGCAAAGCCAAAAAAGGCGACGACGAAACTCCATAAGTCACAGTATTTAATTTAAAGTTCATAATAGGCTCCGACGGAGAAAATCTCCAGACGATACGCTGATTATCACGATGAGTATCTTTAACCAAAATCTGCCGATACATTTGTTTAATATCAGCTGTAATTACAATAGGATGTACACGAAAGTGCAATAACAAAAATGCAATGTCTTTTTGCAAAGCATGATGAAGAATATAATACATTCTCTCATGAACCGACGAATTTTCAGGCGATTCCACTTGAGCCATGTGACCGCTTTTCATAATAATCCTCCATAAATTTTTTATAATCCAAATACAATTCAGGATTTTTTAGCAAACGACGTTCTAAAGACAAAAATCTTTTAATAGAAATCAATCTCGTACCCACAAATGAGGATTCAGAAATTTTAAAGGGTAAGAACACTACAAAACAACCGTCCTTGTTACGTCTATAATTTTTCACAAATTCCTTTATACACTTTTCTTCTTCAGGAGAAACGTGTTTCTTGACGGGAATAATTTCTAATTTCCAAAATCTACGAATGTCGCTGTCTAAGGGCTCAACGAAAGTACACAACGCCGTAATAGAATTATTCAGGAAAACTACCTTTTCCGTTAAAACCCAACCAAAGGTTGTTTTAATAGCAACTGGCTCGTTAGCAATACCCCAACGAAATTCGTTCAACAAAACCTGAGCAAAGATTTCAGCTCCGAGTAGCATGTCAATCTTACCAGGAATATTAAAATTAGGATCAACTAAGGACAAACCTCGAGTATACGACCATTTCTTGACCCCTATAGACGACGAAGGTAATTGATTACAAATGTTAGGTAAAATATAACAATCAATTTCATATGCTGGCGACCGTGCTCCCGAGAGGCTGACTACACACGATAGTGCACCAGACACCAACGACGGATTTAAGCCAAGTCCTTGAACAGTGACGTTGGTTCTCCGTTTCTTTAAACCTAATTTCTGACGGTACCTTTCAGACATAAAACTTTCCACGAACCCGTTATCTAAAACTACACGAACAGATTGCAATTTTCCTGTATAATCAAGCACCGACACCATTGCCGTAGCTAACAGCGTCGTTGTATGTTCTAATGACGTCGAAATTAACGAGCTTGTGGCAGGTTGTTCATGCACAACCGCCGACGACAGATTGTCTTCACTAGGTCTACTAGTAGATGTAAGTCTAGGCTCCGCTCTCCGAGGAGACGCTGACCTTTGACGATGAGTTTGTCTGCGTGAAGACATTGATTTTTCTCGTTTATCGAAGTGCAGTAACGAATTGTGCGACTGTTGACATTCTCTACACGACCAATCTAACTTACAATTTTTCATCGAATGTGAAGTATTTAAACATTTAATACAAAGGTTATTAACCTTTACCACCTCAAATCTTTCTTGAGGGGTTTTATCGAGAAACTGCTTACATCTATAAATAGTATGCACAGCTTGACATAAACTACAATTTCTACCACCATTGGTGGTACCAACTAAAGAAGTTTTAGTCGAAGTGCTGCCAAAACTTTTCTTTTTTTTTGTTTCACGGAATCTCGAGATTTTCTGAAGCAATGCCATTTATTTTCAACACTTTACATTGTTTTTCAATGTACGAGCTTAAATTTTTGAACGAGGGAATCTCGTCACTATTTTCTAATTCGAAACGCTTTAAAACGTGTGTATCTAATTTTTTCGATAACGGATTAAACAACATGAAATCTAATAGAGCTATTTCCATCTGCTTTAACGCGAATATATTTTCATCAAAACAACTAATTAATTGCCGGAGTTCCGTATGCGAGTCTGAGGAACTGACCTTAGGGCATTTTTCGATAACATTAAAATATGTTGAAAGTAATAACCTCTTGGACTAAAAACGATTAGTAATGATTTTATAGGCTTCATCGTATGCACAATCGTTTAATGGCAAATGTTTTATTATCGCACGCGACGACTCATCTAGTGTATCTACGAGATAGTAAAATTTTTCTACGGGGGACAAACTGACATTATCATGAATCAATCGCTTATAAATTGCATGATAACTTTCAAAGTTTGAAATACGACCTGAGAATCGCGCAACTGATAGGTGTTTCAAGCGAATACTACTATTTATCGACAAAGGATTATTTAAATTTTCCACCTGCGATTTATTTTCTATGCGATTTAATTCACATTGTTCATCGATAATACGAATATCTAATAGATAATCATCCATTTTCACCCTAAGAGCCAAGAATTCATTCAATTGTTCACTTTCTTCATCAAAGAAAGTATCCTTGCAAAAAAAACTTGAAATGAGTTTTAATTTGCTCGACACTTTTTATCGATGCTCTAATTAAAGCAATCGATACGTTTTCCGGTTGGTTAATTTTACTGTATATATGATCCAACCTTTTAACTACAAATTTAGCTTCAAGAATAGCTTTATCAATTGATATAACCATATTTGATTAATGATTAATGAACGACAATAAAAATTAATATAAAAACAATGCGTACCTCAAGTACGCCACGACAACTAATTAATCTACGAAATTAAATTATTAATCGACAAATGCAGCTAATTACAATGCTCGCCCGACAAAACGTTTAATGTTTAAAAATAAATACCAATACCCCTTTGCTATACTAAATTGGATGAACCCGAGTGGTTCATAAAACTTAACGACAAAAATAAGGTAAGGATTTAAAATACAACCTCTCATAAATTTAGTTTACATAAAGTAAACCGACCGACACTAATCTTTGCGACAAAGGAAAGGGATGTATTGTATATCTACCGTTGTTATGCCCAAATGTTTCTATACAATTAAATGTGCAAACAAGATGTTAGCCTCTCTGTAACACGCTCAAACATATAAAAATTACGACAATTATTAAATTAAAAGCATTAATAAGGAACGATTGGAATAGGAACTAATTAATTAATCAAATAATCCGGTTACGAAGGCCATGTTTAATGCGCGGGGCGTCTTATAATTTTGTATATCGACTTACCTCCGCGTTATTTTATTATTCTAAGGTGTAGTTCCTACTCTTCAACTAAGTAGACTGTACTATCGAATCTCGATTCCTGATTCATGCGGTCGTTATCTCATGGGTCAGGTATTTTCCGTCTCAGTCGCCCACCATAACTTTGACGGCCCGACGCTTTCATAAAGGTCTTGTTTGTAAGTTTTAATTAGATTCAACCAGGTTACCAACCTAGATCGCAACTGTGACATTGTAGGTTTCCCAACTAACGATAACGACACCTTACCGTTCAGTATTGGCATGTTTAGCTTCTCTGGCACAGACGTCGTCATGATTCCCAGTTCTCCAGGTGTGCCCAACGTCTTTCAAAACAATAAAACTTCCCTTCTAAAGGGGTTACCTAGTAAGCTAGCACAAGGTTGTCCGTACTATAACCACTAGGAGGTACATGCTGTGCACTGACACACATTGAACGCGAAAATCAGTAGTATCAATAACATATCAGCAGTAATTGATGTCACATTTTTCAACGCTTTATACTAGAACATATTGTAATCAACGCTTCAATCAGAACTCATATCAAGGCTTCAATGAGCACTAACTTCCAACACACATGACGGAACTTTATATAGATTTCAATTAAAGTAGTTAATTCGAGAACATACTAGAAATTATGCAAATAACATCTCAAATGTACCTATTGTAATATAAATAACTTTTAAGTACAAAACTCTTGCACCTGTTAATCAAGTTCATCTGAAAAATGTAGTGCCGCAGAGCCTATCAATCGTCCTTTATGTACAAACGCTTCGTTTACAATCTAATGTACTTATTCTGGTCAGAGGCAGGCCAATCAGCGCTACATTATTAGTAATGACCCCAGCTATGAAATTTTCCAAAATTATTTTAGTGTAAATAAAATAAAATATTTTGAATTTTATCTTAATATGCTCTGAATAGATATCTTAAGAGAAACATTTTAAATATTTCATTCACTTACCAAAACTACTGTAATAGCAAAATTTAAGTCATGTATACTATAACGTTGTAATTAATAGGTGAAAATCAACATACAAATAAGTAGTTTTTGTATGAATATTATGAACTGAATTCCTTCTAGTACCTATTATATAAGGCACATTGTACTTTGGGAAAATGCACTTTAATTACAGCACGCGAGTTATGTATCCCCCAATTTATATATATATATATATATATATATATATATATATATTGCTGTGATAAGGGGTTGTTTAAGGGTGTACTTTATAGTAAAGGTTGTTTAGAAATGAGAAATTAACATAGGCAGCAGAAAACTGCATTTATTTAGTAAATAATTGAGAAATGGAGATAGTTTGTAAATAGTAAGCAGTCAACACCCTGTATATAAAGTATAAGTAGTTTTAAGCGACGCAAATAAACATAGGAAGACGCATAGTTAGCGTAGAAACCAGGAACACATGCATTAGGTAAATAGTAAATATTTAACACCATGTAGATAGAGTTTTAGTTAATTTATGTAAGGTAAATAATGATATTTTTTAGTGGAAGCACGCGTATTTATAACTAAACATAATAAAGTGTAATTAGACACGCGTTCAAAAGAGTTCCAAACAATTAGGTTAATACAGAGATAAGAAATAGAGCTTCGGGAAGCATAAGGTAAATGCGTGCAAGTAGTTAAGAACTTTGATAAAGAGAGGTGATTAAAAATTGCGTAAATATGAAAATTAAAAGTCGAATTGCATCAGTTGTTTATGGAAAAGCAATTAGATTCATCAAAACACCGCATGTTTGATAACAAAGACAGCTGCAACCAGGTCACAATTATTGGAAAGCATAGAAAATTACATCAGAAACTACTTTAAATGTAATTATTTGATTGGTTAAAATGAGCGACGAGTTTGTAGACCATACCCACTGACGGAGTACAGGGGAGAAAAGATATATTAACAGGTACAGTGATAACGAAGTCAGTTTACAACTCAACAAAGGCCGAGGTGCGCCACTATGAAATAAAGTGATACGTAATAATAATTCCAAGTTCTGGGGGAAGAATAATACAATTTCTAAGTCCGGGGAAAATAAACTACGATTTTCCGAGTCCGTGGAGAATAAATGTAATTTCGAGTCAGGGGACAATGACAATAAGAATTCCATTCTGAAGCAGGGGAAAATAAATGATGATAATCCAATTCTAAGTTTGGGAAAATTGATAAGAAGTAATTCTAAGTCTGAAATGAGGCGACAGTAAATTGGGGTGCATAAGTATAAGTTAATGGTAGTCCAGAGGGTGATGGCAATAATTTAAATGCAATGGTTCAAGCGTGTGGATAGACAATATTTCGAATGGGCATGTAATAATCCTGAATTGGGAGAAGATAATTTTTATTCAAATGGATGCGTCGATGCGAAAAAAATAGATCAGGTCAGATTTTAGTTATAAGACATTTTATTTTTTTATATTTTTGTTTTGAATATTGAATTTGCTTAATATAATATGAATGTGAAAAGTCAACAAAAGGAGGACTTGCATAAAGTGCGTGATATGATAAGAGGTTTCGAACGTTCTACACTTCTTTTATGAAGATAATAAGTTTTTTTGGTGACTTTGGGTTTTGAATAAAAAGTATATGATTTTGATAAATGAGATTTACAATATTCATTAATTGAAAAGTGTATTACAAATAATTTACAAAAACTGTACATAATATTTGTTTCATTATATAGAATCGAATTAACTGAATTTTATAATTCCAAATAAATGCTAGTCGAGGTCATAAAATAAAGGTAATGGGAGTGATTTGATAATTTAAATAGTTCAAGGAGGAGCTATAAGTTGAATACGAAATTGATAACAAGTAAGGCGGTAACGTATCAAATTTTGTTATTGGTAGACAAGGTTGGTTCAAGATAAAATCCAGTTAAGTTTCTGGAGGGAATTTATAGCAATATTAATAAGACGGCCCAACGTCGGAGGAGATAATTACAATTCTTGTTTATTCATAGCAATATTAATATAACAGCCCAACGACGGGTCTCGATAATTCCTGTAGTACATAGCAATATATATATATATATATATATATATATATTGCTATGTACTACTGGAATTATATATATATATATATATATCAAACAATGAAATTTAATGGCGAGTGACTCAATATTAGCCACAAGGGCATCCTGTCGACGCGTTTCGCCCTTGTTGGGGCTTATCAGTACAGGAGTAGCAAAGATGTAATATTTAACACGAACACATTATGGGAAGTACAGCATCACCTAGCCCGCAATTTGTGCCTTCGTGCTGTTTCACCTGACTTTACAGGTTTTATCAACAGTCGGCACGGAGCAGATCCGGTTCAACTGCCTTTTTCCATAGCCAATGATTATAATTATAAAGAATAAGTAAATTTAATAAGTCCTAAAATAATATCAAACAATGAAATTTAAGGGCGAAACGCGTCGACAGGATGCCCTTGTGGCTAATATTGAGTCGCTCGCCATTAAATTTCATTGTTTGATATTATTTTAGGACTCATTAAATTTACTTATTCATTATAATTATAGTCATTGGCTATGGAAAAAGGCAGTTGAACCGGATCTCCTCCGTGCCGACTGTTGATAAAACCTGTAAAGTCAGGTGAAACAGCACGAAGGCACAAATTGCGGGCTAGGTGATGCTGTACTTCCCATAATGTGTTCGTGTTAAATATTACATCTTTGCTACTCCTGTACTGATAAGCCCCAACAAGGGCGAAACGCGTCGACAGGATGCCCTTGTGGCTAATATTGAGTCACTCGCCATTAAATTTCATTGTTTGATATTATTTTAGGACTCATTAAATTTACTTATTCTTTATATATAGATATAAAAAGGTTATTAACAGTTCATGAGAACGGATGCAATACAATGTATTGCAGACGATAGTGATACTGCAGGTGGCAGGTCACAGACGGTTTAGATATCGCAATTACCTAGAACGTAAGATTGTAACAATGTAACAATGAATAGAATTAAGAATAAGCAGAGATGAGCTCTGCAAGTTCCCACAGAATTGTAAGGGGCAGGGACAACATAAATATCCAGGAAGCCACAAGAACAGTTAGTCAGTCTGAGTATTACAGCTTTAGCATTGTTGTTTACCTAGGCTACTCGCTCTAATATTAGTTCAATTAAATCAGTTTATTTCGACTTAATACCAATTTGTCAAAATTCTATATTAATTTCTGTTTAAGTAAATCAATAAATAGTTACGAAGTTTTGGGAACATTTTTAAAAAGACCGCTCCCAAGGTCCGAAACGTAACTCGCGTTGTAACTTAGAACGCAAGTGAAAAATAAAATACATAGTACATTAGGATATTTTTAAGAAAATGTATAAAATAATTGTTTTTACGTATTGGTTAATTAAATGCAGCGATTCTACAAATACATAAAATAGTTGTAGAAGTATATAAAAAATAAATTTATCTTACCCCGTTACGAAATGTCAAACTTTAAATGTATTTTTGACGTTGTGTAACGTCAATTTTTTATAACTGTCAGTCCATTACATCACTAGTGATGTAATGAGATTTTACGTAACTGAACACTTAGCTCTATTTAAGTAACCATAGATATATACACAAAAATCATTCGATCCATAGCAATGCTCACGTAAAACGATGAAGCTGAATTTTATATAATTGGAACCGCACAATGCTTTTGTTTTATTTTAAAGCGGGGTTATATAAAATATTGTACTTAACACGTCATGAAACCCTAATTTTATTTGACTCATGTAATTTGCAAAACTCGCTCACTGCGCTCGATCGTTTTGGCAAATATTACATTCATCAAATAAAATTAGTCTTTTCATAACTGGTTACGTAAATATATATTGATATTGTCTCCATAACGCACATAATAATATAATACTGTCGTGCAACAAAAAACATAAATGTAGTAGACTATTTTCAACTTTTGTTCGCCTTTATAATATTTTATTCTCAGTTTTCAGTCGTTAAAATCCACATAGCCGACATAATTTACTAAAGAAGCTTTCACTCTCGTCATACTGGACTCATTAAGATTGTTAAAAAGTAGTAAACTAAGAATTTTAAAGCTACCTGACTGCTCCAAAAAGGTTTTTGTGGGTTTTTCGAACTTCCGAATCTTCAGAAAAATTTCGTTTTGGAATTTTCTGAATGAAACAAACAAGACTAATCTTAAACAAAACGATGAATAACGTTTAATCAACCCAGTTACAACAATAAAACTGGATTTTATTGCCAAAGCACTTTGCAAACATTATACAAACCAAAAGTTACCCACACGGTCGTTTAATGTCATCCAACGATATTTCAAAAGTAATTAAACTCATAAAAGAAAAATTCCAAGCGCTCTTCTATCCGCTCATAATATATTTCAGGAGCTTATTGTAAACTAAACAAACGCCAACGATTTAAACGGGAATGATAATTCCTGACAAAAATATGAGACACAGATGTGTGAAATGTGAAATATTTAGGGAAGTTGCGGGAAAAATGAAGTAAATTAGGTGGCAAGGAGTAGTAGAAACTGATTGAATGGCGTGCGTGGGTGACAATAGAAGATATAGACCCGCAGCTGCCGTACATGTGCTTTTCGCTGATGGTCACTGGACACCTCAACAACTGCAGGCACGCGACTCCCCCACAAAGATAAAAGCTACCCTAGATTTAGTTCCGGGTAATAACCGTGGACTATGAGTGACCCTTCTATAATACACAATCCATTTATACATCAGCCGGCCCTGGCCAGAGGCTATCGTTAATTAGTAGTCATAAATCTGCCGTAAAAGGTTCTACATACGTTTGACGACTGAACGATGCATAACTTTGCAGGCAGTAAAAACATGCACGAGAAATTAATGTTACGAGCACTTTCAATGCACATTTGCCACACTACAGGGTGTAATCTAAATGCTAATATTACTGCATGTCAATGACTGGGATGGTTTAAGAGGTTAACGTAGCTGCACTAATCAGTGACCTCTGGTAGTGAAGATACTATGAGCAATTACCTGATTACTCACATAAAGAGTTGTAAATGTCTGTTTGTAGCATATGTGTACGTGATTTGCAAATGGAGATAAACGAGTGTTCTGCTGGAGAAATTTAAAAATGTCTTAAGAAGTCTATGAATTTTTGAAAATAGAAGTGCTTTAAATAACATAGGGAAAACTTTAATTCTTGAGGACTTCCATCATCGATTACATGAATGATTTTTTCGTTAGTTTATGCTGCGTAAATATTTAAAATTTTCCGTCTTGTGTAAGTGAATAAACAAAAAAAAAGGGGAGAGAGTAGGGGAAAATTTACATAGGTGTAAAGATAATATTAAACGCGAATTGAAAATTTATTGTTAATAGTAAAGCCAATTAATTAATCACCTAAATCTTTTTTTTATTTAACTAGAATCCCTTTCTTTTCTTAGAAAACCCCCGGGAAAAGCTATGAAGTGGTTTCGAAGACCTCTATCTGAAATCAAGACCCTGAATGAGTGTTTAGAATCCCAAAAGTTCAATCATTAATATATTAATCAAATTAAAATATAGGCATATTTGCAAAAGTTATTTCAATACAAAAGAGCACATTTTGGTAAACAAAGGGATACAACACGCAATGTTTACTCACTATATTTCGCCAACGTCCTGGTACTGTGTGGTGCAATGGGTCCAAAGGGATACAACGCGCGATGGACCTGCTCCAGCTACCAGGCCCGACCCAAGGGGATACAACTCGCAATGCGCCGCACCGAATGCAAAGAGATACAACTCGCAGTGCATTCCAAATCCAATCATAATCTAGTACTGAGAATAATAAGCTCAAAGGGATACAACGCGCATTGAACTATTCTCCAGATACTAGAGCCTCGTTATAGGGAGTGCAATGGTTACAAAGGGATAAAACACGCGATTCAACCTTCCCTCATTAAATTTGTCTTTCTGTATAATTTTAAGTGGCATACATCTTAAAGCCCATAACGGCCACAAAGAAATAATAAAATTTCAATGCAACCCCTGTACGCAAAGAATATTAAAATTAAATAAATTCGCATGCAATATCACTTCAATGACATTTTTGAAAAATAAATTAATCAGGATAAAACACTTAGTGAGTAAACTCACCTATGTATATTTTATATAAAAAAAATCACATGCATAAGCACAACACCCACTCAATGCTAACTGTACGCTTGCTTCTACTAAATTTCATTTTACTGGAATGTCCCTTACATCTGTCCACAGCCACCGAGCTAACTGCCTTCGGAATTACTCATAATTGTATACAAAGCGAGGGACGAGATTCCCGTGTAGTCGTGTACCCTTTTATTTTTAGAAAGGTAGATATTTTTGGAACCTACCTTACATTCGGCCATCCTGAATTTCGCCTCGTCCTCAGTTGGAGGATGAATCAGAGTCGAACTCGTCTGGAGCTAAGTCAACGCCATCTTCAACACTGTCACTATTAGTATCGGATACTCCACCTGGCTTCACCCATGGTTTCATTCTGTTAACGGCAATTCTATTTTCGTATTTTACAACTTTGGCGGTTCTATTGGAATTGGGCATATCGGTAACCACGAATCGATCATTAGGTAGCATAGCTTTAACGACCATCGGGCCGGCGTAGGGGAGTACTAACTTTCGGCTAGTGTTATCAGTTGTTCCTTGTTTCTTGATCAACACTAGGTCGCCTACTCCATAACGCTTGGGCTGTTTCCTCTTTTTATCAAAATATTCTTTTTGTCTAGATTGCTCTGATGCAATTTTTTTCGTTACTTTATTTCAAAACGTGAGTAAGTTTTCTACAATTTGCGGAATCGTTACTATTTTGTCGAGCAACGGCACGTCTGCGCCACACCTAAGTTTGTACCCGTAAAATATTTGTGATGGAGTTTTTCCAGTGGTTTTTGAAACAGTAAGTGTATATAGTCAACTGGAGCCAAAGAATCTCTGTTCTTACGTTGTACACGTATTTTCCGGACACCTTGTATAGTCAACTGGACATCTTTGACATTTTCGTCCCACCGGTTTTCATCAGGTGTCGTGGCAAGAAAAACCCCTTTTTATAATTCTATTTAGTCGTTCGACTTGTCCATTGGCTCTAGGCGTAGCTACGGCATTATGAACGTGTTTGATATGGTGCTTCTTGCAATATACAATAAACCTTTTTGAAGTAAACGTGCTTCTTTGATCAGTTATAACAGTATGTGCGGGTGTTCATAGTAGCTATAAATTTCTTGCAAATATTCGGTAATTAATTTTGCCTTGGTTGATCTGACTGACTTTAGAAAAACAAATTTTGTAAACGCATCAATAACTACCAATAAGTGGTTATTATTTTTGCGACTTTTGGGAAAAGGTCCCATATGGTCGAGGTGCATCATGTTTAGTGGTACAAGGACCTTTTCAATGGGATGCAATAGTCCTTCGTTTTTTTCTCCTAGTTGTTTGCTATAAAAGCAAGCTATGCAACAGGCGATGTACTTCTCTACATACTCACGCATTCGTGGAAACCAATAATTTTCACAAAGTCGATATAAGGTCTTCTCTACGCCGAAATGGCCAGAGTCGTCGTGGGCCAACTTAACAACTTGCTGTCTCATTCCACGCGGTGTCACGCATAGCAATCCCCTAACAGTGATTCTATAAAGTCTATCATTCCGCAATGCATAATTTTTGTAAACCTGTTTCTCATAGTCGGTCTTCGGTTCTCTCAATAGAACTTCTCGAATATCGTTCAGCTTTGAATCTGTCAATTGTCCCGATAAAACCCAATCAGCTTGCTCAATTCGAAAAATTTCGGCAGGCGGTTCTTTGCTAAGTGTAGGATTCCTACTTAAGGCATCTACATGTTTAAGTCTGTTCCCAGGTCGATAAACTACTGTAAAGTCAAACTCCTGTAACTGAAGCCACCAACGGGCTATCCGGGGTAATATATCTTTTTTGTTACTAGACACTTTCAGTGCATTGCAATCGGTAATCACCGTGAAATGTATGTCCAATAAATAAACTCGAAACTTCTTTAATGTTTCTACAACAGCTAACAACTCCAGCTCAAATGAATGATACTTGTTTTCTGCTTTTGTCGTTTGACGGCTATAATAGCAAACTGGGTGTAAACGTTCGTCTAACTGTTTTTGAAGCATAATACCCGCAACTCCTAAAGCGCTGGCGTCGATATGAATTTCAGTTTCTTCCTTTGGATCCAAAATGGCTAAAATATGTTTTTGTATCAATGCGTGTTGCAGTTTATCAAAAGCTGCTGGTTCCACATCACTCCATCTCCATTTGGTGTCCTTTTTCAGTAAATTAGTCAACGGTTGTACAATTGTAGTGTAGTCTCTCACAAAATGTCTAAAATAACCAGTAAGTCCAACAAATTGACGAACCTTGTGAATTGTTTTTGGGATCGAAAATTCTTCTATCGCCCTTGTTATTCTCGAGCCCGACCTAACACTACCATCTAAGATTTCAAACCCTAAATAAGTGACGGAAACTTCTAAGAAATAGCACTTGGACAAATTAAGAGTTAAGTCTTCTTCGCACATCAACTGTAAAACGGTTTTCAAATTATCCATGGCTTCGTCCACAGTTTCAGCATGAATTAGTACGTCGTCCAAGTACACCGCTGCGAACCCTCTTGCAAACGTCAACAATTTATTCATAAATCTTTGGCAGACCCTCGGAGCATTCATGAGGCCAAATGGGATTTTATTGAATTCATAATGTCCATCGGGAGTAATGAAGGCTGTATACCGTTTTGAATTTTCTTCGATCGGTATCTGATAATATCCTGAACGCAAGTTGAGACTTTTATAAAGAATTTGCTACCATGCAACCGGTCTAGTTGGTCAGAAATTAACGGCAAGGGATGTTGTTTTTTATAGTTAATTAATTTAATTTGCGGTAATCTATGCACAGCCGCTCTTCTCCATTTTTGTTTTTAACTAATAAAACAGGCGATGAATAGGAGGAATTGGACTCTCGAATGATTTTACTTTCTAAAAGTTCATTTACCATCGTCCTAACGGTTTCCTGTTGCCCAGGTGACATGCGATAGGGTCGATAAGTAATAGGAGTATAATCGTTCAACGTGATTTCCATTTCGGCGGATTTAGCACTCACCACGTCAGTAGCAGAATGGGAAAAACAATCCCGATATGAAGTAATTAGATTAATTCGTCTCGCTGCTATTTAGTCACCGGACCTACATTAATATTTTCGGCAGGTAACAACGGGCATTCAGTAATGTCCATTCTCAAAACTTCGTTATTTTCCGCTTTTTCAAATTGGTACTGACTACAAGGAAATGCTCGAACTAAAAGTTGATGTTTCGTAATATGTATGTCATTATCGGAAAAATTACTAATAGATAAAATAGTTTCCCTTTCTGGACCTACAGTGAGTATAGCTCGTGCTAGACAGTGCTCGTATCCCTCCCTTAATCGAAACTTGCTTCCACCAACAAATCACCTTGATAGTCCTTGTCTTTAGATTCAACCAGTACATTAATGAAATGGTCCTAAGGTATTATTTTTGCATCTGTTGCTTATAACACGATTTTTTCCTACTTTTGGGAATATATTCCTATTTTTACTAATATTGCCTACACCTATAAGTAAATTTTGATCGTACATTTTTTTGTTCAAACAATTTTGCGGTATCGTTAATTGTTTGAACGTTAATGGGCGCACGAATTTGACTATGTGGTCGTAAGTATTGTTTCTTTTATTTCTCTAGTCATTTTATGTCTAAAATATTAAGATTTACAGGAAATTACTCTTTGTCACAGCCTCCAAGTGGTGGGTAACAGTTTTTTCGACCACTGTAGAACGTCAATGAATTTTTAGTTTTACAAATTCTTGTCTAGTCATTTATATCAGGTAAACCATTTTTAAATAAATAAATACCAGTATTGGTATTGAGTGCTAACCGCCATACAGAAATGCTAGTTTGGTTGCTAACATCAGGCGTCGAATGTTAGTATAAATATTATCAAGGCCAAGCAGCTTTCCAGTTTTGTGCATATTGCATCAGCACTCACTTTAGCTAGAGCTCTCGTCGAGAACCATCATGGAAACCAAAAGGGTTCTAGCATGTAACTTGCGTCTGGCCTTGTGCGGTAGTAGAGCCCTAGTGCGCTGAACACTAGGCGTAGTGGTTTTAACAATGGTAAGAGTTGAAAATAAGTTATTAAATCAATTAAATAATTTTGTTGTAGCGCTCTTTTAATAACGTTTTTGGATAGTTTCTTTTTATAACGTCTGTTTATAATGTCTTTTGAAAAACTCTTTTAACAACTTCGTTTGAATAATTCATTTGATAAATTCATTTAATAATTCTTTGGACACCTGTTTAAATAGCGCTTAAAATATTCCTCTAATAATTTCGTAAAAGTTACAATAAAATATTCCTTTCAACGATTCGTTAGAAAATCTTCAATTAAATATTTATTTTATAATTCTCCTGCAAATGTAGAAAAAGAACCTTTTAAGAAACCGTTTTGTATATCAATTGTAATGCTTCTCCGTATGCTCATTTTGTGAGAATGAACTCGCCTTATCTGGTTTTATAAAAATGAGGCAGTCTGTATGCTGTATTTCAAGAGGATATTAATTCTACTTTACTATAGACGATCAAAAAGATCGGTCGTTTGTGTGCGCGTTAGTTCAACGAAGTGGTCCCTCTAGCCTGCTTGTACCTTTTCTTTTTACTTAAAATAAACTATCTTGTGTTTCGCTACCGCGTGGGCATCTTCGCTTCGTCATCAAAATTTTGTGCACACAAAAGACCCCCCCCCCCAACGATGGACCCAGACCAAAAAAATAGGAGACGGCCTTGACTTCCAGTTAAAACAAGGTAAGCTTCTGGTTTGTTGGTTAACTTGTGGGATTTACCCGTGACGGCAACTCATGCAGCCGAATTTGTGGACGTAATACTTCACCTTCAGAGTCATACATGAATTGTGCATCAATTTGTATAATTGTAACCCACCATATACTCAAACCACAGCAATGGAAAAAAACTTCTAAAAATACTTAAAACTGAACCATACCAAAATAATGCTACTGATATTGAAATTGAAATTCTGAAGTACATAGAGGATAATAATCAAGAATTGATCAGTTTGAATAAATATCAGACTAAAAAATACGTGCTTACTATCAAGTGCTTCTGTACAATGGCTATTTTCATTTGTTATAAATATAAATTCACCAAAAAGACATGGTATTATTAAAAGCAAACAGTAATTTTCATCTATAAGAAAATTTTCTGTGTTGTATCTCATATTATTTTTCTTCCAATAAAAACGTATTTCTCTTTCTTCGTTTTCTTGAAATTTGTTCTATTATTTTTTTAAATATTAAAACAAGTTACATTATTTAAAGGGCTTAAAGAGCTTTAAGCTTTTTGTCAAATGCTCTAAATATTCAAAGCGCTTCAAGTGCTTTACCACGAGGATTTGGTGCATGATGTTTTGGTTTTCAAATACTGTGCTTGAAAATTCAAGCACTTTTGAAATAAAAGGTATTTGATACTTTATACGCTAAGGCACGTGGTAGCGGTAATTGGTGCTTGGTAATTCATATACTTTCTAAAAGTGGTTTACCCAATACTGTCAACTATATACGAAGGCGATCCGATAAGTACTTAGCCTCACCGTCCGATGGCGCCACTATCGCAAGAGATATTTACTATCGCGTAGTACATTCTCGTAGACGGCTACTGTCATAATTGCAGCCGAATTGGACTCGTAGTTTTGTTTTGACCGCGTGTGGAAGCGGGCGTGTCCGGCGATTTTAAAAAAATGGAAAAAGAGCAATATCGGTCGGTGATTCGATTCTTGTTTTTGGAAGGGAAATCGCGCAGCGAAATTAAAGAGCACTTGGATGCTGTGTACGATGAATCTTTTCCTTCGATGACAACCGTCAAAAATTGATTTAACCAGTTTCAACGTGGTCGCACGTCGGTTTTTGATGAGCCACGCTCAGGTACCCCGAAAACGTCTACCACGGAGGATAACATGACAAAAATCCACGATATCGTATTGGCACACCTTTCATGTGATTTTCCAATGCTCCACCCGAAGGTACTACACTGACCAGGACGCCATTTTTTTTACCAGGAAAATTTGAAATTGTGCCGATCCCTTGCTGTTCCAAGCAAGATAGGGATCTTTAACGTGCGTGACAACACTCACACACGGGAGCTCCATTTTTCCTCTCATCCGAACGTGGGTGTATTTTTGTGAAAAATGCTTGCCTAACATTTTTCAAGCGGATCGTGTCGGGACGTATTGGCAGAGCGCCGATGGAAGGTGCGCGAGGTAGCTGAAACTTTTTTTTTCATTACTTTAACCTAAACTTATAGCTTGCTCTCTAGTATGCTAAAGCAAGCCTAATTACCCCTATCTTTTACAGTTTTATGCCCGTTGTGTTTGTTTTTCCCTATTTGACTTATATCTAATATTAGTGTTAGTTAACAAAATCTTATTCTACTAAAGTTAGTTGGATATCTTACGTGCAAAGCCCTATGCTATGTTATATACCTAAACTACCCTTTGCCTAAAACTACACATGCTACCCTTTCCTACTGTTTTACTTTGCATTCTGCAAAACCCGGACTGTCGGCAGCCGGAAATCCGGGTCATACATTCAACCTAAATGTACTGTGCAAGGTCCCAGCCATCGGCAGCCGGAAACTGGAACGTTTGCACAGACCCTATCTTGTGTATATTTCCCTATCTACTTAAACTAGTTGCCCTACCTGTGAATTTGATGCTACTTTTTGCATCTCCCTAGGTGCCCGACCATCGGCAGCCGGAAATCGGCATACTCAGAGATCTGCCTAAACTTATCTGCGCACGGCTCCCGACCATCGGCAGCCGGAAATCGGGAGTTTCATGCGCAGAACCTACCCTATTTTTAATTGCTACACTTAGTCTCTAGTTTTTAGATGCTACATATTAAGCAGATACTAATTACTTTTTCACAAACTTATACTTATTTATTAATACTCCTTCACAAGCCTAAAATATCATACATTTTACGGCAGCTGGAAACTGGAACGTTTGCACATACCCTATCTTGTGTATTTTCCCTATCTACTTAAACTAGTTGCCCTACCTATGAACTTAATGCTACTTTTTGCATCTCCCTGGGTCCCCCGACCATCGGCAGCCGGAAATCGGAAGACCCAAAGATCTGCGTAAACCTATCTGCGCACGGATCCCGACCATCGACAGCCGGAAATCGGGGGTGCCGTGCGCAGAACCTACCCTATTTTTAATTGCTACACTTAGTCTCTAGTTTGTAGATGCTATGTATGTTTTGTGTGGTGAATCCAATGCGTGTCATGTGTACCTAGCCTAATTTACAATTTTGGTTGTTTTTTACAAATCTTCGTTACGTGGGTCTTCTATTTGTTGTTTTTAACCGTATGATGTATTTTTCTTTTTCTTGGTATGAGTGTGTTTGTGTTAAGGTGTTTAGTACATTATATTTTGTTTCGTCTTTGATTATTTCCTGGGTTGTTAATAGTAGAAGTTTTTCTCGATGATGGTGGGTGTTGTTTTCAGCTGTTAGTTGGCATTGTAAGATTGTATGTTCCGGAGTCCCCACTTCCCTACACTCGCAGATATTGGTGTTAGATATTTTTAGTTTGTTTTTGTAGGATTGGTATGGACCGTGCCCAGTGATGTAGTGTATTAGTCCTTTTGTGGGGTTAAAGTGTAGTTTGAATCGGTTTTGAATATTTGGGAGGATGTTATATATTCTTCTGCGAGTGGGAGACGTGTCCCTCTTGCTTGTTTCTACAAGCTATTCCTAGCAGGTTGTTGATATTGTTATTATTTCCATTGCGTAGGCAGTAATATGCTGCTCGTTTTTTGATTACAAGATCTAGTGGTAGTATCTCAAGTACTACCACCAGAGCATCGTGCGGGTTGGTTCTGTAAGCACCCGTTAGTTTGATTAGGATTGAACGTTGTCTACGGTTAATAGTATTTGTAGGTCGAACCAATTCCAGTCTATGAGCCCATGTGCTTGCAGTGTGAGATATTATTGCTGCAAGCACAGTGTTGATGTATAGTCTTACGTTGTTTAATGGTATTTTGTTCGTATGTTGGGCTATGGATAATATTTTGTACATTATAGCTTTAGCTTTATTACATTGTTGTGTGATGTGTTCCATAAAGTTTAATTTCTCATCTAGGTGTAACCCTAGATATTGATTTAATTTAGTTCTTCTGATTCCAACTGCCGGTAAGGGCGTATTGCTACCTTTTATTAACATATAATGTTGTTTTCTGTTTGGAAATCTGTAGTTTATTTAGTGTGCACCATTCTTTGGCATATGTTAATACTGTTTTAATTTTGCTTGCTGTCTCTAGTGTGGTGTATCCAGTGACGGCATGGAGATATCATCCGCATATGCTGTTACGGATAGTACCTCTCCTACCCCTCCTAGAATATTCAGAAGTTCGTCCATAATGATGTCCCAAAAGACTGGCCCACACACCGATCCATGTAGACAGCCTTTTGTTACACGTTTGATTACAGTTTCTGTTCCGCGAAAGTGTACATATCTATCTTGACAGTAGTTTTTCAGGCTATAAAATAAGTCGTCAGCACATTTTAGGTGTTTTAGTCTCGCGAATAATGCCGGCTACCAGAGGTTATTAAACGCTCCGGATATGTCGACGGAGATCATTGCGACACATTTGGATGTTGTGTTTTGTATGTGCGTTAGTATGTTGCGTCTCTGTTGATTTTCCTGTTCGAAACCCAAATTGATTGGGATTCATTCCTGCATCTTCTATGTGTGTAAGCAAGCGCTTACACAAGAGTCGTTTTTGAATTTTGCCTAGGTTGTTTAGTAAACATATTGGTCTATATCTATATGATCCTGGGTCTTTTAGGTCTTTGTCTTGTTCTTTTTCGATGATGATTATTCAAGCCTGTTTCCAGGCACGTGGGATGGTTTTGTTTTTTAGGCAGGTGTTGTATATTTTGGTTAGTGGTATGACTAATTTACGAGCGAGGGCTTTAAGCACCTCTGCATGTATGTTGTCTGGTCCCGGTGCTTTGTTGTTCTTGGAGAAGGTTATCGCTTCTCGCACTTCGTCCTCTGTAAATTCTTTTGTTTTCTGATCTGTGATGTATTTTTTCGCTGCTTTTAATCGGATTCGTTGTTGTTGATTATTGTCGTCTTCAAGGTTGTCGTTAGGTAGCTGTATATTAAGGAGCATATTCGTTTTTTCTTTCGATTTTGTGGTTGTACTTTCGTTTGATGTTAAGGTTGAGTATACAGGTGGGGGCCTTATCTTCCCCGTTACAATTTTGTAAGGAAGTCCCTAACTATCTAGCTGCAGATGCGTTTGAACAAATGTATCCCAGATAGTTTTCGTTAGTTCCCATATCTTAGTTTTGTTGAGTAATTTTGCCTCTCTATATTTTGAAAGGTTATAGGTTTTTTCTAGGTTGGACATAGATCTTTGGTAAGTTCGTCGTAGGCGTCGTACTGTAGCTCTGAGTTTGGTTAAGTTATCATTCCAGGGTATAGTTTGCTTTGGTGTTGTTATCGTTACTTTTGGTATGTTTTTTCGCATAGAACGTTTTATAGGTTTTTTTAAGTCCGTTACGTATGCATTTATGTCGAAATCAGTTTCCGTGATTTCGGGTACTACCAAATCTTTTATTAATCCCGCCCAGTTAGTCTTTTATAGGTTAATTTTGGTGATGTCTGGTTGTATTTGTTGTTCATGTATTTTGTTGTCTAGTGATGAGATTTCAAAGTATATGAGATTATGATCACTTTGTGTTACATTTTCTATAACTTTGCAATTTATAATTTTTCTTCGTGCTAGCTGAAACAGTAGGCATCTCAAAGGACCGTGTGGGTCATATCCTGCATAAAATTTTGGGCATGAGAAAGCTGTCGGGGCGATGGGCGCCGCGTTTGCTCACTCCGTACAACAAGCGCAACCGCCTTCGCCGCGGCCAAATTGGTCGAATTGGGCTACGAACGGTTCCTCATCCACCGTATTCTCCAGATTTGGCCCCGTGCGACTTCTTTTTGTTTCTAAACTTGAAAAGGTCACTCGCCGGGAAGAGATTTGAGTCCTATGAGGAGGTCATCGCCGCCATAGAGGCCTACTTTGCAAACCTCGAAAAAACGTATTTTTTCAGACGGGTTAAAGAAGTTGGAGCATCGCTGGGTCAGGTGTATCGAGCTAAAAGGAGACTATGTTGAGAAATAAAGCGCCACTTTTCCAAAATTTTCGTGTTTTTTTTGTAGGCTAAGTACTTATGGACCTCCTTCGTACATATTTAGAAGCGTATTGGCCTTACATAAGCGGTTTCCAAAATACGGCAGAAATAGGCGACGAGTCCCATTCTTTTCAAGTGATTCTGAAAAATATCTTTTCAGATCACAATTTAACAATAAAAACAAGGTTATAGCTCTAGTGTGTTATCGGTAGTGTCGCCAAATTCCTTTTTCTGACACACTCAAATAATTAAATTTATTAAGGATTAACTTTTTTACGAAAATCGTAGGTCTGTAGACGTATAGTTATAACATAATTTAAAACTATATCTGTAAAGTCCAAATTTAGGTGTTCCGACCTTTTAACTATTAAACTAGGCGCTATAAATAAAACGAGCGGAGATATCGAGATATAAGACATGCAAAGTAAAGCTAATGTTCAATACATGCAGCATGATTCAAAGTTATGGCATCCCACCTCCATGGAGAATTAAAATAAGAAGATTAATCAGCATGTTAGCTTAGGTATCGATAGTTCTTTAGATCTTGAATATGGACGCTTTTTAAATTCTTCATTAGCAGAACCGTATTACATGAGTACTAGATCGATTTCCTAGAAATTCAAGGAGCGTTATAAATGTAGCGTTATAAATTAAATTATACTATTTTGGTACGTTTTAGGTCGTATCACATTTATATATTAGAAAGCTTCCAAGTTTTCGTTGAACTTTACAGTATACCGGAGAGAAAATTTCCGAAATCATTTTTAAGCTATGAACATATGAAAATTACTGCATAGTTTCTACTCGCTGAATTTAATTATTTGTATGAAACGATTATAAAAGTCAGGCAAATGAGCCACAAGAACGCATTACAAATTCCAAGGTACGTCCCTGTGCAACGTTGCTGTCCAATGATCTGAGTTATAATACAACCGCACTGCCAACAACAAGCAAGCAAGCCTTTCAATATTCAAGAAAAATAAATCTCTTGCGCTGTGGCTTTAGTATCAGGCTTTATAATTAGCGGTTTTTAAACAATGCATAGCGAAGATGGTCGACGAATAAAAAATACAAGACCATGTTACTGACGCATATTAGTCCTTATATATTGCGGTTTGCGATTTGGTAACAACATTCTCACAGTTTGAAGGGGTCTCGTCTGGTGAATTTTATTCAAAACTTACGAAACTACTTTTGTTAATGATACTAATTTGTCGAGAAGATCTTTGGAGCATTTATATGTGTTATATAAATTTTTGATGATAATTTTGTAGTAGGTAATTATTGACTCGCAAATAATTAAATTATTCAATTCTCCATCATAGTGCTTTACACTAGCCAAAAGGCTAATTTTTTCACCTGAAAATTTAGAATTTATTGTAACTTTTGCCAACCCAAACAAAGATTCTTTAACGAGAGCACAGTCGCACGCACGCAGGCACGCTCGCATACACGCACCACGCACGCCCGCCCACATGTGCACGCGCGCACGTTCGCACGCTTGCACGCGCGCACGTTCGCACGCTTGCACGCGCGAGCGCACGCACATGCACACACACGCGCGCGCACGCACACGCACGCGCGCACACACACACGCACACACACACACACACGAGATCTATATTTAACCTCTAAACTTTTTCAAACAGATTTCGGGAATAAAACTCGGGACTTTGGGATAGTAGTCAAACGCGAACCAACTGAGCTCCGAAACCGTCTAATTATTTGCTCCGACTCCTGTGGACACAGATCAATTACACCATTTGCACAAACTCAAAATAAAATGCAAGCCAATTAAAATTTTAAGCTTTTGTACGGATAAAGGTAAAAGAGCAATGTAATCTACCATTTTCCATTTTTAACATAAATTGCTAATTTCTAGTCTGATAATGATTAGGTTTTCACTCCTGAAACTGATTAGACGCAAACCTCCACTGTTTACTATTCTGAGCTAACCTATACATTTCCCTGAAATTCCCACAGCCATCATATTTCCAAATTGTGTGTAATAGACTAATCTAGGTCTACTTCTACTTCCATTTTTTGCTTTCTCTGCTTTTAATGTATCCCGCACTATTCTCCCATACCTTAGAACGTGCCCTATCATTGTCTCTTTATTTTTTCTGTTTTCCATACATTTCTTTCTTCCCCTACCATTTTTCTAGTAACTTTTGTTCTTAACTTTGTCTGTCCATGCGTCTGTAGGACCACATTTCATAAACTTCAATCTTTTTCCGCTTGCTTCTTCTCCTACTGCCCACGTTTCACAGCTGTACAATTCTGTGCTGCACACATACTTTCAGCAGTCTTTTCTTTGTTTACATATTTGTTGTCTTTGAACATAGTAGTTGGTGTTTCTTGTTAAATGCAACACGACCTTATGCTAATTTTTGTTTTACACCTTTTGCGATTTCAATTTTTAGTCTGTTGCTCAAAATTTCTAAACATTTCGCAGAGTCAACAAAAAATGGTAGTGTAACGCCTACTCACTGCTTCCATTCCACTTATGTTTAGATAACAAAAACTCTAAGTAGTTGAAATATGAAATTGCAATTACTCTTCAAGTACATCCGCGTTAACTGTTTTCTAAAGACATTCCTTTACATACACTTCGTTAAAACCAAATTTTCCAAATTTTTTTATAATTTACAATACAATTTACAGGTTTTCTATTTAATTTTAAATAGTACTATAACGTGCTTCTTTTATTGTTTTTTATTGGTCGAATATAAGTCAGTTTACTCACAAACACAAAATCCTTAATTTATCTACATGAGCATTTATTTATATTCACATTAAAGGTATTTATTTTAACGATATATCTTAAAATCTACATATTTCAATACACTTTTATATAATCCACCAAATACGGCTCAAGAAATACCAGAAACTCTCTAAATCTTTCTAGATTCTTCTTATATACGCTTAATATAAGTTTTTTAAATGTGCCTTTATAACTATCAATCAAGCTATTGTTGGTTTAATGGTTTTGTCCTTTTCAATTCTATATACTTTGGCGCCTTTATTACAATATCTGGAAACTGGAAACTACAATTTCTTTATTATTACTTGGGGTGTTTTTCAACTTATCAAATTAAATTTTTATTTTTAAATTATAAATTTCTTTTGTATTGCCATTTCTATCCAATAACTGTATATGTATATTTAATTCCGATTTTCACAACGAAACAGATTTCTATGCAAAAAATTTCAATTCCTGTAATAACAAATTCAGTTTTATCTTGTATTTGTTCTTGGCTTTTAAAAAAAAATTATTTTCTGTCTAGCGATCTCATCAATTTTTTCTACTTCCTTTTGGATAAAGCACGTATTCCCTGTGCTATTCCAAAAATCTTACATACAGCGCAACCGCTACCCTTAGAAATGCTCCCAGTTTTATATGTTACAAAAGCATTAAAATCGGCACCAGAAAAATGGAATCAGATGGATCCTAAAAAGGATCGTCCCAGTATTGTACGCTAAAACAGATATATCTGCAAATCTTTTAAAAAATATATCTATTTCTTCTGTAGCTATCTCCACATAAACATTTTTTGATTAATAACAGTAATTGTTTGAGATTTACCTCGCACTTATCTCGAAATTTTTCAAGCGAACTTTAAAATACTTTTTAGCACGTTTCTGGTACTTTTTTTAGCTTTTTTTCACTAAATGTTGTACTTCTCTCTCAATATGAAAGATTCTGTCATATGTTCTAATCTTCCTCCTTATCTAATCAACTTCTCCAATTTCAGTTTTAACCTGTGTTTGTATCTTTTTCTATAAGGCACGATAAACATTTGCTGTTTGTGTTGGTTTTATTTATCAGAATGCCAAGAGAAGCACTATAAATATCATTCAATTCTAGGTCATCAATGTTTATACTTTTTGGAATAGCACAGAAGAGTGCTCTAAGTTTCGAAAATCCTCGTTTGGATGCGAATCTTGTTTGTGTTCTTAATATTGTCTGGTGACTTTAACTGTAATCCAGTCAATTTTTATGTGTTACTATTTCTACCACAAATGTGCTACATAATATTGTTAATTACAAGACTGCAGTTGTTTTGCAAATTTTCGGTTACAGTTTACCACATCTTTACAATCGATTTCGATTACATTGGCACATACCGTAAATATAATTTGCTTTTTTTAGAAATATGTATTCTTTTGGAATGTAGTATTACTTGTCAATTAGACAGATATAAAGGTAGTATAATTTATCGCGTGGTTGTACAGAGGGCGTAGTAATAGCGTACAGATTTTACAATACACAAAAATAAAAATTAGCTCCATGTAATAGCCTACCTATATTCGTCTAGATAGTTGAGTTAAGGTAAAGCCAATTACTGAATGCTTGTATTACGGCAATCGCCGCGCGAATATATCCAGCCGTTCTTCGAACAAATTATCTAAATTATCATATACTAGTTCGATCTTGTGCAGTCCGTAATAAATTTCTGTAATTTATATAATATTTTCCAGCCTTCTCCACCTGCCATTTTGGTCTCTCTTGTAAAAAAATGTAATAGCTAAGTTTTTACTCCATATTAAGCAGATACTAAATAGTTTTTTACAAACTTATACTTATTTATTAATACTCCTTCACAAGCCCAAAATGTCATACATTTTAACTAGCATATTTTCTCAAAGGATGAACTAAATAATTATACACCTTCTGTGATAAAGAATTTCTAAGAGTAACTACAATCCAAATGTTAGTTTTGCAATACTTTCCAGAGACTTTGGATACGAAACACCTTAGAGGAGTGTTTGTTGATTTTTTGCCAACCCTCAAAACCTAAACAGAAAAGGGTTTGCTGACTTTTAATCCCTTTCGAAGGATACCATATACCGTACGCCTGCTGTGTAGTTCTATGTCCGTGTATAGTTTGACCTTCACGCACATAATCATGGACTTCGCGCCCATAATCATCTAACCATTTTACAACGTCCTACTCTAGTGGAAGTTCTTGGTTTCGCTTATCTAAACATATGCTATATGTACGAGTTCAAAAGGTGGATGCCGAAATAATTTATACGTCGCTTTTTGAACTGTATTACTTTGGCTTTATTCTCGCAAACATACTTTTAGCAAGCTGTTGTATAATTATAGCGGGCAACTACACGAATATTTTTCTTACTACTTACTGACCTTGTCCTTGTATTTGGTAGGTATTTCTTGGGCGATGATTTGTACTAATCTTTTATCTATTTTATCTCATTTTGGGTTAAGTCTCTCTGGATTCTATGTAATACCTTGGATTTCTGCTAGTTGATGATCATCCCCAACACATGGTGAATTAGGAAACCACAGATAGGTTCTGAAGATCTCATATTTATTAACACAAGTGAATTCCTAACAGTTTACGACTTCCATCAGATTAGGACGTTGCAAAATGGGTTGCCTAACTTAAATATGCAATGGCTTTAGAATAAACAATAGTGGCACAGTTATATTTAATTATTTAAAGAAGAGACTAAAATATTTTAAATTAGGAAAATGAACGTAACAAATTCGAAATAATGGTAATACAAAACCTGTTTATTGAAGCATGGTACTGAAATATTTTAAAGTAGGAAAGTAAACATAACAAACGTAAAACATGAACACAGAAAGTTACAGAAAATAATAAAAACGCAAACACGATTATAAACTACGTAATATTTGTACTCACTTTTAACTGTGTACTGATTAGTGAATGACATAGAAATTAAGCAAAATAGTATAAGTAAAAATCGAAAAGTAATTACACAAAAATGTTACCACGAAGTCTGGGACACGTTTTTCTGGAAATGCAACGCGCCCGTTTGTATTATTTAAAAAAATATGAATATTGAGGAAACATATCGTTTGTCAAAGTGCTTATACAAATTATATTGATTATCATACGGTAGCTATGTTTTTACTTTCTTTTCCAAAATTAATCAATACTTCTGTTTTGCTAGTATCAATGGTTCTGTTTATATCACAAACATATATGTATTATAATCGTTTTATTTTTATCCATGATTTAGAATATCGCTTCTAATGGTACATTGGTCGCTGATGGCCCATTGGCCGTTTGTTGGATATCGACCGTAAATATTCTAATGGCTGTTTATGGCCCCCTGGTCATTAAAGGTCTGCTATTTCAAAGAAATACCTTTTCAATAAGACCAAAATTGATTTAGCTGCATATATACAGTGATGGCTGGAGATTACTTTTTGTTTTTGTTTGTATATTTATTCTACGTCTTTGTTAGATGCATGTGAATGCGACGTCCTTGAGAGAACAATATAAACAGAAATCCTTTTAAAATGCATTTGCTGATATTAATATATAAAAACGTGTGTTACCTTAATATTGTAGCGTCCTTTAATCTACCTCTGACAGAATAATTACATCGGAACGTAAGCGAGACTTTTGTACACAAAAGATAATTGATAGGCCTCCGCGGGTGATAAATTTGATTTATAAGTACAAGAATTTTGATTTAAAAGCTTTATTTACCTTACAATACGTACATTCGAGAAATTATTTGCATATTTTGGCAGGTTCTTGGACCATTAAATAAAATATAAATTGCCATGATGAGCGTAAGTTAACTCATTTCTAAATGAAGTTTTGATTACAATATGAGTTCCAGCTTAAAGCTTTGAAAGTGGTGATATGAAATAAATTAGTGGTACATATAAATTGCCCTATGCGATGTAAATTACTGAAATAATCAATATAAATTACTGTAGTGATAATGTAAATTAATGTAAATTAATCTTAGTGCATTGACGTAAGTTAATTAAGAAAAAAGCATGGTAGTCTTTAAAAGTTAATATTTGTACCGTTAGCGATTAGATGGAAGTAAATTGCTATGAGAGCTTTTAGAAAGCCTCATTGTGGCAACGTGTAGTTGAAAAGGATTGTATAATTTGTTTGATAATAAAGAACTATTGTTCTGTAAATAAAAATTGTGTTAAATTGTTGGCAAATTGCGAGGTTGTAGTGAAAAAGGCATTTGAACGATTCCTATTTTCATACCTGTAACTCAAAATCAACAATAGGAAATGAAGAGCGAAATACTTTTTTTCCTGAATGAGTTCAGGTCATGCGTTGCGGAGAGTTAAACTGAACATTCCATACAACTACAGAAAAGTTTACTGAAAAATAAACCAGAATTTCGTCAATTTACAAAAAAATGCTGAGAAACAGGACCGAAGCGTTGCAAACTTGCATTATAATTTGAATAAGGACCGCTATACTTGCGGCCACGTCCCCAATGCTCCACCCGGTTGCAAACTTGCAGCGAAATTAAAAGAAAATGCAGAAAAAGAAGAACAAACCGCCGCACATCTTACTGAAAAATTAGATTAGATCGCGAAAGCCATTGAGCAGTTGAAAGAGGAATTATACATGAAACTATAAAAACTACGGAAAAACTAGATCAAAACGTAAAAATCTGCCGAACAAAAACTATTAAAAATTACAACCAACAGAGATGAAATTTTACAGGAAACTACAAATCAGCGTAAATCTATAAGCCAAATTTTCCGTCGGCTTACAGAAGTTAGAAACAAAGTTTTCAGAGGATTTATTAGAAAACTCGCATGAGCTGAAAGCGAGATTTTTGGAAAAACTTTTAAAGTCTTTGCGTAAAATGGAAGATGTACTAAGTATGAAAGAACGGATTAATTCTCTAACGGTGCAAGCACCAGAGTCCTCAATGCCGATGGTACAACAGCACGTCCCAGAATTTCAGGATGTCGGGAAATGCGAACTAACGTCACGGTTCCGAGCAAACCGCCCACATTTGATGGAAAGTTACCTTAACAGACATATTTCAAGCAATTTGAGGCTGCCGCGAGAGCTAACTGCTGGAAGGACGATGAAAGGAGCATTCTAATTGTCGCGTTATAAGGTGAGGTTTTGAATATCCTGCAGATCCTATCAGACCACAACCAAAGAAGCTACGGTGCCTTAACTTCAAAACTTGAAATGAAGTACGGATACCTTATCTGCAAAAAGTTTACCACGCTCAAGTGAGGAACCGTTACCAAAAGGTCAACGAAAAGTTGCAGGACTTTGAAGTAGATATTACTCGATTGCTGAGACTAGCTTACCCAACAGCATCAGATATCTTCTTAGAACAACTGGCAGTACAGACCTTTGTTGACGGGATACGCAACGGTGAGATCCAGCAAGCATTACGGCAAAGCAAGCTTTGCATCGTAGTAGTTGCAAATTACGAGGCTTCATAGAGGAACAAGGCCAAGAAATCTTAGATGAAGTTATTCGACGTGTACTTCGTGAATACCAACCATAGAAGAAGGAACCCAGATGTCGGAGTTGTGGAGAGGTTGGCGGCTCCGTGTCGTCATTGGTATACGTACCACTACTATGTCCAAGTTTCCGGGTTCGAATCCCGACACTGTCCGTACATTTATATTTCCAATGCTCCACCAGAAGGTACTACATTGGCCAGGAGGCGAGTTTTTTGTTGCCTGGAAATTTAGAATTTTGCCGAACCCTTACCTCTCATCCGAACGAGGGCGTAATTTTTGTGAAAAATGCTCACCTGTCATTTTTCAAGCAGTCGGCCGTGTCGGGATTTGAACCCAGGACCTTGGGATCCGTAGCCTTACGCTTACTACATTGATCCACGGCGACGCCTCCCGAGACTGTCCGCTTGAAAAATGTTAGGTAAACATTTTTCACAAAAATACGGTCTCGTTTGGAATGAGAAGTAAAATGGAGGTTCCGTGTGTGTGTGTGTGTGTGTGTGTGTGTGTGTGTGTTGCCACGCACGTTAAAGATCCCTACCTTGCTTGGAACAACAAAGGTTCAGCAAAATTCATAATTTTGCAGATAACTCCCTTCCTGCCCAATGTAGTAACTTCGCGTGGAGCATTGAAATAACAGATGCAGTGCTGGAAATATGGCGAGTTTGTGCATACAGTACAAATATAGACAGCTCAAAAAAGAAGCAGAGAAGCAGGAAAACTAAATGGGGTCGACAGGAAGACGCGAAAGCCGACTTGCACAGATCCTGTCCCGTAGACCATTATCCGCATTGTACGATCTAGGCATGTAGACAGCATTTACATATATGGATAGTTTAACGGCAAGACTGTGAAGTTTTGTTTGATACCAAAGCCACTAGGACAATTGCTAATCCGGATGTAATGCGCGACCGTAGTGTCATCCGCGACGGTGCGTCTTCAAACCGTAGCTGGCAATGAAATGAAAACACACGGAATGCCAGATGTAAGAATCGGAGTTGGGAGTAAAACGAACGAATGTTCTGCAAAGTTGTTGGAGCAGTTGACGAAATCATACCAGCATCTAAAACAACAATTGGCAGGACTTAAAAACTTAATCCAACAGTATTCGTACGTGTTCGCGGTCGACGGCGGTCGATTAAGAACGACACCTACATTTGATTTTCCAATGCTTCACGCAAATGTACTACATTGGCCAAGAAGCGAGTTTTTTTTATTTTTGCCGAACCCTTACTATTCCAAGCAAGATAGGGATATTTAATGTGCGTGACAACACTCACAAACGAGACCTACATTTTTACTTCTCATTTGAACGACGCCGCATTTTTGTAAAAAATGCTCGCCTAACATGTTTCAAGCAGTCCATATCGGAATCTACCTCTGACCAGAATAATCACATTGAAATGTAAGCGAGGTGTTTGTACACAAAAGATCATTGACGGGTCCCTGCGAGTGATGGACTTGATTAACAAGTACAAGAGTGTTGCATTTAAGAGTTTTATTTAACTTACAATACGTACATTCAAGATATTATTTGCACATTCTTGTAGGTTCTCAAAATAATTGGAGCAATTGAATAAAATTTAAATTGTTGCGATGAGCGTTAGTAAGTGCAGTTGTAATTGAAGCATTGATTACAATATGAGTTCTTGTTTAAATCTTTGAAAGTGGCGATATCAAATAAATTAGTGGTACATATAAATTGCCATATGCGATAGAAATTACTGAAGTGATCGATATCCCAATGATAATGTAAATAAATATAAATTAATCTTAGTACATTGACATAAATTAATTAAGAAGTAAGTATAGTAGCTTTTAGAAGTTAATATTTGTACTGATAGCGATTAGCTGGATAGCGAATTGTTGTGAGAGCTTTTAAAAAATCTCATTTTAGCTACGAGTTGTTAAAAAGGCTTGTATAATCAGTAATAAAGTAATAAAGAACTGTTATTGTGCAAATAGAAGATTCGTTTCGATACTTTCTTGCTTCTTGCTTATTAAAAGTATGTGTTTTGCGTAGCGTTGAAATATCTTTATTACGAACTTTATTAATTTGACTTTTTCGATTTTTTGTAGAATTTTTTTGACTTTAGTCGGCATTTTTGGGACATTTATTTTCGTGATGGCTCACTAATACTTGGATATTCACATAAAAATATATTACCTATATATGCGCTATTAAAAACGCGCGCGCACACGCACACACACACACGCGCACACACACACACACGACCCTCCTCTTATTTTTCACGTAATGAAGATAAATACTCTACACAAAGCCTTACTAGTAAGAGTTGCAATTCAAGAATACTTCTGAATACATTCTTTTGCAAACCATTGAACGAAATATTTTATGAGTACAACAACTTACTGTATTTTATTCCGAACATAAAACTTATTTCAATTAGCGGAGACATTTTCTATATACAGTCATTTACGAGTAGAATGTGAAAGGAAAATTAGGAATGAATTGCAGGGTATACTGAACCTTTTGAAGTTCACCGCATCGTATTCACAGAAATTGATTGATAGTTAATGTATGAAATGATTACACAGAGTTCAATGTGTAGTTCAATTGAATGCTTTAAACTGCATGTATGTATTGAAAACTTACCTCGATATTTATAATCACTGAAAAGGATTTTGGGTGTTATAAATTTCATAGAACTTTTTCCTTACTCCTCAACTACAGCTTTGACATCTGTACAGTTTCGATTATCCGTTTATTTCCTGGCTATCTGTTTTATTTAGCGTAATTTTTTACTAACTGAACACATTAGAAATCATTTGTACAGTAAAAGATATGTAAATTAAAACAATAGGAACGATTGAATAGTGGAGAGAGTTACAATAATCCTTAAAAATATTGTAGCGGGCTACTGTTGACGCGTTCACCAATTTAGAACAAGTAATAACAAAACTTTTTATTATTCACTATTCACAAATTTAATTAACAGTATATGCCTTATTTATAGACGTTTTCAATATAATTAACAATGAAACACTATCGCAATAATGCTATTTACAAGCACTAATATCTTCTTAAACTACATCCTTACCATAAGTCTCCTTAACAACACTAACACTACTAAAATTTATTTATTACTTTTTTGTCTATTTATGTACAAACTGGCGGTACAATATGCACGTTCACATAACACAAATTTATATTTACTAAAAGACTTTCAGAAAGTAATGAACAACTAACTATACACGATATGATTTATATACGACATTTGGTATAACCAATGTACACTCATAGCCGATTTTATAAACCCTAAAATTAACTAGATGATTCATAGTCTGGTATTTACTCGAATGTTCTATACTTCTGTAAAATACACTTCGGTTATGCAACTTGCGTGTTTGACGGGTTAACTAATAGTTCGTAACACTGCCCCCTCTTTAAAACCGTTACGTCCCGTAACTGTAAAAGCATTTTGACGCCAATTTGATGACTGATGACGGATCGGCAGCTATCTCCTCTGGTGTAGCCAACACGTCGTTGGAACTAACAGTCAACACTCCTTGCTTGATATTGGTAGGCAACCGGTTGATAGCAACAAACAAGGAACTGGATGTTGGTTTCCTGAAAAATTATTTCTGGCATATTTCGAACTATTCTCCAATCTAAGCGATCCAGTCCATAGCCTAGCTTGGGCACCGCTAGTCTTGTTACTCCATTTTCCTTCATCTGAGCCTTAAGACTTAGCAAAAATTCCCATATATGTCCATAACTAGGTCTTTGCCATGAAGAATCTTTGATGACCAGATAGTAAACATATCAATTTCCATCCTGAAGAACCAAGGCTTTTCCTACAGTTAGTTGCTGTTGTACTAATTTATCCACACATCCAAACTTTTTCTTGAAATCAACAGCTATTCCTCTTGACATTTGCAGATCTTGAGCTACGCAATGTGCTAAGCAATGCCCTTCTGGTGCTCTAAACAGATCTTGCTGTTTTTCAACAACAACGCCAAATCTCGCCTTAGCGGTACTACCATATGCCGCCATGAAACTCTCAAAATCTACATTTGGGTCACGATTAATAACTCTTCGAACACCATTTTCATTAATCGAGTTTTCCTGGTTGTTGCCAGCGTAAGATGTTAGACGGTCAAAGTGTACCACTTTCGGTTTACCACGGGGAGATCTTCTGATCCGGTACACTACATCATTAACTCTTTTTAACACTTCGTACGGACCTTTCCATTGTCTTTGTAATTTTCGCAACAATCCACACTTTCTTTGTAGATTGTACAACCACACTAAATCTTCAGGTTGTTAACCACCTTCTTGTGCTCTCGTATCATATTGTGATTTCATTCGATCGCTTGCCGCCTGGATATTCTTTCGGACGTTTTCGTGAATGCTATTTGATCTGTAGCGAAGCTTACTAACGTAATCTTCCCCTTCCGCCTCTTCTCCAGGTTTAAATCTAAACTGAAGATCATATTGGTAGCCGCAATTCACGTCCTAACATCACGCAAGCAAAAGATTACCCTGTGCTGTCGTGTACCGAAGATCAGTACGCCAGTAGGAACAAATGTAAATATTGGTCCCAGTCTCGTTCGGGGACAACTTTGGTTTGGTACTTTCTTAATATCCTGTTCATTCTTTCAACCAATCCATCCAGTTGAGGATGAAGTGGAGTGGTTCTAGTCTTCCTGATTTCAAGATGCGTACAGAAGTTCTAAAACAATGCTGATTCAAAGTTACAACCTTGATCGAAGTGTAATTCCAACCGAACTCTAAAGGGACAAAACAACTCTGTCACTAGTACACCTGCAACCATCTCAGCTTCTTGGTTAGGTATAGCATACGCCTCTGGCCATTTGGTAAAACAATCCATTGCAACCATTTGTCTTTCGCGAGTGGTTCTTAACTTGTGCATGGTAAATCTGTTGAAGGTGGGCGTTTCCATATCTCATCTCAAGCTTCGATGTTAAGAGGCCGTAATCATTCTGTTGGTGATCTGAAATCGTTTGTAAGATGATAGCTTCCCCCCGTAGGGCCACTATTAAGGAAATAGCCTTCTCTTTGTTGCACCAAAAGTTGGCTATTGCAGCAACTTCAAATTGTGTCGAATATGTTGACCAAGGTGTTTTAACATCAAATGTGGGTGGTTTCACTTTAAATTTTGACG
This sequence comes from Platerodrilus igneus, assembly GCA_036346225.1. Lineage (NCBI taxonomy): Eukaryota > Metazoa > Arthropoda > Insecta > Coleoptera > Lycidae > Platerodrilus > Platerodrilus igneus. Next base: position 2,011,461 of record JARFIW010001617.1, on the reverse strand, counting down.
GCATTGACTCGTTTCCTTTCATGTTTCTTATTTCAGGGATGTTCTAATTGACAACTTGGTTGGCTAATTCAATTGGCCGCGTTGTTAGTGAAATCATTTGTTTTTGCAACCTCATCACATCTTCCATTTTAACCAATTTACTGTCCAATTTTTGTTCAACTGTTTTTACCTGTTCAGTGAAATCTTCTTTCAATGCAATGGAGCCTACCAACCTTTGTTCTAGCATGGCTGTATTTTTATTCTACTTTACTTCCATTTTCGCAGCATTTTATACCGGATTTAAAATTTTTTAGACTTGTTTTTTTTAATTAATCATTATACCCCCAACACAGCCTGACACCACTGTAACGAGCTACTGTTAACCACCAATTTAGAACAAGTAATAACAAAAGTTTTTATTATTCACTATTCACAAGTTTAATTAACAGTATATACCTTATTTATAGATGTTTTCAGTCCAATTAACAATGAAGCACTATCACACTAATACTATTTACAAGCACTAATATCTTCTTAAATTAAATGCTTAACCATAAGTCTTCTTAACAACACTAACACTACTACAATTTATTTATTACCCTTTTGTCTATCTATGTACAAGCTGGCGGTACAATAACTGGTTGGATGCGTTTCCTAGTCTGAACCAACCTACACATTTCCTTGAAATTTGCACAGTCTGCATCTATCACTATTTGTGTGCGAAAGTCTGATCTCGGTCTACCTCTACTTATCTTTTCCTATCTCTGCTTGTAATATATTCCGTACTATACCCCAGAAATGCCTTAGAAAGTATCTTGTCTTTTGTTTCTCGTATTTTTTAGTTTTCCACAGATATCTATATTCCTCTACTATTTCTACAACCTATTTGTTATTAACTTTGTCTGTTCATGCTACCATCCTCATACATCTGAAGCACAACATTCCAGAAGGCTTCTATCTCTTTCTGTCTCCTTTTCCTACTGCCCCTATTTCATAGATGTACTGTGCTATGCTCCACACTATACTTTGAACAGTTTTCTTCTTGTATCTATGTTCGTTGTCTCTGAACATAGCTGCTGTTTTTTCTTGTTTGATGCAGTTCGGTCACGTTCTATTGTTTTACAGTTATATACCCTATTTCCCCGATATTCAGTGGTATGTGAAGGTGGGAGGCTAGGTGGCGTAGTGGTATGTGTGTGACTACTACGCCCAAGGTCTCAGGTTCGAATCCCGACACGGTCCGCTTGAAAAATGTTAGGCGAGCATTTTTCACAAAAATACACCCTCGTTCGGATGATAGGTAAAATGCAGGTCCCGTGTGTGATTGTTGTCATGCACGTTAAAGATCTGATGTTTGCTCGAATGTTCTAAACTTCTGTAGAATACACTTCGGTTATGCAACTTGCGTGTTTGACGGGTTGCCTAATAGTTCGTAACAATATTGTATTCCAACTTTCGATACCAAAGACGTATGACGCTTCATCTTACTAAGTCGAATCATTATGAAACATATACTTCAAACCAATCTGGTAATTATTTAAGTTCACAAATGTGGTATTATACTGATAGTAGAGTATTTAGTGACGAACTGCCGCCACATTTCCACCAGCATCCACATTTCCACACACATCTGGATCAAATAGTTTTCTTTGACTAACCATTTTCATCTTTCCAGATAAATCTATCTTGCATTTTCATCTTAGCATCCTCATTTCCTCCCACATCTGAACCAAATAGTTTTCTGCGACTATACATTTTTCATCTTTCGAGATAAACCTGTCTTGTTTGGTATCAATTAATATTAGAATTTTCTCAGCTACCCGAATCTCTAGGAATTTTTTAGATTGCACAATCCCCCAGGGAGCCATGCAATATATCAAATTAGTCTAGAATTTTACGCAGAATCCGAATCTGCAAACATTTATAATCGGACCACCCCCTTCAAATTTATACCCCTTTAATGTCCTGAACCTCTAAATTTTGCTCTTTGCTCTATAAGCTAACCTAACAAATAGTTTTCTTCGACTAGCCATTGCATCTTTCGAGATAAACCTATCTTGTTTGGTATCAATTAATATTAGAATTTTCTCAGCTACCCGAATCTCTAGGAATTGTATAGTCGCAGAAAACTATTTGGTTCAGATGTGGGAGGAAATGAGAATGCTAAGATGAAAATGCAAGATAGATTTATCTTAAAAGATGAAAATGGTTAGTCAAAGAAAATTATTTGGTCCAGATGTGTGTGGAAATTTGGATGCTGGTGGAAATGTTGCGGCAGTTCGTCACTAAATACTTTACTACTGATAGATTACCTTGTTGATACACTTTTAGTACTCGTGTATTGCACAGGGCAAACAAATAATCAGTATTATATTACTTAATAAAATGAAATAACAACTTAGACTTTTATGCAAAGCCTACATAATCATTTCAAATAGAGTTGGTATGTTTTATTTTGTAGCAATTCAGTTTTCCAATGCTATTTATAAACAAAATTCGTGTGTGTGTGTGTGTGTGTGTGTGTGTTTGTGTTTGTGTTTGTGTTTGTGTTTGTGTTTGTGTTTGTGTTTGTGTTTGTGTTTGTGTTTGTGTTTGTGTTTGTGTTTGTGTTTGTGTTTGTGTTTGTGTTTGTGTTTGTGTTTGTGTTTGTGTTTGTGTTTGTGTTTGTGTTTGTGTTTGTGTTTGTGTTTGTGTTTGTGTTTGTGTTTGTGTTTGTGTTTGTGTTTGTGTTTGTGTTTGTGTTTGTGTTTGTGTTTGTGTTTGTGTTTGTGTTTGTGTTTGTGTTTGTGTTTGTGTTTGTGTGTGAGTATATATAATGACGTTTCGGCAGACATTTCTGCGTTTCACAAAAGCTACATTGGAAAAACCACATGAGTATAAAAATACATAACAAAACGTAAATAACCTACTATGATTTACATATTTCGTAAAAATATCAGAAAAATCTATAACCTTTACATAATAAAACTAGATGGATAAATTTCTTAATTAAAAAGTGTCAGAAGGACACATCTTGTAGTTGTGACGGTTCAAAACGGAAAGAACTAGCCTAACATAATTATTTGAAAATGACAATGAGAACGTTCCGAAAATGACAGCAGTTACACTACAAACAAATATTCATTACTTCAACGGTGTTTCAAAAGATCAATATTATATAACGCAGAGTAAACGTTATGCACTTCTTCGACATCCATTTTGTTGTTAATAGGATTGAACTCATTGTAGATATAAAACGATTCTATGAACAACCAGGTCTTATAATTGGGTTCACTGTCCAATATGATGGTATGTATGGTTGAAAGAACATGCGAGGACAATGTACATTTAGCGGAATTTTTAGGACAATCACTCCGATGCTGAGTTAAACGACTCTTTAACCACTGACTCGTCTATCCAATATAACTATTATTGCAGCTTTACCTGATCTTGTAGACGATATTACTAGTTAATAATTTTGGAGTATGATCTTTCAGTTTTGTGAATAAGCTTTGGATAGAATTCTTGTATTCGTAGACGATAGCCAACAATGAAGTTAACGCTTTTATATAAGGAAGTTTTTTTATATGTCACGTCCGTTTTATTAGTGTTCGTACTTTTCAAAAACTTGCTGTATATTAACTTATATAACATTCCTTTTGGATAACCATTGTTTAATGGAGTATCTACCAGTATTTTTTGTTTTTCTTAATAAATTGAGGATTTGATATATGCTCAATACGATAACGAAGGGCATTTAGCGTGCTGACTTTATGGTGCATAGAGTGGTTGGAGTAAAAATTCAAGTACGTGCCAAAATTAGTTGGTTTAGTAGACCGATCAAAAGTTACAAGATTGCCTGAACCCCTGATGACAAGAACATCAAGAGAAGGTGATCCCATTGGAATTCCCAATAGATAAATATTATTTTCAACTATTTGGAACTTAAATGGGGTCACCGTTGTCTCCTATGGTTGTTCAAATTGTTATGGATAACATACATACAAAAGTTTTCTCTTTCTTACTTCGTACCCACTCCATATTTCATATTCCTACCACGAGTTATCTCTATCCCAATCTACATTTACATCCTCTATTCTTTTTACACCATGTTTGCAAGTTCAGTTATACCCAAAATAACATTTACCCTCTCTAAACAATCTTAAAACTATCGCCTGTCTCTCTTATGTATATGAAATCCAATAATCCTTCTCTGTTCCTCATATGCAAGTTTCATCTGTCCTTGATGAAATCAACCACTCTAAATGATATACAAAATACGTTCATCCTACTCCTATAAATACACAATCTATTAATCTTTCTTTGTCTCACAGTTTTCTTTCAAAGTCAAACGAACACTTAACACATGATATCTTTATCCCGTTTTAATACACGCTATAAACAATCTTTTCTTATTCTATATCGTTCCTTGAGTGTTTAACCGTCAAATACTTTTCGTAGAATCGAAGTGTTATTTTGTGCATGTTTTCTGCTTGGATACGTAGAAACCTAGCGACGATTATGCTTGTTGACAACAATATTAACACAATGCTACCCAGAAATCCTTGATAAACAACTTTCCAACTCGTAAACTAATATCAGGAACATGTTTTCAACGCTATACGTTATAAACTACAGCTTCTTTGCTATTATTATGCATTTGAAGGTTACACCAATGCTAAATCTTTTCAATAGGACTATGATGAAATATACACTAGGAATATTTTCAATTATAACACTAGTTATTTACAACTGGTATTTATGATTTAAGGCGTATGCTCCCTATCATTTAAACATTGTGAAAGTTCTTTGAGAATATTTACATACGCTAAAACTGATGCAAATTAACTCTTGCACTTAATGAAATTTTTCATTAGAATCTTTAATTACTAAGCTAGAGATTAGGAAAGCGTTTTAAAGTTTGATTAATTTGTATTTACATGCAGAAACTTGCAATAACTTATTATATGGCTTATCTAATCAAAATTAACATACAAGTTACACAGAAATATATATATAATTATATATATATATATATATATATATATATATATATATAATACAATGCTTGGTGACCTTGCAGGAATAATACTTTTACTTTGTAGGGTTTTTTTAGGTCTGCTGGATTTAAATAAATACTCTTTTTTATGGCCTAAATTTTCGCATATATTTTTTTTATGCTTAATCACAGGCTACAACTGTATTAACACTTTATAAAGGACGAACAAAGATAAGAAAAACTTACAGTGAGGATGGTTGAAATTGACATCAGTGTTTGGAATAAAATAATGTTCTTTATAGAATAAATATTAATGTAAATAGTGAAAGTAAAATGACAGTGTCATTTTTGATAAAAGTTTACTATTTGTTTTTAACGACAGTGTTGGTTTGTGAGCGTATGTGCATGTAGGTGTGTGTGTGTGCATGTGAGGGTGAATGTGTTTGTGTAATTTTGTATGTTTCTGTGTGTGTGTGTGTGTGTGTGTGTGTGTGTCTGTGGTCTGTTGTATGTGTGTGTGTGTGTGTGTGTGTCTGTGGTCTGTTGTGTGTGTGTATGTGTGTGTGTGTGTGTCTGTGTTGTAACAGTGATTTAATTGGAATCTGTGTTATCAACAATTGAGTATATATAAATGTAAAATAAATAAAACAAAAAAAGAAAAAAATTAAAAGTGGTTGAGGGTGAAGGGTTTGAGTATTATTGAAGGCATTTAGTGTTTATATTTTAATAAATATGAATATATGACGCTTAGGTTGTCAATGTCCGTTTTTTTGTTGAAGTTGTTTGGGCTTTTATAGATGTAGCACATCTCCAAGAAAGTCCTTTTTAAAAGATTTTGTTCTACTTTTATTAGTTTTGGATTTGAACAGTCCATTTTGTGATTTTGGTTAAGGGTATGAGTTGATCAGCGCTACATAGACCAAACGTCATAAAATATTGGTCAAAGAATTACCCAACACAAAAGTGACATTCGTGTAAAACCAAAAACTTGTGCATTAACAACTCATACCCTCAACCAAAATTACAAAATGGACTTTTCAAATCCAAAACTAATAAAAGTGAAACAAAATCTTTTTAAAAGGACTTTCTTGGAGATGTGCTACATCTATAAAAGCCCAAACAACTTCAACAAAAAAACGGACATTGACAACCTAAGCGTCATATATTCATATTTATTAAAATATAAACATTAAATGCCTTCAATAATACTCAAACTCCTCACCCTCAACCACTTTTTATTTCTTTCTTTTTTTGTTTTGTTTATTTTAGATTTATATATACTCAATTGTCAATTGTTGATAACACAGATTCCAATTAAATCACTATTACAACACACACACACACACACACACACACACACACACACAGACCACAGACACACACACACACACAAACATACAAAATTACACAAACACATTCACCCTCACATGCACACACACACACACACACCTACATGCACATACACTCACAAACCAACACTGTCGTTAAAAACAAATAACAAACTTTTATCAAAAATGACACTGTCATTTTACTTTCACTATTTACATTAATATTTATTCTATAAAGAACATTATTTTATTCCAAACACTGATGTCAATTTCAATCATCCTCACTGTAAGTTTTTCTTATCTTTGTTCGTCCTTTATAAAGTGTTAATACAGTTGTAGCCTGTGATCAAGCATAAAAAACTATATGCGAAAATTTAGGCCATAAAAAAGAGTATTTATTTAAATCCAGCAGACCTAACAAAAACCTACAAAGAAAAAGTATTATATATATATATATATATATATATATATATATATATTTCGAATAAATTCAAGAAAATATGAGAAAATTTGAGAAAGAATCAATTTGTATCTGAACATTTGTAAAATGCCCAGTATAAAAGTATTACTTACGCTTGGCGCATAAAGCCGTGATTATTAAAAGAGTTCAATTCATAGAAGATCGTGTTTTAGATCACAATAAAAGTCTTTATTACATTCGACGCATAAGCAATTGTTTATTAAAAGAAGTTTGCCTACATTTTATAATAAAAAAACTATGTTTAGAAAAATATACGTTCAAATGCATTTAAATACTCGATAATATGTTATAACAGAATAGTCGCATGAGTAAATATTTTAAAAGAATTTTTATTTATAATTAATTTATAATTAAAAGATTCTGTTCAAATGCTTAAATATTCAAATATTCTAAACGAAATTCAGTTTTAATTTAATAATTAAGGGACTTTTATTTAATAGCAAATATTAAGTTAAAACATTAAATCAGATAGCATTAAGGCATAAAAAGCGTAGTTAAATGACCCGTTCTGGAATACGATGATTACAGCATAGGTAAACGCAGCGCTTGTTACGTGCAGTTTCTGAACTTAGTATTTTCATTCTTACCTAAATTAATTTCCCATTTATTACTTCCTTTACGGCCATTTAAGTATTTATTAAAAATTTCGACCACTTTTTCAATTCTAAACGATTGTTTTATTCTTCACCCTGTAGGATTTTATTAAAATATTTAGTTGTAATTTAAAAATGCTTCAATCTATTCTATTTTGATATTGCGTTAAAAATGTGGTATTCGATTATCAGTAACGTGTTTTCGGAAATATTCCAATGAGTTATGTGCATGTTTTCTGCAGTATAAAGTATTAATTGGTACGTTACATCTTTTAAAATTTTTATGTGAAAAGTGAGGCAACTTTCCCTACGCGTCGTTTATAAGTCCATAAGCTTGATGTATTTTCGTGTTGTTTGAGAATGCTACGTTTGGTTGTTGTACGGAATCATGCGCTAATCGGGTTTTTCCCACTATCAATTGTAGTTCCGTTGGTGAGAATGAAATCATAATTTAGTTGTGCAGAATATATTTCAGATAATTCCTTTTAAGAAACAGTTTGTTTTGTTTGTATAAAATTAGAATTATGCTATTTCCTTTAATAAGAAAAAATATAATTTGTGGAATGTTTTTAGTAAAATAGTGACGTAGGATCGAAAAAATCATGGGACTATTAGATTTGTTTTTTTGCCGCACTTCCACAGATGGTACTGGTAATCTAAATTTAAATAATTCCCCATTTTCTTGCTTACAATTCCGAACTGTTATACATTTAACTAGGCAATTCTAATACCTAGAAGGGAACACTTTTGATAAAAAATAAATTCGTGCAATGATATTTCATATTTAGTCAAGCGGTACTAAAATGATTTTTGCTCCATTTAGAGCTACTACTAAGTAATATGTTCATAATGGAAAGTTTTAGTAACTTTTCTCGATTTCTAAATTATAGTGTAAAATGTACCGAATAAGATAATCCTATATAATCGAATTAACAATATGCGGTGCCAGGTGATCCAGCAGATGTCGACTACAAAAAGTTGATGTGTCCCAACCGTGAATTACCAAAACTTTCAAGACCATGATAAGCTGCAAGGTTTGCTGTTTTTTTGATGATTAAAATAATGGAAAATTGGGTTTGAATTATCTTTTTTAAGTTTTTAGGGTTACTCATTGCACAATCAGAGCTGTTTCGGTGTGGAAATTGAACTTATTTCGCTCAAATTGTCGGAATATGCTAATGGCGATAGTTATTATGGGTTTAGTATGAATTATAAAGTAAGATCAATGCCGACTGTTCATAAAATTTTCTATATAATCGAATTAACAGTATGAGGTGCCAGGTGATCCAGCAGATGCCGACTACAAAAAGTTGATGTGTCCCAACCGTGAATTATCAGAAATTTCCGGACCATGCTAAGCTGCAAAGTTTGCTGTGTCTTTGATGACTTACATCATGGAAAATTGGGTCTGATTTTCTTTTTTAACGTTTTTTAAGGTTACTCATTGCACAATCGCAGCTATTACGGTGTGGAAATTGAACTTACTCTACTCAAATTGTCGGAGTTTGCTAATGGCGGCAGCTGTTATGGGTTTAGTATGAATTATAAAATAAGATCAACACTGACTGTCTATAAAATTTTCTATATAAAAATTTAGAGGTACACTATTGTTTAGGTGTGACTTTGTTACCTAATAATTTTTTTACAGCTGCTGCGAAATCCGATAATTAGTTTATCTCTCTGCAAATTGCTAAGAAACTCCACGAATATTTGACGTTTAAGTCCGACTACAAAGCTCATCATCAGGACAGCTTTGAGTAGCTTTCAGTTAAGTCGCACATAACATTTGGGTAGTTAACGTAAATATTTTGACATCGTATCATTTAAAATAACACCGATTTAGAAAAATTCCAGAAACAATCAAACAAAATTATAGCTATTAATAGCCATCTTATGTAATTATCAAATCAAAATCAAATTCGGTCTGTATGGATGTCTGTGCTAAAATTGCCTTGGCAGTGTCTGTTAAACTGAGGATGTTATTGTTTATTTTTGTTAGATTTTTAATAATTTTTTAATGTATTCGTGTGTCATGAAGTTGTGCTTTTTCCAAAAGTGGCAATTTTTCCTCTCTTTACTCTGCCAATAATAACTAAGTATTATTAAAACAATATTTTTAAATATCAACCATATTTCAGTATTCCTGAAAAATGTGGAATTTTTGAATACGTTCTTTTATCTATACGAATGATAGTTTTATTATTTTATAACTCGTGCTACTTAAATTATATTTTATATCTTATAATTTGTAAATCCTAGATGTGTTATGAACGTGAAAAAAAGAGCCTATATCGTCACTGAAAAGATTATATAATTGACGTAGACGAAAACCATATGAATTTTGTTATGGTACACTATAATAGTGAATTATATTGCCATAAAAGGCGTAATAAACCCATAAATATTTCTAAACTTTACGACGCGTGTCCATGTTGTCGGTGTAACTAAAAGACCATTTAAAGAATTGAACGTATAATAACTCCTTGATGGTTGGATTTTCAGGAATGCTTTAGATATATACCCACTCATTTTAAAGGAATCGAGGATCGATGCATGTTCAGCGAGTTAGTCTGCATGCACTTATGTATAACCGCTGTAATGTCATGACTATTTTATGTGACTGCTAAATGAAGAATGCTCTTTTCCTTATTGGTGGTCAGAACGAGTTATGATAAGGTGAGATTGGTTCTTACCTGGGGCTCGAGCACCGCCCCACGCTTCAACCTGCATTTGATCTCGTTCAGGAGCCGTTTTATAGGGAATTTTAGATCGTCTCGACTGTTTGATTCAAATGTCTCAATAAATAGTCTACGGAATGAAAATGAAAAGAGAAAGCATTGAAAGGTAAACAACTATAATGCACTTTGTCGGAGTACGGAGAATCTGAGAACCAGTTTTGGAAGATATGTTTACAATTACAACGCGATCAGCATGGCCGCGAACACAGACCGGTCCAGATCAAAACAAAGCCTTCAGTGGATCAGTGTGACATTCTTGAGCACGTCGTGAACTTGAAATTTACGCTCTTACTTACTCTTACTTCATCTCAAGGTAATATCAAAAGCAGCTTAATTAAATTTAAAATACGAATGAACGAAGGTGCGGTTGAAATATTGCATGAGAACTGTCTAGAAGTCCACAGGTTCTCGCATGGACGCCACGCTACATCAACTAAACTTTATGAACTACACGCGCTGTATCTCACAAACTACATATTGCGTCTTGTCGTTTGTCGTCTCTCCTTGTTCTTATATGATCAGTCTCGTTTTTTGATTTTTGCGAAACGTGACGTGACTTAGGTATCGTAATTAAATACGACCAAGAATACTTCGTTAGGTTCGGAGGGGTTGTTTGGTGCTGGTACCGCGCGTGGGCCGCAACAACATGACCATCCACGATTCAGCAATAATGCTAATGTTGAATCGCTTCTATCGATACAAAAGCTATAAGGATAACGATCATATGCATTGTAATGCCCGCATTTAACGACTCCCGATAGCACATAGTCTGATAAATAATCCTTATTGCATAGGATGTGAGATAACTTGATCTACACTAAAGAGTAAGTCTTGATGCTATTTGTACCGTGTACATAGGCGATGACAGTTTTAACAGCACATAAACGTTTTCTAACAGTTAACAAATTATCATAGATAGATGCGCTACGTAGGGGAAAGTGAGACAAAATCCGGTATCTTAATTTTGAGTCATTTCAGGTTTGAAAGATTTAAACATTTTTTTGTCTAGATTAGTAATTAAGCTTCAATAACACTGGTCAACAAAGATTTTGTTACAAGGATAACATTTACTGATTCTTATGTATTTCGGAGCGCTGATTCCGAATATGAAATCAGAAATTCCTTATCGGCCTCAGTTTTTTTGTAATTGTTATTTTTTATTTAGCACGTAACATGGGCACTAACTATGCTTGTTTAATAATAATAAGTTGATTTTTTTTCAATATGTATCTTGCTATTCAAACTAAACGTTATATTTTTGTTTTTGATGTCCAGGATAAATAATAATATAATTTTATTATTTCAACACATTAATGAAATCATTTACAAATGACACACTACTATGATTCATCCAAATTACATATCTAGCAATTATGCCCTGCGTGATTAATCACACTGAAGTGCGCGTACTTTATGCGTGTTTAGTTTTGTCCAGTTTTTACGACTTAGATGACTGAATCTATATTGAAATAAATCAAACAAACGCAACTAACAAATATCTTCAGTTAGTCTAATGTGAACTCTCGAGTATTGCAGCTCATTCGTCGTATTCTTTTCCTATCAGTTTGTGATTTAATTTTCCGTGTTGTACTGTATAAATGAACTGTGTTCGGTCTTTGTCACACGTTTGCGTGTTTAATTTTAAGTCGTAAATTTATAGTTATAAATCTAATAGTAAAACTGCCGTCCCTTGTTCTCTTATATCCTGCCGTAAAAATTCCTTGTGCATGTGGGAATAAGTGGGCTAAGGATAGCAGTGAACTTTATTTTCTTATGGATATTAAAGCAGCACAGTCGTCGGTTTTTCGTTCGGTACCGTAAGTTAGTCAAGTGCCGCGGACTTTATTTGTTAAACCCCTAAAAAACACAATGCAAGTGCAACGTAACACAGACTCAATTTCGCATACAGTCCACTTGGTTGAAGGAATAGGAACTGCAGTTTAGAACAACAAAAAACCGCGGAGGTAAGTCGATGTATAAATTTATAAGACCCCCCGCGCGTGAACAAATTGGGCCTTCATCACCGGATCATTAATTAATTAATTAGTTCCTATCCTTTAAGCTCCTTATACTTAAATTTATAAAATTGTCGTAGTTTTTATTATGGTTAAACGTGTTACACAGAAAAGAACATCTTGCTTGCACATTTAATGATAGAAACATCTGGTTATAACGGTAGATTTTACAATACATTCCTTATCCTTTGTGGCAAGGATTAGGGTCGATCGTCGGTGTCTTTGGGTAAACAATTTATGAAGGTTATTGCATTATAAATCTTTACCTTATTTTTCGTGGTCAAGTTCGAGGGACCATCGGGTCATCAACTTGTTTAACAAAGGGGTTGAAAATTATTTGAAACCTTAAAAGCTTTGTCGGGCGAGCACTGTAGTTAGTTGCATTTTTCTATTAATAATTTAATTTCGTAGATTAATTATTTGTAGCGAATTCGAGTTACGCATTGTTTTTATATTAATTTTATTGTTGTCCATTAATCATTAATCAAATATGGTTATATCAATTGATAAAGCTATTCTTGAAACTAGATTTGTAATAAAACGGTTGGATCATATATACAGTAAGATTATTCAACCGGAAAATGTATGGATTGCTGTAATTAGAGCATTAATTAATAGTGTCGAGCAAATTGAAACTCGTTTCAAGTTTTTGCAAGGATGTTTTCTTTGATGAAGAAAGTGAACAATTGGATGAATTCTCGGCCCTTAGGGCGAAAATAGATGATTATCTAGTAGATATTCGTATTATCGCAGAACAATGTGAATTAGATCGCGTAGAAAATAAGCCGCATGTGGAAAATTTGAATAATCCTTGAAACACTTATCAGTTCCGCGCTTCTCAGGACGTATTTCTGAGAGTTATCATGCAATTTATAAGCGACTGATTCATGATAATATCGGTTTGTCCCCGGTCAAAAAATTTTGCTATCGTAGATACACTAGATGAATGTCGCGTGCGTTAATAAAACATTTGCCATTAAACGATTGTGCATACGATGAAGCCTATAAAATCATTACTAATCGTTTTCAGTACAAGAGGTTATTACTTTTGACATATTTTAATGTTCTCGAAAAATGCCCTAAGGTAAATTCCTCAGACTTGCACACAAAACTTCGGCAATTAATTAGTTGTTTTGATGAAAATATATTCGCGTTAAAGCAGATGGAAATAGATGTATTAGATTTCATATTGTTTAATCTGTTATCGAAAAAATTAGAAACAAACATTTTAAAGCTTTTCGAATTAAAAAATAGTGACGAGATTCCCTCGTTCAAAATAAATAGAAAATAAGTCAAAGGTGGTAAATATGAATAAATCTTTTTCGCCAAATTGTGGGTTTCGCTTGAAACATCTTTCAGTTTCGGTATTGGCGAGCGATACCTATGTTAATGACTTAGTCACTGGATGTAATTCGATTGAAGATGCTAATCAATTAATTGGTGAATTGAATAGTATTTGCTCTAGTGGTGGTTTTCAATTAAGTAAATGGAGTAGTAATTGCCCGGAAGTGATGCCCAACTTGAGGGAGTCCCTGTCCAGTTCGGACGCAATTACATTTCAAGATAAAGATAGTGGTTCAATAAAAATTTTGGGCCTTACATGGCGTGCTCTTACAGATGCATTTTTATACAACTTAGACGTTGAAGAGCGCACTTGCACTAAGCGTAATATTTTGTCGGCTATCGCAAAAATTTTTGATCCTCTCGGGTTGATAGCACCTGTAGTACTGTTCGCTAAACGTTTAGTTCAAGATCTTTGGCTTTTAGGTCTCGGGTGGGACCAAAAACCTCCATTGGAAGTCATACAAAAATGGAAACAATGGGTGAATTGCCAGCGGTTTCGAATATTGAGATTTCGCGTCGCATCGTATGTCATAATTTTAAAAGGGAGGAGTTGCATGGATTCTGTGATGCTTCTGAAGCCGGGTATGCAGCTGCCATCTATTTCCGTTCGTTCGATCTAGAAGGTAATATTACCATTTCATTAGTATGCGCAAAATCGAAGGTTGCTCCTACTAATCGCGTTTCATTGCCCCGTCTCGAATTGTGTGCTGCCGTATTCTTGGCAGATTTAGTAGATTTCGTCAAAAATACTTATACAGATATTTTATCATTTAGTAATATTTTCGCGTGGTCGGATTCTACTGTTGTTTTGTCTTGGATTCGGTCTTCCTCGCATAAGTGGAAGACATTCGTTAGCAATCGCATTTCGCATATTCAAGAACGTATTCCTCCATCTTCATGGTTTCATGTTAAGTCCCAGGATAACCCTGCGGATTGTGCCTCACGTGGACTTTTGGCTTCAGAGTTGGTTCATCATCCATTATGGTGGACAGGACCTTCCTGGTTAGTGCGTCGTAATGAAGAATGGCCAGTAACATCGCTGCCAAAACTAATCGACTCATCTCAGATGGACGTCGAATATCGTACTCTGTCGTTAACAGTCGTTATGTCTGACAATTTCTTAGATATGTTGTTAGATAAATTTTCAAACCTGCACAAAATTTGTAGGATTATTACATGTATTCGTCATTTCATTCGTAATGTTCAATGTCCGGCAGATTTGCGTTCAAAATATTCTGATGGTTTGTCTCTAGCTCAGCAGCAAGAGGCTATACATTTATTGATTAAAAGAGTTCAAACAAATGTTTTTGCTCAAGACATTGCAAATATTAAAACTAGAAAACTTGTTAGTAAACAACTTTGTAGCCTTAGTCCGTTTCTAGATAGTCGTGATTTGTTGAGGGTGGGCGGTCGCCTGCGTAATTCTGAGTTGTCGCATGATGCAAAATTTCCAATTTTGCTTCCTCGGTCGCATCGGTTGACTGAAATTATTATATTAGATTGTCATGAAAGACATTTACATTCTGGAAATCGAACAACTCAATTTATACTAACTCAAAATTATTGGATCTTGTCCGCCAAGAGGGCTATTCTGCAATGTCTAAAATCCTGCATTCGTTGTTTTCGTGTAAACCCTGTGGCTTTATGCCCCCCTATGGGGGATTTACCAGCTTCTAGGTTAACTCCAGGTAAGGCGTTTTTACATACGGGAGTCGACTTTGGTGGACCTTTTTCTGTCACGATGAATCGATGTCGTGGCGCAAAATCATTGAAAGCGTACATTTGCTTGTTTATTTGTTTCAGCACTAAAGCCATCTATTTGGAACTAGTGTCTAACTTGTCGATAGACGCTTTCTTGGGTGCTTTACGTCGATTTATTGCTCGAAGAGGCAAATGTATTCAAATCCATTGTGATAATGGTACTAATTTCGTTGGAGCCTCTCGTGAAATCTCTCAATTGATGCGCCATTCGGCAGGCGTTGAGGGAATCGAATTTGTGTTTAATCCTCCTGCTGCTCCTCATTTTGGTGGGTTGTGGGAGGCCGGGATTAAATCGGTAAAATCCCATTTAAAGACAATTATCGGTGAACAAATTTTGTCGTTTGAAGAATTCTCGACGGTATTGATTCAAATCGAAGCGATTCTCAACTCACGTCCACTATGCGCACTGAGTTGCGAACCGCATGATTTTTCGTATTTGACCCCAGGGCATTTTCTTAATGTTGAACCAGTCTCGGAGTTACCAGATCCAGATTTGTTGTCCATAAACCCCTCTCGTTTGAATCGCTAGCAACTGTTGCAGCAAATGCAACAAGGGTTTTGGAAGAAATGGAGTGCTGAATACCTGCACACATTGCAGCAGAACGGTAAGTGGTTAAGGAATTCCGCTACCTTACCTATTGATTCGCTTGTCCTCTTAAAGGAAGAAAACAACCCCCCTCTACAGTGGCGTTTAGGAAGAGTAGCTACCGTCAAGACAGCTCAAGGGTTAGTTAAACGCCCCCTAGTAAAACTATGTTTACTGCCAGTTAGTTAATAGTTAATGGTATGTATACATATATTCACTTATATAAGTTTGTCGGTTTAGGTTTCTTAGTTAATAGTTATTATTATTTTTAAATATAAAATAAGTTAGTTCATACTTATTTTGGTGGGCGGGATGTTCGGTCTCTTTGTCGCACGTTTGCGTGTTTAATTTTAAGTCGTAAATTTGTAGTTATAAATCTAATAGTAAAACTGTCATCTCTTGTTCCCTTATATCCTGCCGGAAAAATTCCTTGTGCATATGGGAATAAGTGGGCTAAGGATAGCAGTGAACTTTACTTTCTTATAGATATCGAAGCAGAACAGTCGTCGGTTTTTTCGTTCGGTGCCGTAAGTTAGTCAAGTGCCGCGGACTTTATTTGTTAAACCCCTAAAAAACACAGTGCAAGTACAACGTAACACAGACTCAATTTCGCATACAGTCCACTTGGTTGAAGGAATAGGAACTGCAGTTTAGAACAACAAAAAACCGCGGAGGTAAGTCGATGTATAAATTTATGAGACCCCCCGCGCGTGAACAGTCTGTGTTAAGTGTTTGCGAGTGTATTACAGTGAAATTTTCAATAAAAATGCCACGTAGTTGCATTACCCACCCAGATTGTTTCTGCTATATTTGTAGTGAGGTAACACTAAAGTCTCAGAAGAGAAATATAGCTCCATTGATAAAAAAATCGTATGAATTATACTTTGGATGTAAATTGGGTGATCAGGATAAGTCCTGGGCCCCTCGTAGTTGTTGTAATTCGTGTGTAACGTTGTTAACTGGTTGATTGAATGGATCCGTCACATGACATTTGCAGTTCCGATGGTTTGGAGAGAACCTAAGGATCACTCCACAGACTTATTTTTGTTTAACGAAAATATCAGGGATAACAGCTAAGACTAGACACTGTTAAATATCCTAATATTCCCTCTGCTTTAAGACCAGTGCCTCACAGTCCACAGCTTCCAATTCCGGTAGCACTAAAAACAAGGGAATTAGACGACGATGTTGTTGAAGGTTGTACAGATTTATCGGATGATGAAGAAAGGAGGGGCCCAGACTTTTTAGACAATACAAATACTGAACCGCACTTAATAAATCAATCTGAACTAAATGATCTCGTTCGTGATCTACATTTATCCAAGAATCAAGCTGAAATACTAGCATCACGACTGAAAGGATGGAATTTTTTACAACGCAACACAAAAATAAGTGGTTTCCGTGACAGGCAATGTGACTTCGAATTTTTTTCTCACGGTGTGCGGACTTAGTTTACTGCAATGATGTGGAATCTTTACTGGAAACTTTTGGACATACCCAAAATCCTGATGAATGGCGTCTTTTTATAGACTCTTCAAAACGTAATTTGAAAGCGGTTCTTCTTCATGTTGGGAATAAATATCCGTCGATCCCTTTGGTTCATGCAGCTAACATGAAGGAGACATGAAAGTATAAAACTTGTGTTGGATATGATTCAGTACGAGAAACATTCATGGCATGTTTGTGAAGATCTTAAAATTATAGCATTGTTACTTGGTTGACAACTTGTTTATACAAAATTTTGTTGCTTTTTGTGCAGGTAGAACAACAGAAATAGAAAGAATCATTATCTTAAGAAACAATGGCTAAAAAGAGAAACATTGACTGTTGGAGAGAAGCACGTTGTGAGTCCAGCACTAGTAAAACCTAAAAAGGTTACCTTCCCTCTCTACACATTAAGCTAGGTCTTATAAAAATTTTTGTTAAAGCAATGGATCGGGAGGAAAGTGGATTTCAGTTTTTTTGACCACTGCAGAAAGTCAATGAATTTTTAGTTTCACAAACCTTTTGTCTAGTCATTTATATCACGTAAACAATTTTTAAGTCAATAAATACCAGTATTGGTATTATGAGGTCTAACCGCCATACAGAAATGCTAGTTTGGTTGCTAACATCAGGCGTTAGTAGTTAGTATGAAAATTATCAAGACCAAACAGCTTTCCTGTTTCATGCATATTGCATCAGCGCGCACTAGAACTAGAACTTTCGTCGAGAACCAACATGGAAACTCAAAGGGTTCTGGCATGTAATTTGCGTCTGGCCTTGTGCTGTAGTGGAACCCTAGTGTGCTAAACACTAGGCTTAGTGTTTTTAATAATGGTAAGCAGTTAAAAATAAGTTACTAGACAAACTAAATAATTTTGTTGTAGCGCTCTATTAATAACTCTATTAATAAATCTATCAATAACTCTATAAATAACTCTATAAATAACTCTATTAATAATGCTTTTGATAATTCGTTTGATAACCTTTTTGATAGTTCTTTGGATATTTTTTAAAATAGCTCTTAAAATGTTTCTTAAATAATTTCGTAAAAGTTTCAATTGAATATGTCCTACAGCGCTTCGTTAAAACACTTTCAATTAAATACCTCTTGAAATGCTCCGTCAAATCTTCAATTAGATATTTATTTTATAATTCTCCTGCAAATGTAGAGAAAGAACTTTTTAAGAAATCGTTTTGTATATCAATTGTAAGGCTTCTTCGTATATTCATTTGTTAGAATGAACCCGTCTTACCTGGTTTTATAAAAATAAGGCAGTCTGAAAGCTGTGTTTCAAGACGATATTAAGTCTACTTTCGCATCTACGAGTACCAAGATATAATTCATTCACGTCAACGTTGCGATACGAAAATATCGATCCAGTATGAACGTCCTTCAACCTTACGATGAAGAGTTGATTTAATGAAATGTTCTGCAAGGAAGCAATATGTTCGGAATTTAAAGAAACGCTCTACAAAGTACGTAGAAATTTTTATGGTTTGGAACTAAAGTCCGATAGTGAATTTAGAAGGTCTTTTTGAAGTTGCGAGTGTGTAATTACAAGTAATTAGGAGGACAAGTATACGATGGTAATTATTTTGGTCAAGATCTACACACAGTAGAACATCTAAGTTTTGTATTGGATTTTGGTTGGTCCAGTTTGTGCGTATAAGAAAAACGCATTAAGTTTTTATGGTCTGGTCCAAGGATCACGCAGCTGATTGTGTCCTGTATAACATGTGGATTCTACGTCAATTGTTTTCCGAGGAACGTATGTATTTACACCTGTTCTAACATGCTGTAACACCTGCACGTAAACAACATCTGCTGAACCGAGGTAAGAGATTAGTATTATTCTTACATCACGTCTACAATTGGAGATCTTTGATACAAGGCTGCTTCAGAAAATATCTTTGTAACAACTTATTATCACTTATCCGTTTGACAAACTAAAAAGTACTTTAGTAAATTTTTATTGTCAATATTAGTGCAGTGTAATTACAGTTACTATTTTTAATGAAATTAAGCAAACCTAAAGAATTCTTATTAAAGTTTCATATATGCATGATTTCACTTACAGTTTCTGAACGATGAATTAATAGACAATCTAGATAATTTTTATATAGATGTAAACCGAATAACAAATCTGGTATTTTTGGTATAAACTCAAGTTAAATTTTTGTAACGAAAGCAACACTTAAAGTTTTGATATTTCTTTTGAATATATAATCCTACCTTATGGGTAGATGAAACTTGTATTATCTTTTCTTAAACATAAATTTTATACTTACAATTTTTATGAAGGAACAAATTTTAATTAAAGAATCAACATTTAATTTTCTTAATTAATTGTTTTATTCTGAACAAATACGTTCAGAAATAGAGTAACCAGGTATAAGATCAAATAGCATAAACTGGTAACCCCGATTTAACAAGAAGCTTTAATAGCTTTTCCAGATTTTGAAGCATAAAAATCTGTGTTCATAATATTGTTTGCCTGATTAATCTTTGCTGTTCTTTTATATGAGGTAACAACTTATTTTTGTTAATTTAATTAAATTTTCTCTACAGCTTCTGCGTTAGCAGTTAATACGGTATTCCTCCCTAAGGACTCCTAAATCCCCCTTAGGGAAACCCTGTGTTTAAAAATTAATGACTTGGTGGCGCCCTACCTAAACCCCTGTTTTGTTAAGAATCTAGCCCTAGTAAGTAAATAATGTTTTATAAAAAGAACCACGACCAATCCTCATAAGCTCTGCCCAAGGAATAGACCCCTAGCATAGTCGAAAAATATTTGCATTCCATCATTTTAGAGAAATCCTTCCGTAAAGGTCACTGGTCACATTAGGAGATAAAAAGAACCCCTAACTAGTTAACCCAACCAGTAAGTATAAGTTATACAGTTCCTAAAAAAGAAGTTCCCCAATTTAAGTGATGCGAAAATAAAAGAAGGTATATTTGTTGGTCCGGATATAAGAAAACTAATGAATGATATTGGATTCAAGTCAGTTTGAATGACTGTAAACTTGCTGCTTGGAATCTTTTAAAAATGTTGTTAATAACTTCCTTGGAAATTACAAGGCAGATAGCTACAAAGAACTGATAACTGAGCTTCTGGAAAAGTATAAAACACTTGGCTGTAATATGTCACTAAAGATCCACTTCTTAGATTCACATCTGGACTTTTTCCAAACAATCTTGAAGCTATGAGTGACGAACATGCTAGCTGACTTTTGTTGGAATCTTAAGACTGATTTACCTGCAGCAGAGTACGCCATAAAATCCAAGCGAAGCAGATTTTAAGAATGTACCAATATTACATGTGTATAACAAAGGTTTTCTTTAAATCGAAATTACAAAAAAACTATGTCCGATAGAAAACCCCCACTAACATATTTGAAATCAGCGCCAAAAATACTGTAAGATTCACCTGTTATAGTTCTTGTAACAAACAAAAACTAAAATTTTGTTGTCCAGTGTAATTATTCAACAATTTTTTTTTTATTTTTTTTTTTTTTATTTATTCTAACATTACATTTAGTCTGCTACCTAAAAATTACAGCAAACCTGTTACTCCTAAGAAATCTAACAGAATTATTTGCTACCTTAAGTTATATTAGTTAGTTTTATATTATTTGCGTTTGGAAATACTCGTGTGTGTGTGTGTTTGTGTCTGTGCGCGCGTGTGGGTGCGTGAGTGTGTGTGTGTTTGTGTGTTTCTGTCTGTGGTAATGTCCTTGGGACTGCTTTCCTTCCCAGCTTCCGACCGTCGGCAGCCGGAAATCAGAAACCGAGAAGTTCGCATTCCTGTACGTGTCCTGGCCGTCGGCAGCCGGAAACAAGGGGGACCACGTACAGTCCCTGGTGTGTATGTGTGCGTGTGTGTGTGTTTGGGTCTGTGCGCGCGTGAGGGTGCGTATGTGTATTTCTGTCTGTGATGTTGTACTTGGGACTGCTGTTCTTCCCAGCTTCCGACCGCCGGCAGCCGGAAATCAGAAACCGAGAAGTTCGCATTCCTGTACGTGTCCTGGCCGTCGGCAGCCGGAAACCAAGGGAACTACGTACAGTCCCTGGTGTGTATGTGTGCACGTGTGCGTATATATCTGTGTCGTATGCGTGTGCGTGCAGGTACGTGTACGTGCGTGTTTGTGTGTGTTTTGGTGTGTGTATGTGCGTGTTTTGTCGTGCCAGTGTGTTTATTGTTTTCATGTTTGTGTGTGCGTGTGCTTATGTCTGTGGGGAGGTCCTTGGGACTGTTTCCTTCTCCCGGTTTCCAACCGCCGGTAGCCGGAAATCAGAAACCGAGAAGTACGCGTTCCTGTACGTGTCCTGGCTATCGGCAGCCGAAACCCAGGGAGGCCACGTAGAGTCTCTGTTGTGTGTGTGTGTGTGTGTTGTGTGTATTTTGTCGTGCTGATGTGTTGTAATTATATTGTCAGAATATTTTCCCTGTAGTAATTTTTAGTTGCGCTACAACATTGGAAATATAAACATTACGTTACTGAAGCTAGGGTTAGATTTCTTAAAGCAATTACAAATTTGATTGGTATTGTCTCTTGTTTATTTTAGTTAGTTGTATTTTTTATTTTAGATGGTTAGATGGTTAGTATTGAGTCCTTATCCTACTAGTGTTAGTATTCTAATGCTAATAAGTGTTCTGGGGGAAACTTGTGTTTGAGGTACGTTTGCCGTACTTTTGCCGTTTTCACTATTTTCACTTCGTTTTCACTGGTATCACTCCCGGTCGTCAGGATTCACGAGCCTTCTGGTAGATCTTCAGGAGACACGTGGTTCCTGGTATGTCCTTGGGAGAATGCCACTTGTTTGTTGTCGGTTCCCATGTGTGTTGGGTGGATTGTGCTTTTGTATTGCACGTTCGATGCGTTACGTCAAACTTCTGTGTTTCGTGTGATCTGTGTTTGTGGTATTTGTGATGTGTGGGGTTTGTATGGTGTTTGTGTGTGTCCTGTCAGAGTCAGTTTGTGTACCTTTGGTGCAAAAACAATGTTTTTTAATTAAAAGTTCTTGATATCGTCACGACCCCCCTCAGCATGTGTAAGAAAACGTGCCGAAGACGAAAGCGGGATATCCAAGGGAAGCCAAATAGCCTCTTAGTTACTTTCATATAATTAATACATTTAACAAAAACTGTAATAATTTATTACACATTTATGCTTACGCATAAAAAATATTTTATGAATTGAAGATTTCTTAACAATTTTATTTCCTTTTCATTTAAAGCAAGGAATAACTTGTTTAACTTGTATCTTATTTTGTGTGATTTTCCTGTTGATCTTGCACAAATACTAGCCTATAGCAATCATCATGGAACTGGTTGAACGCGCACCTCCATTGTTTCCTATTTTAAGTAAACCCACACATTTTTTTGAAATCCCCACAGTCTACCTCTTTCACTATCTATGCAATAGTCTAATATAGGTGTACCTCAAACTCTTTTTTTCTTTCTCTGCTTCTAACACAAGCAGCGCTATTCCCACACGCCTTAGAATGTATCCTATCATCCTATCTCTCCTATTTTTTTCCACAAATATCTTTCTACCCCCGCTATTTCTAGAGCCTCTTTATTCTTAACTTCGTCTGTCCATATCTTCATCATACGTCTGTAGCACCACATTCCAAAGGCTTCTATTTTTTCCTGTCCACTTCTTATACTGCTAACATTTCACAGCCGTACAGTGCTGTGCTCTGTACATGTTTTCAACAAATTTTCATCGTTTCTATGCTTATTGTCTTCGAACACAGCCGCTACTTATTCTTGTTAAATATTTCACGGCCTTGTGCTATTAGGCGGCTCCGTGGCGTAGAGGTATGTGTGTGACTACTACGCCCAAGGTCCCGGGTTCGAATCCCGACACGGTCCGCCCGAAAAATGTTAGGCGAGCATTTTTCACAAAAATACACCCTCGTTCGGATGAGAGGTAAAATAGTGGTCCCGTGTGTGAGTGTTGTCGCGCACGTTAAAGATTCCTGTTTTGCATGGAACAGCAAGGGTTCGGCAAAATTCTAAATTTTCCAGGTAAAAGAAACTCGCTTCCTGATCAATGTAGTACCTTCGGGTGGAGCATTGTAAAATCACATGTAAGGCCTTGTGCTATTTGGGCGGTACCGTAGGCGAGCATTCTTCACAAAAATACACCCTGGTTCGGATGAGAGGTCAAATGAAGGTACCATGTGAGAGTGTTGTCGCGCACGTTAAAGATCCCTACCTTGCTTGGAACCGCAAGGGTTCGGCAAAATTCCCAAATTTTCCCGGTAAAAAAAACTCGCTTCCTGGCCAATGTAGTACCTTCGGGTGGAGCATTGGAAAATCACATGTAAGGCCTTGTGCTATTTGGGCGGTTCCGTGGCGTAGTTGGTATGCGTGTGACTACTACGCCCATGGTCCCGGGTTCGAATTCAGACACGGTTCGCTTGAAAACTGTTAGGCGAGCATTCTTCACAAAAATACACCTTCGTTCGGATGAGAGGTAAATTGAAGGTCCCGTGAGTGAGTGTTGTCACGCGCAACAGCAAGGGTTCGGCAAAATTCAAAAGTTCCAGGTAAAAAAAAACTCACTTTCTTGCCAATGTAGTATACTCGGGTGGAACATGTTAGGTATGTGCAGAAGGTTAAGCAGCCTGTGGCTGCCAAGATCCACAACACTTAGACATTTGTCGAATTAATAGTTTTCCATTAATTCGCGAATATTGCACAACCAATACCTGTAGTTTCTTATAATAATCATCATGTTTAAGTACAGTTATTTTTGTCGTCATTAGTTTATCCATTTCGGGACTGGTTGGATGCGTACCTCAATTAATTTCTATTCTGAGCTAGCCTACACATTTCCCTGAAATTCCTACAGCCTAAATCTTTTACTATCTGTGTGTAATAGTCTAACCTAGGTCTACATCTACTTCTCTTTCTTCCTATCTCTGCCTCTAATATATCCCGCACTATTCCCTCATGCCGTAGTATGTGGCCTATCATCCTCTCTCTCCTATTTGTTGCCGTTTTCCACATATTTCTTTCTTCCTCTACCATATTTAGTACCTATTTGTTCTTAACTTTGTCTGTCCATGATATCTTCATCATTCGTCTGTAGCGCCACATTTCAAAGGCTTCTACCTTTTTCTTGTCCGCTTTTCCTACTGTCCAGGCTTTACAGCCGTACAATGCTGTGCTCCACACATATGTTTTAAGCAACCTTTTCCTAGTTTCTATGTTTGTTGTTTCTGAACACAGTAGTTGCTTTTTCTTGTTAAATGTAGCACGACCTTGTGCTAATCTTTGTTTTATATCTTTTGCGCTTTTTCCGTCTTGCGTTATTTAACTTCCTAGGTAGCAAAAATCCTTAACCTGTTGTAAGTTTTTGTTATCTATTCTTGTTTTTGATTTATATTCCCCTCCTTTGCATACTAGAACTTTAGTTTTATTTTTGTTAATTTTTATACCGTAAATATTCCCTGAATGTTTGTTTAGCATTCTTCTTAATCTTCTTTGGGAATTAAACCACTCATTGTTTTTAAAATCATCTTTATTTACAACGATCCTAGGTCATGGATCGAAACGTAAATAAAGATGATTTTAAAAACTATGAGTGGTTTAATTCCCAAAGAAAATTAAGAAGAATTTCATACCGTATATCTCTGTTAGAACCGTTTCCATTTCATTAAGAGCAGCTTCTAACTCTTCCTTGCTAGATGCTAATACCACTGTATCATCTGCAAATCTAAGCATATCCATTTTTGTCCTTGCATACTAATTCCAAATGCCTTCCCGCATTGGATAGTATCCATTGCCTCTTCAATGTACAAGTTAAAAATTAATGGGGATAGGGCGCATCCCTGTCTCACCCCCCTTCCTAATGTATACGTCTCTACGTTCCTGCTCTAATTCTATTACTGCTGTTTGCTCTTTGTAAAAGCTATGTACTATTCGTCTATCCCTATAACTCATTCCAGTCTTTTTGAGTATTTCGAACATTTTTCTAATTTTACATTGTCGAGTGCTTTCTCCAGATGTACAAACCCTATATACAGCTTTCGCCTTTTACTATTGTTTTCTCCATTATCACTCTCAGAGCTAAAATAGCCTCCCCTGTTCCCCTGTTTCGCCTAAACCCAAATTGATCTTCTCTTAGTATTTCTTCAACTCGTTTTTCCATTGTTCTTTGTTCAATTCTACTTAATATTTTTGACACGTGTGCTGTCAAACTTATTGTTCGAAAATTTTCACATCTATCCGCGCCTTTCTTTTTTGGTATAGTTGTTATGATGTTACGTTTGAAATCTTTGAGTATCTCGCCTGTCTCATACATATAGCTTACAAGTTGGAAGAGACGTTCTATTACTGCTTGTCCAGCGGCTTTTAGAGCTTTTGCTTGCACCTTATCTGTACCCGGCGCCTTACCATTTTTAAGACCCTTTAATGCTAATTCAAACTCATCTCTAAGTATAGGATATCCCAAGTCATCATTTTCAAGGTTTATCAGAGATAAAATGTAGGTCCTGTGTGCGAGTGTTGTCACACCTGTTGAAGTTCGCTTTACTTGGAATAACAAGGGTTCTGCAAAATTTAAAATTTTTAGGTAAAGGAACTCGTTTCTTGTCCAATGCAGTATCTTCGGCTAAAATATTGCAAAATCAAATATAAGGGGGCATGTGAAACGGGCAGGTTCACGTATGACTCCTGATCCCAGGGTCCCGGGTTCGAATCCCGACACGGACCACTTGAAAAATATTAGGTAAGAATTTTTCACAAAAATGTGCCATCGTTCGAATGGGAGGTAAAATGTAGGTCCCGTGTGTGTGTTGTCACAAACGCTAAAGATCCCTACCTTGCTTGGAAGGTTTCGGCAAAGTTCAAAAATTCTAAGTAAAAAACTCGCTTACTGGTCAATGCAGTACCTTTGGGTGCAGCATTGGAAAATCAAATCTAAGGGGCATATGATTCAGACAGGTTAGCATATGACTACTGATCCCGGGGTTCCAGGTTTGAATCTGGACACGGATTGCTTGAAAAGTGTTAGGCAAGAATTTTTCACAGAAATACACTCTCGTTCGGATGATAGGTAAAATGTAGGTCCCGTGTGTGAGTATTGTCATGCGCGTTTAAGCTCCCTACCTTACTTGGAATAGCAAGGGTTCGGCAAAATTCACAATTGCCAGGTAAAACAACCTCACTTCTACACCAATGTAATACTTTCGGGTGGAGCAGTAGAAAGTCAAATGTGGGGGGATTACCAAAACCAGTAGCGCTACAATTTCACGTAATAAAAATTTTTATCAAATTACATTAATTATATGAGAAGGCTTTGAGTTTTATTCTCATTGAGGCCATCTTACATACACTTCATATCGAGTTTTTCAACGACAAATTGGAGTCTATTAATGTGGTTAACAACTTGTGGACACATTGTTTTGGTACAGCTATTGTATAACAGTAATAATTTGTTATGTATAAATTACCATGTACAAATTTTCGACCAAAACTTTACACGGTTTAAAATATCCAGAATCCATACAATCGTAATATAAATTACTTATAACAAAGCAATGAACATATCTGACGACGTCGGCAAATATAAACGTAAAGCACGAGAATAATATTCGTGTGATAACAATACAAGCGTGCAGCTCGTTCCAAATATGGTTTTCAAATAAGTAAGCCTTCTAGATTATTATTATTATACAATCGTGCTCTATTTTGAATAACTAGGGAGTACAAGAATTTGGTCTATTTTGTCCTTTGAACGACACACATAGCTAGGGGTAACCAAAGCGGAATAATCTACGTCTTAAACTAATAACAGAGTAGGCTGTGTACAAGATATTTCCTTTCTTTGGTTTTCACCGCAATATTATATTTGTCCCCGTTGTTTGTCTCGGTCTTTTATGTCATTTTCAATGCGCAATGTAATGCGAGATGTTTATCCCTGTGCGTATTAAGTTGGTATACCTGCTGCTGTTAAGATATAGGTATTGTGATGACCGCATGGGCACAACTCCAACCACTCATAATACGGGTACATGTTCGAAGACAAACATGGGTTATATTTGTGTCATTGTAATGTCATCGAGCTATAAGCAGCCGGTATTGTGTCCTAAATAGATCGGGATTATTGGTGGGTATTCAGATATTTATCCGTTACGCTACTTTTCGGAACGATATTTTATTTCGGAACGCATTAATGAAGTGGGAGTTGAATGATGCAGCTGCATTCACTGCCTATATTTCATAACTAGTTTAGAAACACAGAATTAATTTATTTATTCTATGTCGTAAGCATCTGTATGAGTTAGTGCTCTAATGTAAAAGTAATACACTGTTATTGGTCTATTAACAATACGCGTAGCCAAGTCAAGATCAACTCATATCTTTTAATGAGAAAGTTAAGCCAATCAAAAACAGGAACATATTACTTGTGATAATATACGTTATTTAAAGATTTATTAATTTTTTTTATAATATGTATGGAATTTATGTGTACCCAAGTACACAGCTTACTTAAATTGTAACAAACATGATGGCACTCTCTGGGGTAAAAGAATCCGGAGTTAAAATAGTCCCCTGTTCGGATCTCCGGGAGGGCACTAATTCGGAGGATGCGATCGGAAAGTTAAAAAAAAGACTCGGGAACATTCTGCGAGTCGGAGCGTGGAATGTTAGAAGTATGAAGCAAGTAGGTAAGCTAGAGAACCTAAAAATCGAAATGAATAGGTTATCACTAGACATAGTAGGGATCAGCGAAGTTCGGTGACCAGAGGCGGGGGATTTTTGGAGTGGAGACTTCAGGGTAATTCATACAGGAGCAGAGGAAGGAAATTTGGGTGTGGGGATAGTTATGCAGAAAAAATAGGATACTGTGTAGAAAATTACTTACAAAAGAACGAAAGAGTACTCATGGTTAGATTTGATTCTAAACCAGTAAACACAGTAATAATACAAGTATACACGCCCACCTCTAGCTACAGTGACGAAGAGGTAGAAGCGATCTACAAAGATATCGAAGACATATTAAGATACGTAAAAGGACATGAAGATTTAATAATTACGGGGAATTTTACGGCCGTGGTAGGTGAGGGTAGGGAAGCAGCGGTGGTAGGTTTATTTGGTTTAGACAAGAGAAACGACAGGGTAAATAGGCTGGTAGAATTTTGCGACAAGAACAATTTAATCATCACAAACACATTATTTCAACATCATGCTAGAAGACGATATACGTGGAAAATACCAGGAGATATAAGAAGATATCAAATAGATTACATTCTTGTTAGACAACGGTTTAGAAATCAAGTAAAAGACTGTAAAAGCCACCCAGAAGCAGACATAGATACTGACCACAACATCGTAATTATGAAGGCTGCACTTAAATTTAAGAATGTGAAAAAATGAAACGGAAAAAGGCACTTGGACTTAGAGAAACTAAAAGATAAAGATATTCAAGAAAGATTCGAAAAAAAGTCAAATGAATTGCTCAAAAATATAGGGAAAATATTTGATACTAAGGAAGTAGAAACAGAATGGAATAACATTAAATCTAGCCTAAACATGGCGGCCAGAGATATTCTGGGGTATACACAAAAAAAATTAAGAAACCATGGATAACAAATGATATCCTGAATTTAATAGAAGAAAGACGAAAATACAAAAATAGATCAGACGAAACAGGAAAACAGACATACAAAGCCATAAAATGGGAAATTATTCAAAAATGCAGGAAAGCTAAAGAACAATGGATTGATGAAAAGTGCAAAAAGGTACAAACGAAAATGGAAATAGGAAAGACAGACGAAGCATACAAATTAATTAGAATGAATTTTAGGGATATAAAACCATACAGCAAAAATATAAGGGACGCACAAGGAAACGTCATTATAGAAAACGTAGAGAAAATGGGTAGATGGCAAGAATATATAGGGAATTTATATGCAGGAGAGGAACTAACTGCATTAGAACAGGAATCAGACATTGAAAATGATGAGTTTGAATTAGCATTAAAGAGTCTGAAAAATGGTAAGGCGCCGGGTACAGATAAGGTGCAAGCAGACTCTCTAAAAGCCGCTGAACAAGCAGTAACAGAACGCCTCTTCCAACTTGTAAGCTATATGTATGAGACAGGCGAGATACCCAAAGATTTCAAACGTAGCATCATAGTAACTATACCAAAAAAGAAAGGCGCGGATAGATGTGAAAATTTTCGAACAATAAGTTTGACAGCACACGTGTCAAAAATATTAACTAGAATTGTGCAAAGACAAATGGAAAGACGGGCGGAAGAAATACTAGGGGAAGACCAATTTGGGTTTAGGCGAAAAAGAGGAACACGGGAGGATATTTTAGCTCTGAGAGTAATAATGGGGAAAACAATAGAAAAAGGGGAAAGCGTGTATATAGGGTTTGTAGATTTGGAAAAAGCATTCGAGAATGTAAAATGGAAAAAAATGTTTGAAATAGTCAAAAAGATTGGAATGAGTTATAGGGATAGACGAATAGTACATAGCTTATACAAAGAGCAAACAGCAGTAATAGAATTAGAGCAGGAACGTAGAGAAGTAAACATTAGGAAAGGGGTGAGACAGGGATGTGCCCTATCCTCATTGATTTTTAACTTGTACATAGAAGAGGCAATGAATACTGTCAAATGCAGGAAGACATTTGGAATTATTATGCAGGGACAAAAAATTGATATGCTTAGATTTGCAGATGATATAGCGGTATTAGCGTCTAGCAAGGAAGAGTTAGAAGCTGCTCTTAATGAAATGGAAACGGTTCTAACAGAAAGATACGGTATGAAAATTAACAAAACTAAAACTAAAGTTCTAGTATGCAAAGGTGGGGAAAATAAATCAAAAACAAGAATACAAGTATGTAACACGAAATACTCCCTGTATGTTTGTTGTGGTTTGTTTAGTATTCTTCTTAATCTTCTTTGGGTATTAAACCACTCGTAGTTTTTAAAATTATCTTTATTAACGTTTCGATCCATAACCTAGGATCGTTTTCAAAATAATTTTGAAAACGATCCTAGGTTATGGATCGAAACGTTAATAAAGATAATTTTAAAAACTATGAGTGGTTTAATACCCAAAGAAGATTAAGAAGAATATGTAACACGAACTTACAAGAGCTTAAGGATTTCTGCTACCTAGGAAGCCAAATAACGCAAGATGGGAAAAGCACAAAAGATATAAAACAAAGATTAGCACAAGGTCGTGCTACATTTAACAAGAAAAAGCAACTACTGTGCTCAAAGACCACAAACATAAAAACAAGGAAAAGATTGCTTAAAACATATGTGTGGAGCACAGCACTGTACGGCTGTGAAGTCTGGCCAGTAGGAGAAACAGACAAGAAAAAGAAGTCTTTGAAATGTGGTGCTACAGACGTATGATGAAGATATCATGGACAGACAAAGTTAAGAACGAAGAGGTACTAAAAATGATAGGGGAAGAAAGAAATATGTGGAAAACGGTAAAAAATAGAAGAGATAGGATGATAGGCCACATACTACGGCATGAGGGAATAGTGCGGAATATATTAGAAGCAGAGATAAAAAAAAAGAGAAGAAGGGGCAGACCTAGGTTATACTACTGCACACAGATAGTAAAAGATGTAGGCTGTAGGGGTTTCAGGAAAATGTGTAGGCTAGCCCAGAATAGAAATCATTGGAGGTACGCATCCAACCAATCCCAAGATGGATAAACTAATGACGAAAAAAATAACTGTGCTTAAACATTTTGATTATTATAAGTAACTACAAGAATTGGTTGGGCAATATTCTCGAATAATGTTAAGTGTGAAAGGATTTACTGGAAAACCATTATTTCGGCAAACGTCTAAGTGTTGGGGGATCTTGGTAGCCACAGGTTGCTTAACCCCCTTCACTGAATCTCGGTGAAATAGGGCATAAAATTAGAAAACAATAGAAGGGGAACGAGCTGTATACACATGCTGTGTGAGAATTTCAGGGAATGTAGGCTAGCTCAAAATATAAATAAGTGCAGGTACGTGTCCAACCAGTTTTGAGATAGAAAACCTAATGACGAAAAAATAAGTGCAGATAAATCTGATGATTAGTATAAACAACTACAGATGTTGGTTGCGAAATATCTGCAACTAGTGTTGACGGTGCGAAAAAATATATTGGAAAATATATTAAATCTGTAAATGGTTAAATGTTGGAAGAACTTGGCAGCCACAAGCTGCTTACCTCCCTTCACAACCACTAAAGGTCGGAGAAATAGGGTATATAACTGTAAAACAATAGAAGGTGACTGAACTGCATCTAACAAGAAAGAACAGCGCCTATGAGAAAAGACAACAAACTTAGAACAAGAAGAAAATTGTTGAAAGCATATGTGTGGAGCACAGCACAGTATGCCTATAAAATACAAGCAGTCTGAAACGCAGACAGAAAAACGGTAGCGGCCTTTTGAAATGCTGTGCTTCAGATGTGTGAGGACGATAGCATGGACAGACAAAGAAAATATCAAATAGATTATAGAAATAGTAGAGGAACAAGGATATCTGGGGAAAAAGAGAAATAGGAAGGCGGAATACGTTCTAAGGCATTTTTGGGGAATAGTATGGAATATATTACCAGCAGAGATAGGAAAAAAGAGGTAGATGTAGACCTAATTCAGATAGTGATAGATGCAGACTGTGCAAATTTTCAGGAAAATGTGTAGGTTACTTCAGAATAGGAAACAATGATGGTACGCGTCTAACCAGTTCCAGGACTAAACACCTAATGATGATGGAATTTATATATACATATTGCATTTTACCACAGCTTAACATTGTAAGTAGGTACTCGAGAAATTCAAAGTACTTTATTAAAATGAATAAGGAATCGAGTTAACATGTTTTAATCACCAGGTTTGGCGTTATTGACTGTTACGCGCAACCTTTACTAATTATTTTTAAGCCATTATTTTCCATATTAAATACTGAAATATTGCATCTAATAAATATTTTACATTTAAACTTTCGGATTTAAAACTTCAAGAAAAGAACCCAAAAAAAGAGAACAAATTAGTGCCCCCTTCTTATACAGCGTCTATCGTTTTCAATTAGTTGAACAAACTGCAGGTAAGAACAAATTCCTACGAGGGTAAGGTGAAAAGTTCTCAGCCTACAATGAAAGACTGCAATTTTCAGTAAAAAAATGATTTTATTTTTCGACATAATCCCCCTTAACTTCAACAACGTTTCTCCAACATCAGTATTCGTTCCCGGAAGTAAGAGTCTGGAAGGCTGTGAAAATATTCGTCTACGGCCCTCTTAACTTCTTCATTGGATATAAAGTGCTTCCCGAAAACAAATTTCTTCAAGTTTGGGAACAGATAGAAGTTTGAAGGCGCCAAATCAGTGGCCGAGAAAGCCGTATTCCAAATCCGTCAATTTTCTCATCGCCAACATACCCTTGTGTACAGGTGCGTTGTCTTGGTGAAAGATGATTTTTTTTTCTTCAAGCCAGGTCTCTTCTCGCGAATTTTGGCATCCAGCTGGTCAAGAAGGGTGGAGTAGTATTGGCCTTTAATCGTTCTGCCTTTTTCATGGTAATCTATTAACGGGATCCCTTTCGCATCCCAAAACACGCTGGCCATCACCTTTCCGGCAGATGCGATAGACTTCGCTTTCTTTGGCGCTGAACAACCGGCTTCCACCCACTGCTTCGACTGCTGTTTCGTTTCTGGCGTGTAATGGTGAACCCATGTCTCATCCATAGTGACAAATCACCGAACAAAATCGCTCGGATCCTTATTGAACCGGATCAAACATTGCTGCGAAACTCGTTTTGCATTTGCTTTTGATCGGCATTCAGCAAATGCGGCACCCATCTTGCGCAGAGCTTTCACATCCCTAACTCTTTGTGTAAGATGTTTCGCACCCTTTCGTCCGATATCCCTACAGCCTCAGCTATCTCCTTCACTCTTACTCGCCTGTTGTCCACACGATATCATGCACTTTTTCGATCGTTTCCGGTGTGGTTGCGATTTTTGGTCGTCCTTCACGTGGGTCATCTTCGAGAGACGTGTGACCACGTTTAAATTCAGCTGCCCACTTTTTTAACAGTTGACAGGGAAGGAGCAGAGTCTCCGTAAACTTTTGTCAACTTCGGATAAATTTCTTAAGGGGTCAATCCGTCCAAAACGAAGAATTTATGACCGCACGATATTCAAGTTTATCCATGTTAAGTAAACACGCATAAGACGCCTGCTTGAAAAAATTCGTGTAAACAAACTACTTGAGATAGCAAGTTGAAACTTGTCATAGGAACTAATGACATGTGCACACAGACGGAAAGCACAAATTTTTGCTGATTGGAACGCCATCTCCGTGTCAGGCCGAGAACTTTTCACCTTACCTTCGTATACTCTGTTTCCCTGAACGTTTAATTAAAATAATCCTTCAAATATCTAAACAAATATCCCACTTTTAGACATTAGAAGATACTTTATCTACACTTGCTCTAAAATCGATTGTATTGTTAAAAAATAAGTCTCCATCTCATTAAATAATTCCTAATAACTTACGTTTTTAAAACGTATCTGTCTTAATTTAAAATTCTCTGAACTATTTCGAACATCATTTTACCAAAAAAATTTCTAAGTAGTCACATTCTTGTATTTCCTACTGTTGTCTCATTAAACACATTTACCAAAGTTCTCAGACTTTTTATTCACACACGTTAGAATGTGGAAACGGGATAACACAAACCTAACTTTTATTGAACTTATATATATATATATATATATATATATATGTGTGTGTGTGTGTGTGTGTTGTGTTGTGTTTGTGTTTGTGTTTGTGTTAGTGTTTGTGTGTTTGTACGTTTGTGTGTTTGTGTGTTTGTGTGTTTGTGTGTTTGTGTGTTTGTGTGTTTGTGTGTTTGTGTTTGTTTTGTGTGTTGTTGTGTTTTGTTGTTTTGTGTTGTGTTTTGTGTGTTGTGTGTTGTGTGTTTGTGTTTGTGTGTTTTGTATTGTGTGTTTGTGTTTGATTTTGTGTTTGTTTTTGTGTATTTGTGTTGTTGTGTGTTTTAGTGTTTGTGTGTTTTGTGTTTGTGTTGTTTTGTGTGTTTTGTGTTTGTGTGTTTGTTTGTTGTGTGTTTGTGTGTTTTGTGTGTTTGTGTGTGCTTTTGTTTGTGTGTGTTTTGTGTTTGTGTGTTTGTGGTTTATGTGTGTTGTGTGTTTGTGTGTGTGTATGTGTTTGTGGTGTTTGTGTGTATTGTGGTGTTGTTGTGATGTGTGCTATTTATGTGTGGTTTATGGTGTATGTGATGTTATGTCAGGTGTATGTTAAACTTATGGTGGTGTTTGTAAATGTTTAATGTGTTTGTATTTTTAGTTTAGTACTGTTTATAATGTGTTTTGTTGCAGTTCTAGCCGAAGAAAATTAAAAGCTACTTGATTGAAACCGTGTGTAAAAAATTCTCCACTGTGTTGTACAATGAGTAGCCGGAGAAACGTAAATTCGCATGTGTAACTACCAATGCGAGGAAGGGTTCCAGCAACATAAAAATCAAATCGCCAAGTTTTCTATTTACAATAAAGATGCAAAATATAAATTTCTACAAACAGCAGAAGCAAAATTAATAAGGGATATTAATAAAAATTTTACCAGACAATTCTCACTAGATTGTTACATAAGTGCCAAGACTAACCATGCATAAACTAATCAGTAGCAAATATCAATAACGCTAACGTTTCTATAAGCCGATAGAAATATAAAAGCAACATTAAATTAGAAATCTTTCTAGTAAAGATTTTACCATACGAAGCATTTGTTATAACTCTAATCAGTAAAAGAAGAATACTGCTGATACTTTCGTATAAGCAGATGGGTTAAGTACTAAAACCGAAGCATTAAAGTTCAAAACTTTTCTAGTAAGGATTTTACCAGAACAAACATTAGCGTATCTAATTCAAATTGGGTTTATCCCTGGGTATGTTAGAATAGGAATACAAGTCATATACATGTGTCGGGATACTTATCTTGTCAGCCCTCGGAAGCGAATTGACACAGCATCGCCGCGGTAGTCAGCAACAACCATGCTACTACCGTAATTACAACGGCGGTCTACATGCAAGAGCAGTTGATCTACATCAAGAAATAATCGGGCTACGCAACAAGCAATTTAACCTCCAGCTAAGAGCTAAAAAAAACTTACTAATATTAACGACTCAGGAGCGCTTACCGATACACACCAAATCTACACGTTTGATAGAGGAGAATTGTGCATCGTTCTTGGAGTAACAGAACAAGTAGTTTTTACAAGTGCATCAACGCACAAGCTGCACAATCAAAGTTTAAAAGGAGTTCAAAATAACACGAACTCGAAAAGCAAACATCCGCGTTATCGAAACGCGATTGAAATCGGAAAAACACGGTTTTACCGGAGAATAGTAGGATATATTATTTCGACAAATCTTTAGATGGGAAACCCACTAGAACGCAATTATACGTTATCGGAAGGTATAACGCGCTCACGGATACCTAACAGGATCTTGACTGATTAACTGTAGCATAAACTTCTCGTTTCAAAACAACTAGATTTACGTTGAGAAATTCTTAAAAAGAGTATTTAATGTTAATTATGCCGAAGGATTTAACAATAGACATGAAATTTATATAAACGGATAATGAATTAACAAGGCATTTGAGTTGAAAATTATGGTAAAGCGAGCTTATCTGAACAGGTACAATATGTCGGGTGTTGTTGGAGAATTTAATACTAGAAAAGGAATTTATGTAAATAAAAGAACCAATTATTGCCGAAAATGAACGTAACAAATTACCCCCGCAAAATTAAAAGGTCGGGGTATTGAAACAAAAGTACGGGAGTGGGCAGTACCAAACAAAAAACCCAAATAAACAAAAAGAAAATTTGCTTAAAACTAAAAGAAAACTCGTGGCAAAAACAAAAGAAACCAAAAAAAAACACCCAACAAACACAAAAAAACTTTTATCCGGCTTGAAGAACCAATAATAGAAAAAGAGAAAGAAGAAGAGAAAAAAATAAGGGAAGACGGGTAATAAGTAATCAAGGAGGACTAAGGTGGAACGGCCTCAGCACTGCGGACTCGTCAACGGACGGATGTTTCTCAAAAGAAACAGTAAGGTTATCAACCTCCAAAGAAGGAACGAGGAAGAAAACTAACAGTGCCAACCAAAACAGGACCCAAAGGTCAAACCTCTAGGATGTAAAGGAACAAGACGAACGAGAGGAAGATATGAAAGGCGCTGGTAAAAGAAACGATGTACTACAAACTGTGGTAACCAGGAATCGCAACAACCGAAGAACTAAAGAAAAGAAATGCTAACTAGTCCTGACGGTAGCTACACGAACGACACCATCCCTACTAGCATGAACATCCACTACCCTTCCCAATAGGTAGGGTAGCGGAATTCCTCAACCACTTACCTTTCTGTGGCAACGTGTGCAGGTATTCGGCACTTCATTTTTTCCAAAATCCTTGTTGCATTTACTGCAACAGTTGCCAGCGATTTAAACGAAAGGGGTTTATGGACAACAAATCCTGATTTGGTAACACCGAGACTGGTTCAACATTAAGAAAATGACCTGGAGTCAAATACGAAAACTCCTGCGGTTCGCAACTCAGTGCGCATAGTGGACGTGAGTTGAGAATCGCTTCGACTTGAATCAACACCGTCGAGAATTCTTCAAACGACAAAATTTGTTCAACGATAATTCTTTTCAAATGGGATTTTACCGATTTAATCCCGGCCTCCCACAACCCAACGAAATGAGGAGCAGCAGGAGGGTTAAACACGAATTCGATTCCCTCAACGCTTGCCGAATGGCGCATCAATTGAGAAATTTCACGAGAGGCCCCAACGAAAGTAGTGCCATTATCACAATGGATTTAAATACATTTGCCTCTTCGAGCAATAAATCGACGTTAAGCACCCAAGAAAGCGTATGTCGACAAGTTAGACACTAGTTCCAAATGGATGGCTTTAGTGCTAAAACAAATAAAATAAGCAAATGTACGCTTTCAATGATTTTACGCCACGACACCGATTCATCATGACAGAGAAAGGTCCACCAAAGTCGACTCACGTATGTAAAAACGCCTTACCTGGAGTTAACCTAGAAACTGGTAAATCCCTCATAGGGGGGCATAAAGCCACGGGATTTACACGAAAACAATGAATGCAGGATTTTAAACAATGCCGAATAGCCCTCTTTGCGGACAAGAACCAACAATTTTGAGTAAATAAAAATTGAGTTGTTTAATTTCCAGGATGTAAATGTCTTTGATGACAAAGTAATATAATAATTTCAGTCAACCGATGCGACCGAGGAAGAAAAATTGGAATTTTTGCATCATACGATAATTCTGAATTACGCAGGCGAACGCCCACCCTCAACAAATCACGACTATCTAGAAACGGACTAAGGCTTCGTAGTTGTTTACTAACAAGTTTTCCAGTTTTAATATTTGCAATGTCTTGGGCAAAAACATTTGCTTGAACTTTTTTAATCAATAAATGTATAGCCTCTTGCTGCTGAGCTAGGGACTAACTATCAGAATAGTTTGAACGCAAATCCACCGGACATTGAACATTACGAATGAAATGACGAATACATGTAATAATCCTACAAATTTTCTGCAGTTTTGAAAATTTATCCAATAACAAATCTAAAAAATTCTCAAGCATAACAACTGTTAACGACAGAGTACGATATTCGACGTTCATCTGAGATGAGTCGATAAGTTTTGGCAGAGACGTTACTGGCAATTCTTCGCTACGACGCACTAACCAGGAAGGCCCTGTCCACCATAATGGATGATGAACCAACTCTGAAGTCAAAAGTCCACGTGAGGCACAATCTGCAGGGTTGTTTTGGGACTTAACATGAAACCATAAAGATAGAGGAATACGTTCTTGAATATGTGAAATGCGATTGCTAACAAATGTCTTCCACTTATGCGAGGAAGACCGAATCCAAGACAAAATAACAATAGAATCTGACCACGCGAAAATACTACTAAATGATAAACTATCTGTATAAGTATTTTTAACGAAATCTACTAAATCTGCCAAGAGTACGGCAGCACACAATTCGAGACGGGGCAATGAAGCGCGGCTAGCAGGAGTGACCTTCAATTTTGCGCATACTAATGACATAGCAATATTACATTCTAAATCGAACCAACGAATGTAGATGACAGCTGCATACCCGGCTTCAGAAGCATCACAGAACCCATGCAACTCCACCCTTTTAAAATTATTACATACTATGTGACGCGGAATCTTAATATGCGAAACCGCGGGTAATTAACCCAAAAAATGTTTCCACTTTCCTAAGACTTCCAATGACGGCTCTTGGTTCCAACCGAGGCTTAAAAGCCAAAGATCTTGAATTAAACGTTTAGCGAAAGGCGCTATCAAATCGAGAGGATCAAAAATTTTTGCGATAGCCAACAAAATACTACGCTTAGTGCAAGTGCGCTCTTCAGCGTTTAAGTTGTATAAAAATACATCTGTAAGAGCGCACCACGAAAGGCCCAAAATTTTTATTCAACCACTATCGTTATCTTGAAATGTAATTGCGTCCGATCTGGACAGGGACTCCCTCAAGTTGGACATCACTTCCGGGTAATTACTACTCCATTTTCTAAATTGAAAACCACCACTAGTGCAAATACTATTCAATTTACCAATTAATTTATTAGCAGCTTCAATCGAATTGCATCCAGTGACAAGTCATCAACATAGGTATCGCTCGCCAATACCGATGACGCGAAAGCAAAATTAATCGATTCTAACCTTGCCAATTCTTGAACAGTACGCAAGGCCAAAAAAGTCGACGACGAAACTCCATAAGTTACAGTATTTAATTTAAAGTCCATAATAGGATCTGACGGAGAAAATCTCCAGACGATACGTTGATAATCACGATAAGTATCTTTAACCAAAATCTGCCGATACATTTGTTTAATGTCAGCTGTAATTGCGATATGATGTACACGAAAGTGCAATAACAAAATTGCAATGTCCTTTTGCAGAGCAGGACCAATAGCCAAACTATCATTTAACGAATTTCCAGATTGATCCGGACACGAAGCATCGAAAACCACACGCAATTTGGTGGTAGTGCTATCACGATTATGTACAGCATGATGGGGAATGTAATACACTTTCTCATAAACCGACAAATTTTCAGGCGATTCCACTTGAACCATGTGCCGCTTGTCAAATAATCCACCATAAATTTTTTATAATCTGAATACAATTCAGGATTTTTTAGCAAACGACATTCTAACGACAAAAATCTTTTAATACAAATCGATGTCATACCCACAAAGGAGGGTTCAGAAATTTTAAAGGGCAAGGACACTACAAAACGACCGTCCTTATTACGTCTATAATTTTCCATAAATTGATTTTCACACTTTTCTTTTTCAGGAGAAATGTGTTTCTTGAAGGGAATATTTTCTAATTCCCAAAATCGACGAATGTCGCTGTCTAAGGGCTCAACGAAAGCACACAACGACGTAATAGAACTATTCCGGGGAAACGACCTTTCCCGTTAAAACCCAACCAACGGTTGTTTTAATAGGAACTGGCTCGTTAGCGACACCCCAACGAGACTCGTTCAACAAAACCTGAGCGAAGATTTTCGCTCCGAGTAGCATGTCAATTTTACCAGGAATGTTAAAATTAGGATCAGCTAAGGCCAAACCTCGAGTATGCGACCATTCCTTGACCCCTATCAACGACGAAGGTAATTGATTACAAATGTTAGGTAAAATATAACACTCAATTTTATATGCTGGAGACCTTGCTCCCAAGGGGCTGACTACACACGATAGTGCACCAGACATCAACGACGAATTCAACCAAGTCCTTGAACAGTGCCATTGGCTCTCCGTTTCTTCGAACCTAATTTCTGACGGCACCTTTCAGTCATAAAACTTTCCATGAATCCGTTATCTAATATTACACAAACAGATTGCAATGTTCCTGTATAATCAAGCACCGACACCATTGCCGTAGCTAATAGCGTGGTTGTGTGTTCTAATAACGTCGAAATCAACGAGCTAGTGGCAGGTTGTTCATACACAACCGACGACGACAGATTGTCTTCACTAGGTGTACTAGTAGAAGTAAGTCTAGGCGTCCCTCTCCGAGGAGACGCTGATCTTTGACAATGGGTTTGTCTGGATGGAGACATCGATTTTTCTCGTTTATCAAAGTGAAGCAACGAATTGTGTGACTGATGACATTTTCTACACGACCAATCTAACCTACAATTTTTCATCGAATGTGAAGTATTTAAACATTTAATACAAAGATTTTTAACCTTTACCACTTCAAATCTTTCTTGAGGGGTTTTATCGAGAAACTGCTTACATCTATAAATAGGATGCACAGCTTGACATAAACTACAATTTTTACCATCATTGGTGGTACTAACTAAAGAAGTTTTAGCCGAAGTGCTAACGAGCCTTTCCCTTTGTTTCACGGAATCTTGAGATTTCAAGCATGTTCCTGAAGCAATGTCATTTATTTCCAACATTTTACATTGTTTTTCAATGTACGACCTTAAATATTTGAACGAGGGAATCTCGTCACTATTTCCTTATTCAAAACGCTTTAAAATGTTTGTATCTAATTTTTTTCATAACAGATTAAACAACATGAAATCTAATAAATCTATTTCCATCTGCGTTAACGCGAATATATTTTTACAAAAACGACTAATTAGTTGCCTGAGTTTCGTATGCGAGTCTGAGGAACTGATCTTAGGGCATTTATCAAGAGCATTAAAATATGTTGAAAGTAATAACCTCTTGGACTGAAAACAATTAGTAATGATTTTATATGCTTCCTCGTATGCATAATCATTTAATGGCAAGAGTTTTATTAAGGCACGCGACGACTCATCTAGTGTATCAACGAGATGGCAAAATTTTTCAACGGGGGACAAACCGACATTATCGTGAATCAACCGCTTATACATTGCATTATAACGCTCAAAATCCGAAATGCATCTCGAATACCGTGGGACAGAAAGATGTTTCAAGCTTAGCCCACTATTTACGGACAAAGAATTATTTATATTTTTCACCTTTGGTTTATTTTCTACGCGATCTAATTCGCATTCTTCAGCGATAATACGAATATCTAATAGGTAATCATCAATTTTCACCCTAAGAGCCAAAAATTCATCCAATTGTTCACTTTCTTCATCAAAGAAAATATCCTTGCAAGACTTGAAATGGGTTTCAATTTGCTCGACACTTTTAATCTATGCTCTAATTAAAGCAATCGATACGTTTTCCGGTTAGTTAATTTTACTGTATATATGATCCAACCTTTTAACTACAAATTTAGCTTCAAGAATAGCTTTATCAATTGATATAACCATATTTGATTAATGATTAATAAACGACAATAAAAATTAATGTAAAAACAATACGTAACTCGAATACGAGTAGGGTAAAATCAAGAAACCCACCACCTCATTTCCCCCAGAATCCCTCATTTCCCCACACATCTGGACCAAAAAGTTTTCTTCGACTAACCATTTTTCATCTTTCGAGATAAACCTATCTTAAATTTTTATGTTTCGAGATAAATGAGCATCCTCATTTCCTCCCACATCTGAACCAAAAGTTTTCTTCGACTAGCCATTTTTATCTTTCATCTGAACCAAATAGTTTTCTTTGTCTAGCCATTGCATCTTTCGAGATAAACCTATCTTGTTTGGTATCAATCAATATTAGATTTTCTCAGCTACCTGAATCTCTAAGAATTTTTCAGATATCATCACCCCAAGGAGCTACCCTGATTTTAAGATTTCTTACCTGTAGCGACTTTTGACCGTTCTTATAAATTTTTTTAGTCACGCGATACATCTTGTTAGCTTAGAATTTTATGCACATCCCGAATCTGCAAACAGATTTAAAATCGGACTACTCCTTACAAAGTTACACTTTAAGCTCTCAAACCTCTAAATTTTACTCTTTGCTTTATAAGCAAAACTAACAAATAGTTTTCTTTGTCTAGCAACGCATCTTTCGAGATAAACCTATCTTGTTTGGTATCAATCAATATTAGATTTTTCTCAGCTACCTGAATCTCTAGGAATTTTTCAGATATCATCACCCCCAAGGGAGCTACCCTGATTTTAAGATTTCTTACCTGTAGCGACTTTTGACCGTTCTTATAAATTTTTTTAGTCACGCGATACATCTTGTTAGCTTAGAATTTTATGCAGAATTAGAATCTGCAAACAGATTTGAAATCGGACCACGCCCTGCAAAGTTATACTTTAAGCTCTTTTGCTCGTATATATTTAACTCCATTTTTAAAACCTTTTCGCTACCCAAGGTATATGCTTTAACCAACTATTTCCTAGAAATCTAAAACCGCAAGTATTTTAGAAACGAGTCCTTTATAAGCCATAAGTGCTTAGTATTTAAAATCATTTTTCAAACAGTAATGTGCTTTTCTCAGAATGTTGTAAAAATCATGACTTAAAATTTTTCTGGTTTTAACATAATTACATGTACAATGCTAAATTGTTGGAAAATACATAGACAAGAACAAACTAATCGCTTTACAATTATGTGGCGTATAGTGAAGGTAGCGTAGAGGACAAACTAATTGCTTTACAATTATGTTACGTAAAGTGAAAGTAGCCTTTCTTTTTATTAATTAGCAGCTATGTGATTTGAAAAATACAATAGATATGCTCAATGCCACCCATTAGAAAATTCCGGGTTTATTAATCATACAATGAGCGCTCTATTTTGGCCTCGATTGGGGAAAATACAAACCTCATTTAGTAGTATAATTAACGGATTTCAAACGTATATAACGCGGTGTAATTAGAAAAAAATTCTATTAGTTTCACACGCTTTGTGTAAAGCCCCTCGAAATTTTAAACAATCGTTTCGTGTAGTTCTTTTGTGGAAAGTTTTGAAGGTTTAAGGGTAAGTATTATTAAAATATTATTAAAGTAGAACTGAATTTATTTGCAAACACCAATTATTATGTATTCTGTTATTGGTTCTTATTTGTATTTTAAAACATTAATTTTTCCAAAGTAATGCGCTGTTTTACAGATATATTTTTCCAAATTTTAAAGGTATGCTTTTGCTAGAATAAAAACAATTCTGACAAAATATTTTATTAAAATTTAATACATTAAACAAAAGACCTCAATAACAATACGTTTTCTTTAGAACAGCTTAAATTATTCAAACAATGGTTTAAACAGTGATTGTACCTATTACCGAATCTTCTTAATTCTTTGAGCTTTGGAAGTGAAAACACTTTCCATGTTTAAAATGTTGTTTGATAAATATTTTGACAGTAACTGCCTTTTCTGTTCGCCTTTAACATAGATTGTAGCATTGGGTGGTATGACTTCTTTCAGCAAATCGCCTACATTTGTATATCCACTTGTGGACTGTCCATCCCAGCTAAGCCCATGGATTCTTTGCTTTAACCACTGAACTTGCTTTTGAAATCATCACTTAGGGTGTTATACTCCACAGCCATGTCCAGTATCTCATGCCATATTATATTATTCGCTACATCCAAAATGGCAATCTCCTTGCAATAGAAATCACTAGTTTTGTATTGATATCCTTGTAAATCGATTATGAAACACATGCTTCCTGCTTCAAATAACAGATGGGAATGGGGTTCTAAGCAAATCTCCCCGTATATCCAGTTAAGGGACTTTACTCCCTCCTTTTATGATTTTTTCATCCAGGTAAT
Organism: Platerodrilus igneus; assembly: GCA_036346225.1. Taxonomy (NCBI): domain Eukaryota; kingdom Metazoa; phylum Arthropoda; class Insecta; order Coleoptera; family Lycidae; genus Platerodrilus; species Platerodrilus igneus. Next base: position 1,967,399 of record JARFIW010001617.1, on the reverse strand, counting down.
TATCTGGATGATACTAAAGCAAGTCTGTTTTCTTAATCCAACTTTTACCATCCCCAACCACGACACTAATAATTCGCGCCCGTGCTTCCGTTTCCGTAAAACTTTTTCCACTAAGTACGTGTCGGGTGCTGCTGTGAGCTGAATTTCATCACCGTAAAAGCACCTAGAATTGGCCGACCTTCCAAATCTTGTAGCAGATAGGTTGTCGGTCTCGTTTTTGTACTTTAACAATTTTGAATAGTTCTGTACTCCAGTTTGGGTGAAATCCTCGATCGAATACTGCTTTATATTTTGATATACGCACAATGTCTCCAACCTTATACAACTTCTTGCGACTTTTAGAAACGCTGTTAGCGGTGTAAAGTTTTATTCTTTCCGGATGTTCTTCTGCCTCCATAGGTGTCATGTTAATAGCCCGATGCGGTGTATTATTGTATTCTTCCATAACCTTAGGCAAAATATTCACCCATTTATGACTGCCTTGCAAGTAAAATCTTCTGTACAATTTGTTTTTGATTGTTCTAATCAACCGCTCAACCATACCAGCTTTGATTGCGGAATACGTAGAGTAATGGTTTATCTTATATTTTTGCATAAGATTTTTAAAACAGCGGTTGTAGTACTCTTTCCCAAAATCCGTTTGTAGATTGATTTTACGTTATTTTCTCCTTGCAGCATTTTGTCCAATATTTTTTCATAGCATTTGTGACTTCTGATCCAGTTTTATTTTTAAAGGTTCAGCTAAAGCATATTTTGTGAAACAGTCCACTGCTATTATAATATATCTGTACCCATTGTTCACACGCGAGTAAGGCTGCATTTCGCACAAGTCCGATTGGATAAGATCACGTTTCACATGTTTCAGATTTGTATGACGACGCTGAAAATTTTTCTTGCAGGTTTAAATAATTCCTTAACGATGATTTCTTTACTCATTTTTGCTTAACACTGTTGCTAAACTAATAGGGTTATCTTTATCCAATTGCACCTTTGACATAAACTGAAGCTTTGGTTTGTAGTATTTGTTTTTATAGCTGCTGGTGACGCCTTCGTAAATCGATGCTATTGCAAGACCGAGCTCCTTCTCATTTGTCTCGGAAGTTGCAGTCAAATTAATAAAAACTGTATAAACGTTTTAAAGTCAGATACAAGCTTATCCAATTTTTCATTTACATACTGTTTATTAACTGCATCAGATGGCTCAACTGGTTGAGCAAGCATTGCGATACGCTGGTTTCTTGCATTGAAGGCTTTATCTTTACGCTGTATATCATCAGAACTTTTAGACAGTATGAAAAGGCTTGATTCACGAGCTTGATTACAGATTTCTTATTAACACAATCACTATCTTCTTTAGGGTCCATTACATCCACTAGCCTTCTTTTACGAAAACTAATTGTTTCTTCTCCAGACTTGAATACTATAGTACTTCTCTGATTAACACAATCACCATCTTCTTTCGGGTCTGATGAATTCACTAACCTTCTTTGCTGCATATCGTACCCATCACCATCCAACGTTAGCACAAATCCTCGACCTGGAGGACCGCGCCGAATATCAGCATCTTTACGCTCTGAACGTCCGAAGCGGTCGATAGGCATTTTAAAACTGTGTAATTATTTGCTGAGCTCACTGTATTATACCTTCTTCTCTCAACTCTTCTATTATGGACACCATCTCGTTAATGTTTTCCTCGCTTGTATTTCCAGCTCGGTTGGATGCGTTCAACAATCTCAACCGATCCACAAGTTCATGTACATTATTCCAGTAGACATATTGCACCGGCTTTGAATTTAAACTTTTGTAAAACCGATTAGAAAAGCCTAAACCCGATCCCTTAGACTGTTTTCTTCTCTTTGGCTGTTTTCTTTCGGGATTCCTCCGAAATTCGGTGAGATATTTTTGCACATATTTGTTAAACTTTTGTTATTTGTTGGAAATCCGCTTAAATCGTGCACCGCAAATGGGTTAAACTTTCTTCTCAAAATCGACGCAGATTTGATCATTTCCAAGTAATTCGGCAAATCTTCATGCAAATTGAAATCGCCATCTTCGGGGCTGATGTCTTTGTAAACCAGCAGGTTGTATAAACCCTTCGTACCTGGATATATCACATTATTTAATGTTATATCGCTAGTTTCCGGGTTAATTACCAATACACTTTTCCACAAACTCCATGTATCGGTTTCCGCATTATACTTTACTCCATAAATTGATTTGTCAATATTTTCGTCCTCGTCTCTAGCTAACACATCCGCATAGTAAAGATGGAACGGTTCTTCTGGAACGAGTTGTTTAATTTTCTTTATAGGTACGTCCATGTTTTCAACTTTAACCTTTGTTGTAGGTGTGGGAATTTTTCGGTGATCGATTGCAACTGGAAGCGGTTATTTCAAGGGATCAATCAATTGTTTGTGCATCTCTTTGAATTTTTGCTGAGATGTAGCGTCTCCCTTTTGTACGCTACAAACTTTTTCGTACAGCATCCTGCATAAGATGAAGACTGCGTTTATTCGCAATAAAATTGTTAACGTCCGTCATCATGAAACTTTGGATGAGAACTAGCTGTTTTTGAATAATGTCAAATATTTATATACTCGTCGAAATTCTTCCGATACCGACCATTATCCAAATCAAAATCTTTCACAACAGTTATAAAATTATGTTTTGAGTCACCCCAACACTGTAAACACATTTCTTTAAATTTCGGATATGCCATGTCACCACTTATATGATCCGAAAAGATATGGCGAAGGTTTGTATCATCCTGTTTCCATAATGCGATTACATTGGCGTTATCTCTGAGTCTATGTTTTAAGGCACTAGCGTAAGTTTGACATAGATAGAACGAATCTATTGCTTTATGTCGGCCGAACGAGAAAAATTGAGTGATTTTGCTTTGCTCGTTTACAGGTATATCATCGAAAACCATAATTGAATCTTCTTTGGTATCTCTGGGTTCGATCAAATCATCGTAATTTTCAAACTCATGGTACCCAATTTCTTCTTTTAATGGTGTAAAACGTTTCTTAATAATTCGTATTTCGGTTGATATAAACTTTTAGAAAACACATAGACATTTTGGAATCTAAGTCCATTCTCGTGCAAGATCAGAGATATTAGAGCATTAGTTTTCCACAACTCGATGGTCCCGCGAAGATAGCTCGTATGTTAGACGGGAACAATGAACCATGTTTACCATCCTCTCTTGCACTAGCAATAGCAAAGTTATCATAATTCTGTATAGGTATTTTAACTTCTTGTATAGCATCACCCGTGTCTCTCACATTTTCCGACCTAGGAGCACCATTCTTCTTTTGAGGTTTACGGAGATCCAAATGCCTGCTTAACGTTCTTCTGGGTATACCATATAACCTACTTGCAGAGTTAACACTTATACCCTTTTGTATTTCACTAACTGCTTTCTCTAAAGATTCCTTGGCGTACATCTTTCAAATATAAGTTTAAACTGATTCAAATTGAAAATAATATTCCCTTATATACCGGCATGGGCAGGGGTGGGCACGCGCAGGGGCGCGCATGGGCAGGGATGTGTACGCGCAGGGGTGCGCATGGGCAGGGGTGTGCACGCGCAGGGGTGCGCATGGGCACAGGTGTGCTTAGGTGTACACCGGAGTACGTGAGAAACTGTCTTGGATCACCAAAAAAATCTTATTAATATTAAAACAACATAGATTTTATACAATTTTATTAAAAATATATATACAAAATATTTAATTGTGAATAAATCTATTAACAATTTCCGTAAACGGATTATATTCAAACATAGAGTCATGTATAATTAAAGCATAAGCCTTCATCGACGGTTCAAAATTTCTTGAAGCTTCTAATTCCATTCTTACATCAACCGTTGCATCCTTGATGCTTTCAAATTGATGACGACAGTCGATTACAAAGACAGGTGATTCCTTAAACCTGTTGTAGTCCATTAAACATTTATTTGACGATTTGTTCGGGTAGTATTTTTCCATAAAAGATGCATAAGACAGGTACGCTGGCAAGTAGTCATTCTGCTCGAAGTCCAAATTTAATCGACCTTGAGGGAACATCTGAGAGTTTAAAAACACTTTGACATTGGTTATATTGGCATTCGTAAAGCTTGTAGCATTTTCTTCTTTCTTATCATATTTTCCATTTTGCAGCGCTAGTAATATCCACCGAGCCTTCTCTGTTTCGTTCGATACTTTAATTCTCCATACTTGCGACTTTGATTGTGTTAGAGACGGTAATTCGTGTAGTTCCCATTTTCTGAATGCAACCATTATAGATGATTGATTTTGCATTTCCGAAAGCAGCGATGCCTTGGCAAAGTCACTTAATGTTATATGCGGGACCTCCCATGAAATACGTTGTATTTTGAACGTTACTGTATTTCCAATCGACTTGTAGCAATTTACGTCCGACTTGGATCTGATTAAAATCAGCTCTTGAGGCATGTTGACGATAGTTTTCTTGTAATCTTCAAAAAACCCAAAAATGGTTTTTAGCGGTATAGCACAACTAAACCGTCCATCTTGGAATATGGTATCGGGTTTCCACCCGGTATGTGTAATAGATTTTGTTTCTGATTCTTCCATGGATACTAAACCTTTAATAGTTCTTGTAATTCCAGGGATTCGGCAGACATCTATTATTTGATTATTACCCAATTTGTATTGAATTTCCTCAAACAGAAAATATGGTGCATTTCTAGTAAATTCGTAAGCTTTAGGGTCTGGTTCTGCTGCTCTAATCGGGTCTCCAGTTGTTGACGCTTCCTTAATGTTTCCGTAGGCTTATAGGTACCCTTTATAAATATAAAACTTTCATGAGGGTATGTGATGTTATCACTGCTCTGGATTTCAATTGAAATTCTATCGTTGTTTTCTGCATTCAATGTAAAGGGAAGATATGTATAATAATCTTCCTTTATTATGGTTTCGTCTAATTTATAACCTCCAAACACATCCAATTTGGGTACGTCCTCATATTTAAGTCTTCCAAGTTTAACGTTTTCATCACCGTGGAGATCTAAGCTGCGTTTACTTCTGCCTCCCATCATTTATAACTTTTAATCCCAAAGATTTTAAGAAACGTATTTCTTCTGCTGTAAGTCTCTCAACAACTTGACGCTTTGACGCCGTATTCACTTCTAATCGTCTGGGGTGTTGTAGCTGCTTTATATACAAAATCGATAGGCATTTTCAGCTACTTTTTATTTCCAGTCTCACACAGGTGTATGTTTCCGGTGAAAAGTTTACCAATTCACCCAAATGATCGACTAGTCTGATTGTAATATTATCAATTTCTGTCACGCTCAGCGGATAATATATGATGTGGTTAGGTTCCTTTTCCAGATTATACCCGGGTGGTACAGATAGACTGAATTCGAATATGCTGTGCGTAAGAAAATTGTTTCTGAATGATCCGCTGGTGATATTGGTTTCCACAAAAATGTTTGAGACCGATATTATGTTCACTTGCTGATTAGCGATATGTACGGTATCTGCAGCCAATTTGCGGTTGGTAAACCCCAAGATGCTTCCAATATTGTTTTACGGTTTGCCCCAAAATCAATCGGTATACTGCTTCGTATAGAACACTTTAATGTATTATTGTTGGCACTCAGTTTAAAATATTTTTCAATGTTCTCGTTGATGTCCGGCTTCTGACTGAACCATTTTTTGAAGACGTCCTGTATATATGCATTTATTTCTTCTAATTCGTATGATCCAGGTTCAATGGTTATTCTGCGATGCTCTGGATCGTTAAAGTATAATATGTTGTTTCCTGGATGTATGTTTTGCACAGTGTTACAAGTGTACAATCCCACTAGACCCAAAGCATATTCACCGTCTTGTTTCAATTTAATTGGTGGGTAAATGGATCCTGTCGATATGACATTACCATACCCGAACACGCTCACTGTTTTAGCCATTGTCACTAAGAAACTTTAACACTAAATGTCCACAATTGTATGTGTTGTAAGTCTGCTCCGGTACACTGTTGTAGTAAATTTTACAACCTCGAAAATATCTCTTTACTTCTTCCGGCGGTCTCAAGTCTCCAAACGAATCGTAGTAATACACGCTATTTCCACGTTTTCGGTACCCCACCCAATGTGTACCCGAACCTTTGGTGGTATCCAAATTAATCACTCCGATTCGTTGACACGCGGTCTAATCTTCTGTAACTGATCTCTAGAAAAGACACCACGAAAATGAGGAATGTTAGATGCGTGTTTCCTTATATCTACATCGGTAAGAGCTCTTCGAGGTAACTTGCTTAGTTTTTGATACTTTTTACAAATGCCACGCCCCTGTTTGTACGGTTTCAAGAATAATGCTGTGCCTTTTTGTATGGTTTTAGAAACATTCCATTTCCTTTTTTCCCAACGGTAATGGCCTCCATAGATCTGTTGTGTCGTTCGCTCTCCTTAAGCTGTTCGTTGGCCGTCCTGACATCACTTACTGCTTTAGCTATCCCTGCAGCACCACCTGTTAGTGCCCCTAGGGCACTTAGTCCCGCGAATATCGGAATCAATGGTAGAAAACCTCCTTTCTGTGGAACGGGTATAATACGTGGGACTTTAATTTTGTTTCTCCCACCGGCTCCTTTTATGATTTTTTTACCAATTAGAATACCAACATCTAACAGCTTTTTCAAGTTGTCGGAACCAACTCGGTCTATTGCGGATCGTATTTTCTTCAAAATCCACCTTTAAAACTTATTTTCTTCTTTAAACCCATACCCATTTTCTCTTCGCTTTCATAGCGTTTGTCACAAACCAAGCTGCGGCTTTTCCCCAAACTTTGCGTTTTAGACTTAACTCTCCCCAGGCTTCTTCTTCTAAAATTTTATCTGCTCGGTGTCTGGCTGGAAGATCGTCGGGGTACTTGGAGTATGCAATGTCGTGGTCTTTACACAATTTATCTAATTCGTTTATTCCAGGATCACCTCTTGCTAAGCGTTCATCCAACTTTGTACCAGGACCGCAGTACTGATAACCTGGAATATGCAGCTCAAACGGTAACCTGTTTATAGCGCTGTTGATTAAACCCTCTCCAGAACAGATAATCATGTGTTTACTCAAAAAAATCTCAAACTATACTAAATAAATAAACAACAACGAGTCTATTTATACTTTTTCAAAAAATTTACAATATATTTACAATAACAATACATTTACATCCATGTCTCTTGAGCTGTCTTTTATAAAATACTCTTTCTAGTTATCACCATAACCAGAATCTTCAGATTCCGACAAATTTAAACGTCTAAACATTTCCACTAATGTTCTTGTACGCATCACATCTTGCACAAATATATCCGGAAAACATATAACCAGCTCCAATGCATTTAGTGCGCTCTGATTCAATTCGTTGTAGAATAAAATATTGCCAATTCGAACTTCGCCTTCAATCAAGATTTTAATTCGTTTCTCCCTTCAGTCAGAGTATTAAACCGATCACAATCATTTAAATTAGAATTAGCAACAAACCCTACTAATTCGCTGTATAATGCTGGAAGTCACGACTTTCCAACTGCTTAAGTTGATACTCAAACAACTCTCGCATATGGAATAGTTTACGGCACTCCAATTCGTTTATAACTATCGAGCTATTACCCATTATTATTTTTAACTGGAACGTTTCGTTCTCGGTTGATCCAGACACTGGTGACAGAGTGATAAAGAACGGACCTCCTAGTTGTATGTGTAGATCTTCCATTTCGGTGCACCATTTAATCGAGTGTTTAGCACGTCACGAGAAAATACGTTGATTTGAAATTCCACTTGAAAATTTGTAAATACCAACCAATTTTCGTATGTCAATTCCAGAACATGGTTGCCACAATATTTCTTGCTACACACCAATCGTAATACGGGTTTTATTCTCTGGTTTATAACAAACCCAATTTCCACATTATGAGGGTGTTCACCCAATTCACTTAAACTATACGTAAACTTATTAATCAGATTTTCGGTATACGAAACTTGTGCATCATTAACACCTGCAGACTCCATTGCTTTGCACTGATTTCACTGAGATGACTGAGAAGGAATCCTATGCAGATCATCCTTTTAAATGTTTCAGGGTTGTTGTTGCGCATGCTCCTCATTATCATTTGCAGTATGTTACAGACAGGCATGAACTAGTTTGTAATCCGATTCAAGGTTAGTTAAGAATATTAGGTTTTACTGGTGTGATTAGACTGGTATGGAATGTTACTCAAGGTTAAACGACGCTGGGTTTTTAAAAGTAAACTAGCTAATTATACCAACAGGGTATAAAAGCACCGTGCAATGCAATATAATTCAGTATCTGTTTAGTCTTCGGCTAGTTACAACTGTTAAAAGTCTTTGACCAGTTTTAATTTCTTTATAGAAAATGTCTTCCTTTGTCTGCAACGTCTGCGGGGTGGCTTTTCCAGAAACGATCATTTGAAGAGACATCTGCTCCAGCAACATGGGTTTGTCTCCGAAACCAGAAAGGCTTGTTCGCCTGCGATGTGTGCCCGGCATCCTTCTCGCGGAGGACAACTTGAAACGTCACAAGGATGCCAAGCATTGTGTGGTGGAACCAATTGCCGGCCCATCCGGGGTCAAACGAGCTGCTGCACCAACCGTTGAGGAGCCTACCCCAAGAAGATTGCGGAGATGTGTTGAGTGCGATGTGGATGTAACCAACTTGGTGGCCCACCAACGCTCGAACGAACACAAAGCTAATGCTAGTCGCGTCCTGGATGGGGTGTAGAAGTGGTAGCGACTGCATTTAAAAGTCGAATCGCTACATACAGAATTAGTAATGTCGACTCTACAAGTACGTATTTTATAAGTATTTAGTGTTTAACTTAGTTATTTCTAGGTCTGTTGGATTTTCTCCGCAACCAGAGGGAGAGATTCATAAGCTTAGTCGGGGAACAGCGGGCAATCCACACCACCCTAAAGGTGAACCTGGAGGTGTTTGGTGGTTACACCAAGATGGCTGCGTCAGAGGGTGTTGAAGATATCAAATCCTTCAACACCCGAAATGTTGTGGTCACCTCATCCAGCGATCTGGGGGAGGTATACAACTCTTTTGTGGAGAGGATGTCAGCCAAGTCAGACGAATTTCAAGAACGAGATTCTGGTAAGTTTTGAAAAATTATTAATTTTTTCTAATTTTTAAATTTTAGGTTGGACGCTGAAAAATGTCTTGCACCTAGAAATAAATATAAACAAGTATAAACCTCTTCGTGGGGAGTCCTACATCGAGCTCCCCAAATGGGTTCGAGACAAGTGTGCGGTGGTTAATGTCCAGAACCAAGACAATGCATGCTTTGCCTGGTGTGTTGTGGCTGCTCTTCACCCTGATGATGCTCACAATCCGCAAAGGGTCAGTAGCTACCCCCATTACTCGACTGTACTCGACGTGACAGGACTACAGTTCCCGATGCCCATAAAGGACATAGCCAAGTTCGAGGAATTAAATGCTATTAGCATCAACGTGTTTGGTGTAGAGGGCAAGTCCATCGTTGGACCCCTCCACTTCACCAAAAGAAAGAGGGATCAGCATGTCAACCTGCTGTACATTCAGGATGGGTGCAAGTCCCACTACTGCTGGATCAAGGATTTGGGGAAGCTAGTGGGTAAGCAGCTATCTCATGACCACACCCGTAAATGGATTTGCGATGGATGCTTGGTGTTCTTCCCATCCGAAGACAAATTACGACAACACTCGAACAAGACTGCAACGTGGTTGCGACAAAGATGCCGAACCACTTTAACAACATCCTCGAGTTTACGAGCGTGCACAAGCAAATGCGGGTACCGTTCGTGATTTATGCTGACTTCGAAAGTGTGTTGAAGCCTATTAGCTCCGCAGTTCCGGATCCCACCTCTTCCTTCACCAACAGCACACAACACCACGAACCCTTCAGTTTTGCATACTATATCAAATGTTCATACGATGACTCGTTTAACAAGTTTGACCTGTACAGGGGACCTGAAGCTGCTAAAGTGTTTATGGAAAAGTTGAAGAGGAAGGCCTGCAGATTAGGTAAAATTTAAAACCAACGTTCCGATGGCACCGCTTGAACCTCTGGAGGAGTTGTTATTCCACATGGTTGACGATTGCGGCATCTGCAGGAAACCTTTGGGTGATGATCGAGTGAGGATCACTGCCACCTAACAGGAAAGTTCCGCTTCGCAGCACATCGCCAATGCAACGTTCAATACCGGATGCCAAATTTCATACCGGTCATATTCCACAATTTAAGTGGGTATGATTCCATTTTATTGTGAAAGAGTTGGGCTGCGATAAAGAACGTGTAGAGGTGATCCCCAACAATAAGGAGCGGTTCGTATCGTTCACAAAGTATGTGAGGTTATATGGCGAAGAACCAGATGTAGAAGAAGAAGATGATGAAACCGATAATTCCACAGTTCAGCTGCGTTTCATAGATTCGCTTCGTTTTATGACATCATCGTTGGATAAGTTGACGAAGAATTTAGAACCTCAACAGTTTGTTGAGATCCAAAATTTTCTCAGACGACAGACTGCGTAGTTTGCTGACAAGGAAAGGTGTTTTCCCGTATTCATACATTTCCGGTGTAAGTGTATTGAATGAAACCTCTTTGCCCGCAAAACATGCTTTCTTCAACGACTTATCTTCTACGGCTATTAGCGATGCGGATTATAAACATGCGCAGAAGGTGTGGGAGGAGTTCCACATACGAAACTTGGGTGAATACAGCGATCTGTATTTAAAGAGCGATTTTCTACTGTTGGCAGACGTTTTTGCAAATTTTAGAAACGTTTGTCTAAGTACGTACAATCTCGACCCGGTCCAGTACGTGACAGCTCCTTCTCTCGCCTTTGATGCAATGCTGAAACACACTGAGGTGAAGCTGGAGTTATTAACCGATGTTGATATGCATCATTTTGTAAAGAAAGGCATTAGAGGTAGTCTCACTCAGTGTAGTCATCGGTATGCTCGTGCCAACAACAAGTATATGGAGGAGTACAATCCCAGTAAACCCTCCATGTACTTGACATACCTCGATGCCAACAACTTATATGGATGGGCTATGAGTCAACCACTTCCACATGGGTTTTTCAAGTGGTTAAACATCGATCAGGTTAGCCATCTGAAAAATAACATTTTGAATATTCCCATTACACACAATATGGGGTACATACTAGCGGTTGATCTGCACTACCCACAACCGCTTCAGGATCTGCATAACGACTTGCCTTTCTGTCCCGAGACAATGGTTCCACCAACGCCGTCTTCTAGGACTCCAAAGCTACTCACCACACTTTTTGATAAGAAGAAATATGTAGTTCATTACCGAACACTTCAACAGGCTCTGCGCAATGGACTACAATTAACTACAGTTCACCGTGTGTTAGAGTTCGAGCAATCACCGTGGCTCAAACCTTACATAGATTTAAACACGCCTCTTCGTACTTCTGCCACTAACGCGTTTGAAAAGACTTTTCAAACTTATGAACAATGCGGTTTTGGTAAAACTATGGAGAACGTGGACAAACGTGTTGATGTAAAGATTGTGTCGCGGTGGGAGCACGAGGGACAAAAGTTGTGCGCGAGTGGACTAATAGCTAAACCTAACTTTAACAGTAGTTTAGTGCTAGGTGAGGATTTGGTTATTATACAGATGGATCGTGGTAAAAGTCAACTTACAACAAACCCATATATGCAGGTTTTCGATTCTAGATATTTCAAAGACCCTCATGTATGATTTTCATTATAACACCATGAAACATTTGTATGGAGCTAAACTCTCACTACTTTATACAGACACTGACTCTTTAGTGTATAGTATAGAAACAAAAGACTTGTATAGTGATATTAGTGCAAACATTAACAATTTCGACACTAGTGACTACCCTCGAGACAACAAATACAATATGCCTCTTGTGAACAAAAGATTGGCAAGTTCAAAGACGAGTTCAACGGCGACTTGGTGTTACAATTTGTTGGAACTCGCGCAAAATCCTATTGCATTCTTAGTGAGAAGGACACGATTAAAAAGATCAAGGGGGTATCGCGTAGTGTGGTGGCTGGGATTAGTGTGGATAGTTTTAAGGACATTGTGCATAATAATTCTGGTGCCCTCATGCATAGCATGGTATGTATTCGGAGTAAAAACACGATTTGTACACCCAATTAATTAATAAAATTAGTTTATCGGCAGAAGATGACAAAAGGTACGTCATCCCGGGTAGTACTTCCACATATGCATGGGGCATAAGGATATTAGATAGTTGTTTATATTTTATTGTGTATATATAGTATGTAAGTTAGTTATAAGCATATCTACCCTCCCCATCCTTAATAATTCCTTTCTTCCCGGCGATATGTGTTTACCTCCACGTGGTCTCGCCTGGACGGTAAAACATATTGTTGGATTAACAACAATATGTCTTATTGACTGAAAACATGTTTCCTCTCTTTTACTTTAATCTCTTTTTATTACAGGTCTATTTAAACAACCCATTAATCTCTTTTTGTTACAGGTTAACCTGCTTGGATTCGGCTACACAAACAAAATACTTTGTAAAAAATGTAATTAGTTTATTAAACTGTAAATCGGTTAAAAATAAAATATTAAACTTTTGTGTTCTTATTATTGTTGGTTAAAGGACTGTAGATATTAAAAGGAGGGTGATTATAAATTGATCTTGCTACAAAATCTTAAAATGAGGGTAGCTCCTTGGGGTGATGATATCTGAAAAATTCTTAGAGATTCAGGTAGCTGAGAAAAATCTAATATTGATTGATAACAAACAAGATAGGTTTATCTCGAAAGATGCAATGGCTAGACAAAGAAAACTATTTGGTTCAGATGAAAGATAAAAATGGCTAGTCGAAGAAAACTTTTGGTTCAGATGTGGGAGGAAATGAGGATGCTCATTTATCTCGAAACATAAAAATTTAAGATAGGTTTATCTCGAAAGATGAAAAATGGTTAGTCGAAGAAAACTTTTTGGTCCAGATGTGTGGGGAAATGAGGGATTCTGGGGGAAATGAGGTGGTGGGTTTCTTGATTTTACCCTACTAATACGCTACAACTAATTAATCTACGAAATTAAATTATTAATAGACAAATGCAACTAATTAATGTGCTCGTCCGACAAAACGTTTAACGTTTCAATTAATTTCAACTCCTTTGTTATACAAGTTGCATGAACCTGAATGGTTCCTCCAACTTGAGACGACAAATAAGGTAAAGATTTACAATACAATAACCCCTCATAAATTTAGTTTACCTAAAGTAAACTGTTCGACCACTAATCTTTGCAACAAAATATAAGGGATATATTGTAAAATCTACCGTATAACCAGATGTTTCTACCATTAAATGTGTAAGCAGGATGTTATTCTCTTCGTACATGTTTAAACATACTCAAAACTACGACAATTATTAAATTTTGGTATAAATGAGGAGCTTAAAGGATAGGAACTAATTAATTAATTAAATAATCCGGCTCGAAGGACCATTTGTTCAGCGCGGGGGGTTTTATAAATTTATATATCGACTTACCTCCGCGGTTTTTTGTTGTTCTAAGCTGCAGTTGCTTGCTCCTCAACTAAGTAAACTGTATTGGAAATTATAGTACGTGTTACTTTGTACTTGCACTGTGTTTTATAGGGGTTTAACAAATTAATTCACATTCAGCGGCACTATGACTAACTCACATATCGAACGAAAAACCGACTGTCCTGCTTCGATATCGATGAGAGAGTGTTTGTTCACTACCCCTTTTTCAACTTATTTACACATGCACACGGAATTTTGACGACAGGATATAAGGGAACAAGGCATGACAGTTTTACTATTTGATTTACAACTACAAATTTAAAATAACTTATAATTAACCACGCGAACGTGCGACAAAGAGACCGAACAGTGCCAGTCTCTTACGATTTAAAAGTCAAATGCTTACCGTTTAAAAGTCGTAAATACAACACCGCAAACGCGGTTTGCTAGACACCACAACAGTTGGTAGTGCTAATCTTATACAGATTTGGCGCGCCCATCTGTCAATGACGTCACCCAATCAGCAATTTTAATTACGCAATATATTAATATAACTTAGCACAATTATGTCAATAAGGTACTCACATAATAGGTCCAGATTTCCACGAAGTCCGCCAAGCGTCCTTCAAGATAGATAAAGATGGCGTCAGCACATACATAAGGGCTGCTGATGGCCGCCTTAAAGATAATTGCTGGAGGGTACGCCCAACGCTTTTCCAAAGCGCTCGGAACAGCTCCGGCAGTCGCGGTGTCTACCAGGACTCGTTCATCTAGGGTCGTGGCCTCCGGTTCTCCCTAGGCTGCTTTAGATTATCTCTACCTATGTAAGGATCGACAAGGAAACAGGTATAGGGTTGTCGAACAAGATAAACAAAGGCAAGGAAGTCTACATAAATAAAGATAAAGGCACGATACGATACCTAAAACGTCCACTGCACGCGAAGGTTCAGACAAAACAGCCACGTTATAGCGTCTCACGGAAAACACTTCTCTCCCACTTTTTCTCCGCCACTCGCGTCGCGCGATCTGGCGCAAACGCACTCTGACGTGACGGAAATATACGCCAAGTCTTTTGAATTTGTGGCGCGAAACTTCCGCACATCAAAATTAACCTAAAAAATGTTTAAGTGCCAATTTATTGGCACGTAACAAGTCATCTTTAACGCTTTCTGCAAATGTTGAAGCTTGCCCTCTGCAATCCCATGAACTGCCATAAAAAACTTAGCACAACTTGTATTTCTTTAAACCGTTCTTCTTTTTCTGGACCCTCTCGCGCAATCTGGCTAATCCTTACTCTGTACATATAGCTTGAATCTTTGACCTTTTTATCGTATTTACTTTTGGCTCTAGATCGTCGTCTTTGTATATTTACCAGTCATATTAGTGAACACAAGTACGCATTTTGTTCATTATGGGACGATAACGAATTAAAATGGTATAATATACCCTTTCTATCGACGTCACTTACGTTTTCAATGTATTTTAAACGCTTACACCTGCAGAATTCGCCAAACTCATAAGATTGTAACCTCATTTTTTTCATCACTTCGTATATCCTCCCCATTTTCTTTTTCTTTGAACCACCACTACTACACGTTTCACTATCTGCCATCATAAATTTTAATGTTACTGACAGATCCCTGGTAAATCATTATGAATACTCTTTACAATAATTTCACAATGAAAAATAAACCGCAAGCAAACAGCTGCTACTAACAATAAAAATTTAAGTGCAAAGCACGCAGAGACTTGATGCTAACTGGACATTAATTGTTTTCAACCGCCAACGAATGGACATACATGATTTTCTCCCGACGTAGGATATATTAACATGCCCATAAACTTGTAACAACCATGAATTTCTCCTGACTGTAAACTATAGTTGATAGTATTCGTTGAGATCTACAAGATGGCATACCGGACTAATTTTCATCAATTATCGGACATTCATGCTTTTCTTCCGACACCCTTCAGTTAAGCTTTTAAATACTCTAAAACGTATGTTTTGAATTGAGTTAGATACCTATGACGTAGGGTACTTCTTCTTTCGTGGTTTTTACTATATCACGGTATAATACATTAAAGGTTTCGTGTACCTACTTCAATAGAATAGGTATTTTCTCTAACAGGTTCTCTTAGTCCTGAATATCACTTCTAACCGTTGTCTTACATATTTCTTATGTGAGAAAGTTAAAATTTGAGGTTAGCTATCGATTATCACATTGAGAAAGACATACAAGCTCATCTACAAGTAAAGAATACGAATGCTTGCGAGCATAAGCACGTTGGGATTGTCACAGGGCGAGTATCACTACGGTTAACTGACCTGCACTTAAACTACAATGCTACTGTAAAATTACATTCAAGGCCAGCCTGACTCACGCCTTTATATATAATATATAAAAGCTTGAAGATAAAATAATCGCTAAGTTTTCTTCGCCATTCCAAATACTTTTTAATAAATTGGAGGGTTAAGCCCAGAACGTCCATAAAAAATCCCCTATCATTATAATAGATATAATTTAACAGGCAACGTCGCAATACAGGAAGCGTTAGTTATAAATATGCGGAGAATCCGGCACATATGACAACAGACTGTTTCCAGCTTTATGAAAACGGAAGCGGTTCTATCAGCGCACGAGCCTATGAGCTTAACCATTTGTCTGTCAACCACCCTCGGCACAGATAAATATATATATCAGCTCGCATTTCCCTATATTTGCTGGGTTTTAAAGCACGTGCTACACTTCTCTATTTATGACGATTTCTAAATTACCTTGACACTAACGAACCTAGGGCAATGTATTTAACTGACAGCTTAGTCGGTATTTTTAGGAAGATTCTTAATTTTCTGTGAATTGTAGTAAATTCCTCTTGATCTTTGATTTAATTTTTACTAGTTATAGATATGGAATCAGGGCGGGATTTAAAGGCGGTCGGATTATGAGTGAGCAACAAGTGCGTTTTATTTATGAAAGTATGGCTCCTCCTTGCTGTCATAACTGCTTTTCTGGCTGGTTGTATAGTGGTACTTTGTCATTACTGGCGCTTGCTGCTTCTCCCCCTTGATATCAAATCCCACTCTATTCATATCTTGTATATATAATAACCACCTCTATATTTATAACCTGCGTTGCGCCGTAGTGGATTATGTTTTGTATGTATAAATTGTGTAGTATATGAATTACTGTCCTGAGGTTGAGAAGTTCGTTGTTAGTGCCGTAGGAATGGTGTTTACGCGACCGGTGGATTTAATTGCGTGGTATTGGACTAATTTTATGTGTCAGGAATTAAACAGGGGTATGTAGTACTTTTAATAGCTATTGTTTGTTTTACACGGTGCCGGATTTAGATGTACGCGTTAATCCGCTTTCATAAACTTAGATTATAAAACGTTTCTCGTGTTTAGAACTGAAAGTAAATTTTAGGAAACAGCTTCAGTAAGTGGAAGTTTATTATAGCGATAGATAATTTACTCGATTTTTGTTCCTGTATTAAAACTAACATCCCTAACTGGACATTAAATCCACAGGACTTTTGATATACTTACATGCATTTATATATTTTTTAATAATTCAGTGTCGACCTTGTGTATGTATTATTCACCTAACTACAAAATTATATTAATTTATGTTAAAATTACTGGATTTATTATTTTATATACTTGTATTAAACATTTACAAAGCCTTAATTTGCATATTTTTATTACTAATGGTTTTTGAACGTTGGCGTGTTTTATTGAAGGATTTTGGGAACCTACTTAAGCTAATTATTAAACAGTTACTTAGTTTTAGGATACGAAATCAATATTTTTCAAGAAAAGTTTGATATTGGATGAAGATGCGGTGCTTAAGGTTCTGTGAAGTGTCTAAATGTGAGCAACTTTTCTCGGAAAGAAATAGATTTGTTAATGCAAACATAATATAATAAATTTGTGATAATTTACTCCTAGCACCAACGGTGTAAACGTGCCGTTATTCTTACCAACAACGAACTAGAAAAATCTTTAAAACTGATTAATAAAATCTATTGTTCATCAATGCATTCAAGTAAATAATAAAATAACTATACACATCCTGAAATAATAACTTCATATTATAGATTTAAATGTTTTTAAAATTTCTGGGTTTAGGCAACCAATCATACACTTCAAGTATTGTAGAATTCTGATCATTTTGTTTGCTTATATCAACGCTAAACGTATTTATATGAACAAGATGTACATGAATATGAAGGTACAACGGTTAATGTCCGATTCAGGTCATTATATAACAACAGTTATAAACTTAATTCAAAAATTTGTATGTAAAACAAAACTGACATGATTACTAATTCCAATTAAGTTGCTTGTCCATCTCTGCAATATAAATAGACTTCAACTACTATCTATTAATTTTCATTTGATTTGTAATAATATTACAAAATTTTATTGAGTATTTTCAAAATCAAAATTGTAGTAATTTAAATCTAATTGTAATTTATTAAGTACCAACACTCTCGTGAAATTTGTAGATTTTGACATTCACTCACGATCAGTAGTCGGATACCTAATTATTTATCATCATCATCATCATTAGGTCTTCAGTCTTAGAACTGGTTGGACGCGTACCCTCATTGTTTTGTAGTCTGAACCAACCTACACATTTCCCTGAAATTTGCACAGTCTGCATCTATCACTATCTATGTGCGAAAGTCTGTTCTCAGTCTACCCCTACCTATCTTTTCCTATCTCTGCTTGTAATATATCCCGTACTATTCCCCAGAAAGGCCTTAGAAATTATCCTGTTCTTCTATTTCTTCTATATTTTTTTTCGTTTTCCACAGATATCTTTATTTCACAATATTGCACAATAGTTAATATCATGACATAATTACGTGGCAAATTGTATCAAATACCAAACACGTTTACAATGATACAATTTTTATTTTAAAATGAAAATATCAGGGCATCTCCTTGTTTAGGTGTGGGTTGCATCACGCCATTGTTGATCCAAATTTATTCGTCTCTCCTCTTTCGTCGTTCGTAGCGGTACGAATAGGAGCAACCAGGTAAGGAACGATAAGGTAAGATAAGGAGGAACCTACATCTTAAAAAGGAGAAAAGACAAAAAACGCGACACAAATAGACGTTACTGTTCGACGTTTCGTGTCTAATAATAATGTCGTAAATGAACAAGTCCATTTTAAAATAATAGCGGGAGTTCACTCACATATTTATACTTAATTTAAATATGATACATAGCCGATTTTCGGCATGTAACACCAACACCTGTAGTTGTTTATAATAACCATTAGATTTAAAAGCACTCTTATTTCGTCATTGGGTTTTACGTCTTGAAACTGGTTGGACTTGTATCTCAACTTATTTATGTTCTGAGCTAGCCTACACAGTTCCTTGCAATTCTCCCAACTGTCTATATACAACTCGATACCCTTCTATTATTTTCTAATTATATGCCCTATTTCACCGAGAATCAGTGGTATGTGAAGGGGGTTAAGCAGCCTGTGACTGCCAAGGATCCCCCAACACGTAGACATTTGCTGTATTAATAGTTTTCCAGTAAATCCTTTCGCACAATTAACCTTAGTTGAGAGTATTGCAAAACCAATATCTGTAGTTGTTTATAATAATCACCATGTTTAAGTACAAAAATTATTATTGTCATTACTTTTTCCATCTTGCGACTGACTGGAAGCGTACCTCCATTGATTTCTATTCTGAGCTAGCCTACACATTTCCCTGAAATTCTTACAGCCTACATCTTTCACTATCTGTGTGCAGTAGTCTAACCTAGATCTACCTCTACTTCTCTTTTTTCCTATCTCTGCTTCTAATATACTCCGCACTATTCCCTCATGTCTTAGTATGTGGCCTATTATCCTTTCTCTTATACTTTTTACTATTTTCCACATATTTCTTTCTTCCCCTACCATTTCTAATACCTTTTTGTTCTTAACTTTGTCTATCCACGATATCTTCATCATACGTCTGTAGCACCACATTTCAAAGGCTTTTGCCTTTTTCTTGTCTTCCTACTGTCCAGGCTTCACAGCCATACAGTGCTGTGCTTCACACATATGTTTTAAGCAATCTTTTCCTTGTTTCTATGTTTGTGGTCTTTGAGCACAGTAGTTGCTTTTTTGTTAAATGTAGCACGACCTTGTGCTAATCTTTGTTTTATATCTTTTATACTTCTCCTATCTTGCGTTATTTGACTTCCTAGATAGCAGAAAATCTTAACCTCTTGTAAGTTCTCGTTGCCTATTTGTATTCTTGTTTTTGATTAATGTTCCCCTCTTTTGCATACTAGAACTTCAGTTTTATTTTTGTTAATTTTCATACCATATCCCTCCATTAGAACTGTTTCCATTTCATTAAGAGCATCTTCTAACTCTTCTTTGCTAGATGTTAATACCGCTACATCATCTGCAAATCTAAGCATATCAATCTTTTGTCCCTGCATATTAATTCCAAATGTCTTCCTACATTTGACAGTATTCATTGCCTCTTCTATGTACAAGTTAAAAATTAATGGGGATAAGACACATTCTTGTCTCACCCCTTCCTTCTCTACTTTCTTACTCTAATTCTATTACCGCTGTTTGCTCTTTTATAAGCAATGTACTATCCGTCTATCCCTAAAACTCATTCCAATCTTTTTGGGTATATCGAACATTTTTTTCCATTTCACATTGTCAAATGCTTTTTCCAAATCTAAAAACCTTTTATATATGTTTTCCCCTTCTCTATTGTTTTCTCCATTATCATCCTCAAAGCTAAAATAGCCTCCCGTGTTCCCCTGTTTCTCCTAAACCCAAATTGATCTTCTCCCAGTATTTCTTCAGCTCGTTTTTCCATTCGTCTTTATACAATTCTAGTTAATATTTTTGAAACGTGTGCGGTCAAACTTGTTGTTCGAAAATTTTCACATCTATCCGCGGCTCTTTTTTTTGGTATAGTTACTATGATGTTACGTTTGAAATCTTTGGATATTTCGCCTTTCTCGTACATACAGCTTACAAGTTGAAAGAGACGTTCTGTTACTGCTTACCCAGCGGCTTTTAGAGTTTATGCTTGCACCTTATCTGTACCCGGCGCCTTACCATTTTTCAGGCTCTTTAATTCTAATTCAAATTCATCTCTAAGTATAGGATATCCCAAGTCATCATCTTCAATGTCTGATTCCAGTTCTAATGCTGTTAGTTCCTCTCCTGAATATAAATTCCCTATATATATTCCTGCCATCTATAGCTACTTTCTCTACATTTTCTATAATGAAGTTTCCTTCCGCGTCCCTTATGTTTTTGCAATATGGTTTTATATCCCTAAAATTCATTCTAATTAGCTTGTATGCTTCGTCTGTCTTTCCTATTTCCATCTTAGTTTGTACCTCTTTGCACTTTTCATCAATCCATTGTTCTTTAGCTTTCCTGTATTTGCGAATAATTTCCCATTTTATGGCATTGTATCTCTGTTTTCCTGTTTCATCCGATCTATTTTTGTATTTTCGTCTTTCTTCTATTAAATTTAGGATATCCTTTGTTATCCATGGTTCCTTATTTTCTTTTGGGTATACTCCAGAATATCTCTGGCCGACATGTGTAAGCTGGATTTAATGTTATTCTATTCTGTTTCTACTTCCTTAGTATCAGAAATTTTCCCGATGTCTTTCAGCTATTCATTTTACTTTTTTCCAAATTCTTCGTGGATATCTGTATCTTTCAGCTTCTCAAAGTCAAAGTGCATTTTTCCGTTCCTCTTTTTCAGATTTTTTAATTTAAATCGTCCTCTAACATGATGTTGAAATAATATATTTGTGATGGTTAAGTTGTTCTTGTCGCAAAATACCAGCCTATTTCTCCTCTCATTTTTCGCGCCTAAACCAAATAAACCTACTATCGCTCCTTGCCTACCCTCACCTACCACTGCATTGAAATACCCCGTAATTATTAAATTTTCATGTCCTTATACGTATCCTAGTATGTCTTCGATATCTTTGTAGATCGCCTCCACTTCTTCCTCACTGTAGCTGGATGTGGGCATGTATACTTGTATTATTACTGTATTTACTGGTTTAGATTCAAATCTAACCATGAGTACTCTTTCGTTTTTTTGTACGTAATTTTCTACACGTCGTCCTATCTTTTTTCGCATAACTATCCCCACACCCGAATTTCCTTCTTCTGATTCTGTATGAATTACCCTGAAGTCTCCACTCCAAAAATCACCCGCCTGTGGCCAGCGGACTTCGCTGATTCCTACTATGTCTAGTGCTAACCTATCCATTTCGAGTTTCAGGTTCTCTAGCTTACTTACTTGGTTCATACTTCTGACATTCCACGCTTCGACTCGCAGAATGTTCATGGATCTTTTTTTATACTTTTGGATCACATCCCCCAAAGTAGTCCCCTCCTGGAGATCCGAATGGGGGAACTATTTTACCTCCGGAATTTTTTACCCCAGAGGATGCCATCTTCATTATTAACAATTTGAGTACGCTGTGTGCTTGGGAGATAATGTGGTGGTTTCCCGTTGCCTTCCACATCGCAGTAGTGTGTCTTAGAATGTCATACCGACCCCTATGATCTCTGCCACTCTAAGTACCGAGAAAGCGGCTGCCCTCTTTCGGAGACCTGTCTTAGTCTGGTTCCTCACTAAAGACCCCACTAATTTGGTTTAACCTATAGTTCGGCTCTTTAGCTCATTGAAACGCGCAAGCCATTCTACCTGTTCTAATATTTTAAAACGGCGTCAAGCTGCAGGTCCGTTCAGAATGGTAATTATTTATAAGTAATATTTATTTCGAATGTTTGTTTTTTACTTGCTCTATCTGGTAATTTCATCAATAAATCAAATCTTCTTAGCAGCAATACTATATCACATAAAATTGAAGAACAAGTAAAAAGAATGCAATCACTTTTTTTTTGATAGTTATCCAAACCTGGTGGAGTGAAAAGCTTTTATAGCCAAAGCGTGGGACTCTCCTTGCGGCATACCCACTAAAACCACTTTCCCTGGCGGGTGCGTCTGCCAAACGGCTCCGCCGCACTGCAACCTAAAAGGCTTATTGTGCTGACCCTGGTTAAGTTGATTAGTATACAAGTCCTGGGCCTATCAGTGAATCTACTATATACAAGTGCCCCACCGATTGAACTCAGTCCTAGGACCTTTCTCTTGCAAATCCAAGGCTCCTGGATAAGGCCTATATTGCAGTCCCCCGTCAACTTACATAGTGAACGGGTTTGACTCCGTCCAAGTTTCAGATTCGACTTTCTTGGCTTTCCTCAGCTTTCTAAGCTGAGCTGCCGAAGGCCTCTTTGCTTGCAGTCCAGTGCTTGCAAGTTTCTTTATAGTATTCTCCATGTCTGATGTTTCAGACACCGGTTTTGCAAACGGACCTGCATCCTGGGTCTGCTCCACCTCCATGGATACATTTTGGTTAACTGAGGGGTTCCCCATCGCTGGTCCCACTTCTTCAGGTTCAGTTTTACTAGTGGTACCAATATTATTCATGATTTTTCCCACGAGTATGAGGGATGTAAATGGTCGCCATGCTCTTTGCCCCCTGTTGGCATGGAAGGCGTGAATAACAAGGGGTACCACCCTGTTCTCCGAGTTTTGGGCCGATTGAGACTAAGCCACGCATCCCCTGGCCTCGGTCCTACACCGTGCATTTATATTTCCAATGCTCCACCAGAAGGTACTGCATTGGCCAGGAGGCGAGTTTTTTGTTGCCTGGAAATTTAGAATTTTGCCGAACCCTTGCCGTTCCAGGCAAGGTAGGGATCTTTAACATGCGTGACAACACTCACACACGGGACCTCCATTTAATCTCTCATCCGAACGAGGGCGTAATTTTTGTGAAAAATGCTCACCTGCCATCTTTCAGTCGGCCGTGTCGGGATATGAACCCGGGACCTTGGGATCCATAGTCTTACGCTTACTACATTGATCCACGGCGACGCCCCTCGGTCCTACACCGCGGGATTTAGGAATTTTTTAATGAGGTTGTCTCCTCTTGGTCCGGGCGGTTAAGTCAAGACCCCCACAACCTCTTGCCCGTGGGATATAACCACGACGGCAGGGAAGGCACGGTATAACGGTGTTGCAGAATTGCCCCACCGGCTTCGTTTACCTTAGTGCAGGCCCATTAGCCACGAGACTACAGCTTGGGTTGAGGGGTTTGGTCCGCGGGATCGTTTTCACTTGGTTAGGGAGCGGATTTTATCCCGCATCAGCACAGTCTTTTGCTCTCCACCATATTGTGGGTCTTATGCCACTCAGGTCACTAAAAGAGATAAGCTTATCACGATCCTTCCCAAAGTAGATAGCCAATCCCTTGGCCATATATCCTGCGATTTTTTCTATCTGCCACCTGGAGACGCATCCATTGGGTAACCAACCACATGGGCACGCAATCAGTTAGTTATGTACAATTTTGTTTGTCGCCACTTCGGACTAATCTACCTAGGACTGTGATCTCTGCCTTGAAGCGCGAGCATATTACGACACTAGATTGCTAGTTCCACTACTTTCTGCTAGGGTTAAAAAACAGCGATTTTTGAATGCAGTTCTAACGGCCACCCGTTATTTTTGTCAAAATGATTATAAATTCGGACCTCCAGTCGTTGTAAGTACACAAATTCTTAACAATGACCCATTTAATACTCAAATATTCGTATAATAATTTCAATATATTAGAGAAACAAAATAGCATGCTGTTGCAATATAACCTGTTAGGGTAAAAGTGAAGTTACGTTACAAATTTCGATTTGCCCAAAGCGTACGGAAACCCTGTAACAATATCAAAAGTGCATCTGCTAACTACAGTTGTGCGGGAGCGGGTTCCTATGAAAAAAAGAATAAAAATAAACGTATGTAATTGCCAAAATACAAAACCACTTTACAAGGACCACTTACCTTGAAAAGTTTTACTGGTTGCCATAAGTAAAGAGCGCCAAACCGTCTTGTCTCAGCAATCCCTTTAATATCTTCTCTACCCGAAAAATGGTTATCCCCGGATAGGTCTCCTTTGCCTTTAGTATCCTGCATCTCGTTACATCAAACCTTTCTCTACCTACCTTAAAGACACTTAATAACTTTTAGTCAAATTAAAGGAATCTTTTTGGGGGAAAACCTATCTAAAACAACTTCATCACCGGGATGATTGTATATTCTTTCACAAATTTCTCTATATTCACCTATATTATAAGTAGCTTCAAATAAAATTTTACCTAAGCTTAAATTTTAATAACAATCAATTCCTGAAATGTAGATATATGTACATTAACCTTAAAAGCAAACAACCCTACTGTAACATTCAACTGGCCAGGTATTACTAACAGAAATCCTTAAAGAAACATTATAATACTACTACACCATTGCTCCAGTTTCAATCAGCTTCAATCAGAAATCAACTTCAAATAAAACTGAACTTCGAAACACCTTAACGGCTACGCATACCTAATAAATTGTACTAGTTATTTCACGAACATTTCAGAAATTATACAAATACTAAGTTATTGCTTTTCAGTATGATTCGGTTTCTGAAATACCTTTATATGATCATTTACTTTTTTGGGTAGTATACTGTTACCATAATGCAAATAAGGTATATTTACGCTTTACTGGCGACGCCAACCATGCCTAACCCTGGACGTAATTGGTGCATCCCCAAATTTGGTTTCATAGGTTGCCGTCACGGGTAAAGGGCACAAGTTAACAAACAAGCTAGGAGCTTACCTGGTTATTACTAGAAACTCTTGCTTTTTGGATCAGGTTCATATTAGGGGGTTTCTTCTCGGTGTTTCCAAATTTTAAATGATTAAGTGAAGTACCTACGCGTTAGTCAAACACAAGTAAACTTTGTTTTAAGTAATAGGAAAGGTTCGGAGATAGGAAGGGATCGTTCACCAAACTAATCGTACACACGTCCGTTCTCGTTGATCGGCGATAGTCATGTCTCCGCTTTTAAGATGCCTCGCTCCCACGATACTGTAGTACCCCTTACATTTCATACTTCTCACAGCCAACTGCGCTAACCGCATCCGCGTTCTTCAATCCTGGGAATGTAGATCTATGCGGTTTACATGCAGTAAATTTTAGGATTAATGTCCCGGGATTCGTGGGAGACTATAATCGTGAAACTTTGCACGTAGAAAATTAAATTAAGAATGGGGAAAGAAACTTTCCTATGATGGATTTAAGAAGCCTTTAATTCGAACATTAAAATAAATTTGATGCGGCCAAAAAGGGCAACAAGCACCTTAAATTCTAAAAAGGAGAAAGTCACTGTTACGTCATCATTGAACAATTTAAAAGTGGTGACAATGAATACCATTAGTGCGGGTACCCTACAGTTTGAGTGAAACCTTTATGCCGTAGTGCGAGTGCGTGAAGTAACATGAGTCGTACTCGGACAGTAACAGAAGACAGTTGAACGGGAGACCTGAAGGCGACACCACACCGAGCGCGCGTGTTCTTGGGTGTCCGCTAGCTTTTGTGTGTAACTTCTCTTGCCCAGTGCGGCACAGACTTTAAGGTATTTATATTTTTTATTAAGTAGTTTGTCGTATTTGGTCTGTTTATTACATAACCGCTACACTGCCATCGGTATTGCTACATAATAGTAATTGGTCATTCCCCATCATTATTATTTTTCGATTAATCTTATCAACCACATCCAACCAGTCACTTTGTACAGAGCTCACATGCACTGAAAACTTATATTAAATAATGTCTATAGGCGCCGCTTGGTTTTTGAACCGTTGTAATACTTGCAATATCAGGAAACGGAAGTGAGTAGCCACCCGATATTCAGGCTACTCAAATAAGAGCGCAAAAGTCTTATTTGCCGCACCACCGATCTCCAAATTTAGTTGTGCGTATGAGACTCAAACACTTAAAGCTAACACTTAAATTTGCTATTAAACTAAATACAAGTTTTATCTTACCGTTGGATATGAATGTATAGAAATTTTCATTAGAATCTCTTCATCATCATTATGTCTTCAGTCCTGAAACTGGTTTGACGCGTACCAGTATTGTTTCCTATTCTGAACTAACCTACACATTTCCCTGAAATTTGCACAGTCTGCATCTATTACTATCTGATCTAGGTCTACATCTACCTCCATTTCCATATCTCTGCTTGTAATATATCCCATACTATTTTCCAAAAATGCCTTATAACGTATTCTGCTCTTCTAAATCTCCTATTTGTTATTAACTTTGTCCGTCCATGCTATCATCTTCATACATCTCGTAAAGATTCAAATTTTTTCCCCTTACAGAGGAAACGTGCTCAAGTAAGTTTGTTTTATCTGGAACGTACTGAGTTCATTCGAGTTGCTCAGGTGCGTACATTCCAAAATGAACTGGACTACCCAGTAGTAAAATTGTCGGTTGCCAAGCTGTATTTAGTTTTAATGATGTGGAAGTTGTATCAGATTTGTTTTTTTTTGTATTGTATAATATGTTGTTTGTTTTGTTTCGTATTGTTTTACAATAATTCAAATTTAGGTATAATTAAGCTTCCTCCGCGTTGCCAACCAGGCATAACCCTGGACGTAATTGGAGCGTCCTCAAATTTGCCTGCATGAGTTGCTGTCACAGATAAAGCCCACAAGTTAACAAACAATCCAGGCGCTTACCTGGTTTTTACTAGAAACAAAGACCGCCCCTTGCTTTTTAATTCGAGTTTGTCGTTGGGTGTTTTTCTGTGTAGACCAAATTTTGAACGACCAAGTAAAGTACCTATGCGATAGTAGAACACAAGAAAGTTTGCTCTAGGTAAAAGGGAAGGTACAGAGATAAGAAGGAATCACTTCACCGAACTAACCGCGCGCACCTACGTTCTCTTTGATCGCCGATAGTAAAGTCCCTTATTTTAAAATGCATCGCTCCCATGAGCTGTAGTAACTACACGCTTTTTACGACCAACTGCGCTAACTACGACCACATTCCTTTAACCTCAGAAATGCAAGCTTATGCAATTTACATGCCATAAATCATGGAGTTAATGTCCTTTCGTGGATAACTATAATCGTGAAACTTACACGTAGAAACTTAAATTAAGGATAAGAAGAGCTTTCCCATGCTGGTTTATAAAAATTCTCTACATCTAAATATTAGAATAAAATTTGTTGAAATCAAAAAGGCGGAACAATCGTCTAAAAGCTTCAAAAAGAAAAATTCTTTTTGTGCAAGAGCGCACATGCATAGAAAAATTCAATTAAATAATATGTACAGAAGGCACTTGGTTTTTGAATCGTAGCAATACCTGCGGTAGCAGGAAACGGAAACCAACTACACAAATTTAGTCGCAGTATATGTGACTCAAACACCTAAAACTAACACTTAAATTTACTATAAAACTAAATACGAAGTTCATTTTCATATTTGCATATGAATGCATACAATTTTTCATTAATATTTTTTTAAGATATTCTCTTAAGCTAAACAAATTTCTTGCTGGTTTGTAACAGGATAAGAAAAAATATGTTGCAGCAGCAAAAACGTCCATAATCCTATTCTATATTACAATATTAACAAGGAAGTTAGATCTTCATGTTTCAATAATAAATCCTACTTTTGCTCATAAATACCAAAGGTTCGAAACAACAAATGGATAAAATAACTTCTCAAAGACATTTTCCAAAGAGAATGATATAGATAATTTATTTACTTTAAGGCAAAAGTAAGATAGGGTAGCATCTCGGAGATAATTGAAGAGAGAAAGATAAATACTTGACCATTTATGGTCATATATTAATTAGATCAGATAACGTCTCCAAGATAATTTCAAAGAGAAAGTCACAACCCCTTTGTGGTTCAAAATATTAATTAGTTGAGATAAAATCTTCAAGAAAAATTTAAATACTAAACATTAATGGTTTAGCCTTAAAGATAAAGTAATATCTTTAGAAAAAAATTAAGAAAAGATAACGTAAAAATTAATTTTTGGTTTGGAGACCTTATGCCTGTCAAATCACACTGCCACTACTACAAATATAAAACCAAAAAGGGATTCCCGAAGGAGCAGAGTAATCCCGTAGGGATTTTCACTCATGCTCTCTAAAGGAAGAAGTTCCGTGAAACGGTACTGGTACATGCGAACAGTATGAGAGACAGAATAGAAAGGGGAATACAATCCCTGCATCCCGGCGTCGATTAAGAGATGATCGACCTACAAACCAAATCAGGTATCAAATTCACTGTCGACGGATTTAACGTACATCAGCGGACGACAGTTTCGATACACAGCTAGACGGAGGTTCCCTATGCCCACGGCTCAATGTTGTGAGGCAACAACTCGGCAACTATGCAGCGACGTAGAAAGTAAAAAGAAAAAGAAAAGATAAAAAAGGAGATGATATATTCAGAATTTTATAGTAACCAGGAGGAAGAGAGAACAAGAGGGGTTTGCATTGAGCAATAGCGATAGAAAAACGGTAGATTACGAAGCACTACTCGACCAGCCAAAGTGTAGTCAGCTGCCCAGAATGAGGGTGCACCACTTTTATGTAATGGACGGCTGTCTCAGGACTAACAGGTCCAAAAAAGGTTGGACACAGAGATGGAGTATATGAAAAGGTAGAGTTTTAGGATAAGCATCCTAGAGATGGAGTAGAGAGTAAAGATTGTCCCTATTAAACAAATTGGTCTGTAGGACCACCTGTAACGTTAACGATAAGATAAGCCCCATACCAACACATCGATACTTAAAAACTAGATTCCAAATGAGATCCAGACATCATCTTCCTACCGAGTCCATCCACAACAATAAGAAAATCAAATGAAGATAACATAAGCAACTTAAATATATTCACACAGTAATTTCAAAGACATGGACACAGCAATAACTGTACGATAGACAGATAATTGAGGATAGAAGTGGCAAAAATTTCAATACACCAATGCAATGAGAATGGATATTAGAAATAACAAATGCGATAGCCCCTCTCCAACACGTTCAAGAAAAAAAAATGTACTACGTCCCTATGGTATAGGCAATTGATAGTGAAAACTGAAACAAGTGATTGAAGTATATACGAAAGAAAATACATTGAATAAAATATCTTTGTAGTCGCAACTGTGGAAATCGATTTTTTACAACAGAGGCTTAGGTTGCGATCGTATATGTAACCAAAGAGCAAAGCAGCAACCCGACATCAGCTAGTACCAGTCCTAAAGATTCGGTGCGTTATTCAAACGAAAAATATGTCAACCGCGATAAAAGAACGTAGTGGATTATGGAACAGTATCAAGATAAAAGATGTAAATTAAAAAGAACTGGGCTTATTACAGAATAGGGATAAATAAAAATTTTATAACCAGAAATAAGAGACCTACGTTTCAAAATTAGAAAAGCAAATTATGACAACAATGCTTGAAACACTATAACTTCCAAATGTTACATCCATTTAAATATAGTATAAGTTAAGTCAAAGGTTAAAAAAGGAATTTACGTAGAACTAAACAATATAAAAGTTAAAAAGTTAAGGTATGTTTATGTAGAAAAGGGAACATCACAAGAAAAATTTTTATTTATTTAAAGATAGAAAAAACAAAATGGATTTACATAATTAAATGTAAGTCGACAGGTCAGACTTTCCACTTTATCGTTAAAAGTAAAGGAAAATGATTTTGCAAAGTTTTTGCATACCGTAGTTTTTGAAATTTACGATTAAATTATATAATTTATAGGTTAATAGAGGCATTATGTGAAATAATTTACATAGGTTATCATTAGGAGTTAGTTTTTGAGGGAGGCTCTTAATTGTATTAGACAGAAAATGATTTAGTTGCATTTTCAAAGATAGCAAAGGTGATTTTTATCTGAGTCATCTACCCACAATTTATATTGGTATTCCAATCAAGTTAAAAAAATAATATTTTGCAATTAATAAAGGCAGATAGCTATGTTTATTTAGCAAATAAGCGAAATGAAAGCCATTTTGCTTCTAAAACACATTTTTTGATTACGAATTTATATAATTGACGTAAAACGATATTTTGAGTAGAAAAATTAAAATATTTATCATAAAAACGGCTTTAGAAATAAAGGAAACCACTTAAAGCACCTAGATAGGTTATTATTATTAATAAGACACTTTTTTGCAGAAAAAAATATATTCTTTTTCTCACGCCAAATTGCAAGTTAGGTTTTTAAGTTATACAGATGGGAAACTTTATATTACGAAAAAAATTAACGGAAATTACGACAGGTGGATGTTTTAAACATTAAATAGGAATATATAGTAATTAGAACTTGCCCATTATTTCGATATTGGAATTTTTTTTTATGTAAGATTCTTCTCCAATAACAAGAAACCTCTTGTTGAAATTCACAAAGCCCCAATTTTAATTAAGTTATTAAAATTTACTGTATGAATTAATTAAAAACATGTGCTTTTTAAACAATAAGAAATCGGCCATCTTGTTTTATTTTTAAAGTATTATCAAATAGGTTATATACGACATAAGCGGTTCGATGGCATCAGTGATATTCTAAAATGTCAAGAACCTTAAAATTAGCGAGCAAAGGAACTTTTGTGCGAATTTATAAGATGTTTTCAGCATTAACAATAAAAAATTTTGATTTTATGATTTATTATTGAGAATTTGAATATGCCCTTATTGACTATTATGACGCCTTTTTCTCAGTTTTTCAGTTCTAAATATCCCTTTTTGTTGCAGGAGGAATATCTCTTAATATTAAAGAAGAATCAGATGTTCCAACTACAAACGAGGAATTTCCAGAAATGGAGATCGTTATGTGCTCTAGATGCCAAGAACAATTTACAGACATCCAAGAGTATATCGAACATAAAGCTGTCTGTGGAGCCAAAACAGATGTCCCGTTTGATTCAGATGAAATGGTCGTATCTGAGATTGAAGACGAAGACGAAGATGACGAACCTGGAGAGAAGCGATTGGAGGAAGTTCGAAGACATTGTCAAGATGCCGCTAACAACAATAGTCTGGAAGGGAGTTCACCGGAAGAAAACGAGAACTCCAGATTAGGTTTTCAATTTCCTGCATCTGCAGGGCATGTGACACTTGAAGCTTTGCAAAATACCAAAGTTGCAGTGGCGCAATTTGCTGCTACTGCAATGGCTAATAATGCCGGGAATGAGGCGGCAATGCAAGATTTAGCGGTGTTACAATCTACACTTTTTACTCTTCAACACCAACAGGTTTTTCAGTTGCAGCTAATTAATCAGTTGCAACAGCAGTTGTCTTTGAATAGAGGTAAAATTGGTACATCTACGTCGCCTCCTCTTGATGAGGAAGAGTTACCAAAATCGCCTTTAAGATGTTCGCCACCGCCACCGCCACCTTCAACACTTCCACCAGCGCTTATTAAGTACGAATCTGAACCTACACCGCCTCCAAAAGTTGTAACACCTGCTCCGCCTCCTTTACCAATGGCTCAATCGTTTGAACCTTCTAATAATTTAGAATCGTCCGTTGCAATGAGTATATCGTCTTCCATTCCTTTACCTTTACAACCTCCCATGTGTTCTATATCATCTTCATTAGCGTCCAGTATAATAACACATAATAATGAACCACCTCCTTCGCTAGATGAACCTAATACACTTGAAATGTTACAAAAACGAGCACAAGAAGTATTGGACAATGCCAGCCAAGGATTATTAGCAAATAATTTAGCAGATGAATTAGCTTTTAGGAGGAAAGATTCTCTTTCTTCATACGATAAAGGACGAAACGAACCCTTTTTTAAACATCGTTGTAGATACTGCGGCAAAGTATTTGGATCAGATTCTGCACTTCAAATACATATCCGTTCTCATACTGGTGAACGACCGTATAAATGTAACGTATGTGGTAGCAGATTTACTACGAAAGGCAACCTAAAAGTTCATTTTCAGAGACACTCTTCTAAATTTCCACATATCAAAATGAATCCTAACCCTATACCAGAACACTTGGATAAATATCATCCTCCACTGCTAGCACAATTGGGGCAACAATCTGCTTTATCGCCTGGACCACCTCACCATCCGCCACATGGATTTGTTGCAGGTTCCCCTTTTCCATCTGCCTCCATACCTATATATCGACCGACAATACCTCCTCCCGACTTATTAAATAGTAGGCTACAACCATCTTCCCTTAGACTACCAGAAAGTCCGATTCGACTTTTTCCACCACATCCTCTTTTTATGAAACGGGAGGAGCAAGATGTTCCTGAAAATTTAAGCAAGCCAAATAGTAGATCTCCAGAACCTAGTGATAATTTAACCTCAAAAACTGATAGTTATAGCGAAAAAAGAGATGATGGGGAAAAGAAACTGCCGCTTACTGTTCCACAGCTAACATCAAAACTAGAAGTTAATGAAACAGAGCATGAATCCGAAAGGTTTCATACTCCTTCACTTTATGATGATTGTAGTACTGATAGTAAATGTAGTAATGAAGACATTTTAGAGCGTAATAGTTCTTTAAATGGGAGTTCGGGGAACATACAGGAAGAACCTGAAAATTTATCAAATAGAAGCAACTCGATATCAATTCCTTTAAATGTATCATCAGCTCAAAGGCTTCCTCCGAGCTTTCCTTTCGTACAAACATCCTCACCTCCTAGTAGTACATCGTCTGGTAGTTTAGGGTCTTTTCCACATACGTTTGACCCAGCTAGAGATCCTGCAATTTATACAAACTTACTACCGAGACCTGGAAGCAACGATAATTCGTGGGAAAGTCTGATAGAAATTACTAAAACCTCGGAGACAACTAAACTCCAACAGCTGGTAGATAATATTGAAAATAAGTTAACAGATCCCAATCAGTGTGTTATATGTCATAGAGTATTATCGTGTAAAAGTGCGTTACAGATGCATTACCGAACACATACAGGAGAAAGACCTTTTAGGTGTAAAATATGCGGAAGGGCGTTTACGACCAAAGGTAATTTAAAAACCCATATGGGAGTACATAGAGCGAAACCACCTATGCGTGTTCTTCATCAATGCCCAGTATGCCACAAAAAGTTTACAAATTCATTGGTGCTACAACAACATATCCGTTTACACACTGGAGAACCGACTGATCTCACACCCGAACAAATTGCTGCTGCTGAAATTAAAGACTTACCTTCACCCTGTTCCTTTTCCGGACTTCCAAATTCCATGAATCCATTCCTGAACCATAGTATTCCTATACCCGGATTATCCCCATTGGGACCAGGTAGCTTTCCTTTTAATATGAGGCTGGGTGAAATGGATGTTAAATCCGAGCAAGATTTTATGGAAGAAGACGAAGATTGTGACGATGATGATGACGACGACTTCAGTACGTTAGAAGGTAATCATTTTTCTGAATCACCTGTAGCATCTGAACAACAAGTTCATTCAACTAACACGCCTCAGTATTCAACATCATCTGGAATTAGTTACTCTGCAGAAGATCTATGTTCTAGGATAGTCGCAACGACACCTCCAATGCAAAATGGCAATAAATCACCAACACCATCGGGAGGAACAAGTCCAGCTGATTCTGAAATTCGTACGTCGCCACATCTGAGTTCTACGCCCGTTCAGGTATGTATAACAAATTAGTTGCTTTTTACATTGACTATTCTTGCAGATTCCACGGCCGCCTTCGCTTCAACAACAACCTATCAGCCCTTCGCCTTCTGAAACAAATTCGTTAGGTGCTCTTGATCTCACCCGTTCAACGCAACCACTCGTATCAAATTGTGCGCCGAGCTTTCCACCATCTTCAATATTTTCGAACTTCCCCATTCTTCCGCCTTCTCAAATAGGAACGCCACTTATGCCATCAGCTTTATCTTCACTAACAACGACGGTGCTTACGTCAACTCCGTTCAACCCCTTGGGATTGATGTCACCAGCAGGTAAGAGTTTACCATATTGTTGTGTTTTATACAGCAACATTCATGACACTGTTCAATCAATGTAGTGTTTCACCTAGGTCGTGGAAATACCACGTGCAACATCTGTTTCAAAACCTTTGCCTGCAATTCAGCTCTCGAAATTCATTACCGAAGTCATACGAAGGAGCGACCGTTCAAGTGCAACGTGTGCGATCGTGGATTCTCAACCAAGGTATGTTAATTATCATGTCACATCTTTGATGTCATGTTAAAAAGGTGTTCAACAATATAATGATGTTACTAGAAAACACTTAACGTGGCGTCAGTTAAATTAGCTACTGGCTCCGAGCCAAAGCCTCTTATATCAAAGTATTTAGAATTGTGCTTTTTTATGTTTGGCCTGTATAAGTATATTCACAGGTATATTTATAACTTTAAAAGTGTGAATTGTTTTGATAAAAAAATTAGGAAATTTTGTTATTTATTTTTCCTCGAGTGGCCTTACAATTTACAAAAGCTTGATAGGTGTAATTTTTAGGTTATAACATGTGTGCAGTTTAAGTTTTTCTTTTAGCAGGTTTTCAAACACAGATAAATTGGTTTACGCGCCTTATTCGAAAGTTTCTTGTTTCTGATTATTTAAACCACATACTTTTTCAAAACTTTTATTATAATATTACATGTTAATTCTAACCTCAAAATACAATTTTTAATCATAACTGAAAATCGATTTTAAAGAGAAGTCGGTGTGTTTAATCCCCAACAACAGAAAATCCTTATGTATATGCAGTTCCTAGTGGATTTTCAATTATTTTTAATTTTTAAAATGAACACCTCTTCAATTTAGCAGCATAATCTTCATAATTACTTTAAGAAGTACTTTAATTGTATAAAACTGCAGTGTACTTCGATGCCATATTACATTTTATCCGCGATGTAAATCACTGCATAACCCTGGGCGTAATTTATTACGCCCCCAAATTTGGTTGTAATTATTTGCATCACGCATAAACTTGTTACTTTTATTTTTCAACATAAATGAAATACCCTTTTTCCTTGGTTAAGTCATTACCCGCTCGAATAAATTCCATTTCTATTCTTAAATTCTCCAACAATACCCTATATAGTGCACCTGTTCAGAATAAACTTGCTTGAACATAATTTTAACTCAAATCCATTTTGAAAACGAAAATTTATTCGTTAAATTAAATAGTCAATACCTTGTTCTAGGTATCCGTTAATTTGTTAAAAATTCCGATAACGTATAATTGCTTTCGCTGGTGTTTCCCATCTAAAGACTTGTCGAAATAATGGACCCTACTATTATTTGATCGCGTGTTTTCCAGTTTGCTAATCGCGCTTTGATAACGGGAGGATTGCAGTTCAAATTCGTGTTATTTGAACCAATTTTTAATTTGATTCTGCGTTGAAATATTTTCTACATTACTCGTTCCAGTACTTCAAGAGCGATGCACGTTTTTTTGTTCGACATGTAGAAGGTATCTTGCGTGTATCGGTACGTTTTTCCGCGCTTACCCATCCTAATCAGATTCTCTTTTTAGCTCTTAGCTGGAGGCCAAATTGATTCTTTTTTATATAGGCCCAACTGTTCTTTGCCGCAGATCAACTGCCGTTGCCTGTAGATCGCCAGTTCTGTTATGATGACAGGGTAAATAGATCCCAACGACCGTAGCGATTTGGTACTGATTCACTCCCGATAGCGTGCAAGCTAAGTATTTCGACACATACAGGTTGTTATACTTCACGGCTATTATAATGCCTGCAACTATTATAATGCACACGGCTATTATAGTCTAAGGCATACCCGCTAAAATCTCGCACGTAATTGATAAGAGCCACTACGACAGTTGGCAACATAATAAACACGTGCATAATATTGCGCAACAAGGTATTACGTCATTATTGCGTCTCAAATTTGTATCACACACAAAAGAAAAAAATAAAATGTACTCACGTAAAATGTGGAGCTCTTCACGACATTGCAGCTATTCTGACGGTAGGATCTCGGCGTTAGTTGGGCGTGGGTCGGCCTTCGCCCTCGTTGAACCCAAATTGGTTTGTCTTCCCTCTTCTTGGGTTTGTAGCGATACGATAGGAATAAGGTAGGGAGCGATAAAAGGTACGATACAGGAAACCTACATATCTGAAAGAGAAGACAAGATAAAAAGACGACACAGATCAACCTCACTGTTCGACGTCTCGTTGACTAGTCCCTGTGGTGACGGAAAAACGCGCACTTCCTTCCACACTCCGCGTCTGCGCATTCTCTGGCGCCGACGCAACTGTCTAAAGTAACGGAAATGCACGCACAAGTCCATTTTTTTAAATATTGACGCGATTTCAGTCACATATTTAAAACTAAAATTAGAAATGTTTACATAGCCGATTTTCGACATGTAACAAGGTATACAACTTGTTTGCTTTTGTGTATATCAAGGACATATTCCTTATCAGCGTTTGGTGTAGTTAAGTGATAAGAAACGTGACACTGTAGGACTATTGTTTGTTGCTGCGAATCAATATTATCGCTTTACAAGTGTGATGTACCATTTGTAAAAAAAGTTTGACAAAAGTTCCCACACACTTATTCATTTCTACTGATTAGTTTATCGTACAAAAGGTATTATGTGCAATTTTAAAAATGCTTGACATAAGCTCTCACATGTTTATTTACTACTGATTAGTTTTATTTTGTGTAAAATACGACGTGCGCACTTCGTATCTAAAGTACTAAATTGTTCATATCACATAAATGTTTACTTTGAAATAGTAACGCTTAATTTATTTCTTTTGCTTGTTTGTTAAAAATCCTTTATTTATTCTTATTGTTAATAGATAATCGTGGGCGACGTGCTTTTTTTGTTTTTTTGGTGTGTAGGTGAATTCCCCCACTCTTCGCGTCTAGTATTTACGATTTTTCCGGCTACGTCTAGGTACGTAGCACAAATTTTGACGCCCTGGCGTGGGGCTCCGATTTTGTGTCGTATAACTTTGGTACCGATTTTGTTTTAGTTAATTTTTGCTACGATTTTTTTTTGTTGTTAGTGCCTAAGTTCCTACATTACCGACATTTCCCGGCCTGTGCTACTTGTATTTTTCTTCGTTTACGTTCGACCTATTGTTTATTTTTCTTTTTCTTTCGATTCTATGGTGTTCTTCATATAAGGATCGGTTTTCTTTATTTCTTGTGTGGGTTCGATCTTCTTGAATTTTGATTTTGTTTTATTCCGTGATTGCTAAATATCCTTCGTTAGCTCATGTCAGATTATTGGACTTGTGTTTTCGCCAATAATTCTAGTCCATTGAAAACGCTGGCGCCCACGATATTTCTTCTTTCTTTCTTCCCTCTCAGTACATTTTGTTCTACCAGTCAAGTCTAGAGTTGGTTTCTTTCTCCGATTTTTCTTTTATTCTACAGCCCTATTCTAATTTCTATTTAGCTGTTTCGCTTTCATTGGTGTTCCTGAAGTTTATCCGTCGGATATGTTTTAGATTGCCCTGTATTCGCAATAATTTTCTTTTGGTTTCTATTGAGTTACAGTTAGCTCCTTTATTTA
This sequence comes from Platerodrilus igneus, assembly GCA_036346225.1. NCBI lineage: Eukaryota > Metazoa > Arthropoda > Insecta > Coleoptera > Lycidae > Platerodrilus > Platerodrilus igneus. Next base: position 1,929,405 of record JARFIW010001617.1, on the reverse strand, counting down.
GTTACTTTCTACCAATTTCCTTCTTGTTCGTATTCAAAATGACTTTTTTTCGGCTTCCCACCAAGGTCTTCCTGTGTGGGGGTGGAATTTGAAATTTTCAGGTAACCCAAACGCTCTTACTGTACATAATTTTTTGGGACGGGTCGAAGAACTCCGAAGAATTCAACATGTGTCAGAATTGCAGTTATTTGAGTCTGCAGTGGACTTGTTCGAGGCTAAAGCGTTACGTTGGTATCGTGGTTACCGGCATGGGTTTTCTGACTGGAAGTCGTTGTCTAATTTACTGATTCAACATTTTGAATCTCCGAATTTTGCTTATAAGTATAAGGAAAATACTTTTACTTCACATGACCGAATTGTTAAGGTTTCTCCTACGCCTGCGGGTAGATCCGATACTTCTTCCGTACGTTCTACTGTTCTTCCTCCTAGTTCTACTTCTACTCGTCAGGTCGTATGCTTTAATTGCGATAAACCTGGTCATGTTTCAACACGTTGTACTCGTCCTAAAGTACTTCATTGTTATGGTTACGGACATAAGGGAGTTACTCGCCACAACTGTCATCCTACTACTAATAGGTCTTCGAATCATACTTCAAATACTGCCCTCACTTCTAGCTGCCTAATTTCTTTTGCTTCTCACTCTACGTTCTCTTCTGTCCCTTATCCAGGTCATCCTGCTACTACTATCAAAACCTACCCTTCTTCGGCGAATACAGGTTCGAACAAAATTTCTTCCGCCTCTAGTTCTACATCGTATTCTACTCCTCCTTCTGTTTGCCCTACTTAATCGCTCTCACCCCAAACGGTGCCTCCACCACCATTACAACACCTGCTTCAAATTAGTGACTTGCAGCTAGCTTCTCAGGAGTTTGTTCCCGCTTTTTTGAACGATTCTACCCGGGAAGTTTCTGTCAAGTCTGCAAATACAAATGTCGCTCAAGTGACGATAACTTCTAATTCAGTCCGCGAAGGTCCTGTTGAAGTTCATGAACCGGCATCTTTAATGTCTGTTGCTGTTTCTGTCAAAATTTTACCTGTTCCTGCTTTCTTAAATGCCTCTACTCAAAAAATTTCTGTCATGCCGGCAATCACAGCCGTAACTGAAGTGAAGATAATTTCTAATACGAATAGAGAAGGTCCTGTTGAAATTAGGGAACCCGTAGCTGTGATGCCTGTTGCTGTCATCGTCACGTGTTACCTGATCTGTTTCGTTATCTACTATTGTTAAGGAATCAGGTCCTATTGTGGCTGAAGTTTTGTCTGTTCCTACTCAGTTGTCTAACCGTAATAAAGTCTTACTTGATTCTATTCCTTTATCGGACGTTGATGAAACCGATACCTACTCTTACTCATTTTTCTCATGCTGACAAAATGCTACTTGCTTCTGTTCGTTTAGCTAAGATCGGTGAAATCCTAGCTGATGTCCTGTTATCTAATATTGACGAAGGTCTACCTAATTCTGCTTTCTCACCTATTGGGGATGACGTTCTTCCTGATACTGTTTGTTCTTAAAAGGTGGATGAAATTCTGTCTAGTGCTGCTCTTTTTTTTCATGTTGATAAACTTCATTCTACTCCTTTATCTAACACTAGCGACGTTCTACTTGATACGGTTTGTTCTTGTAACGTTGAAGAACTTCTACCTGATTCTGTTTCTTTATGTAATATGGTTGAAGTGTTATCGTATTCTACTCCCTTTCCTAGGGTTGATATTCCTACAGCCAATGCTGTTTTCTTTCGTAACTGTGATACTTATAGTCCTCTATCTAACGTCGTTGAAATTTTATCTACTTCTGTCCTTCTAGTTAACGTAACTGAAGTTTGCTCTGATTGTGTTTCTTTTCGTAAGGTTGATTCTCGTACAGCTCATACTTTTTCCTTTTCTACCGTTCACTTTCTTACCGCCAATTCTAAAAACAAACAACGTTCTTCCATAACGTGTTCTGAGTTCTATAAATTACGACAACCACTACTTTCTCAAACTCGTGCTACAACTCCTACACCCCCTGCTGTTCCTGTGTAGCGGAAAACTGCCTAACAGAGGCAGACAATATTCTATGCTCCTTCCGAACCAGAAGGTGTATGTCGGCAAAGTCCTAATGTCCTTAATCTCGTTTCGTTCCCCTTCTGGCGGCGTAAACGCCTTAAGCACAATATCTAGTCCTCGCGCACCAGATTCTTATGCCGACTTTGCTCTCCTTCGGACTTGATTTTTGGACGTTACGATTTCGTTTTACTTTTCTGTTTTACTAGGTTTTCTTTCGTTTTCTTGCTTTTTCTTACTCCGTGTGGGTCCGGGAATAAAATAGTCCCAGGGTACGACCTGCCTGCCGTAAAAGGCGACTACATCGGTCCAACACATACACGCACACACACACATATACACACGCGCGCACACACATACACACACACATATATACCCACCTACTCATACATCAACACTCACACACATACACATACCCACTCTCTCACATACTCATACATTTCTACACTGGGATTCTGTTTTATTTTCTTTTGTGAGATTCTTAGGTTTCTTTTTGGTTCTGGTACTTGTACTTGTTGGTGTTATTCTTTATGGGTTTTTTTTTATTTTTGCTCGTTCCTTTCGTTCCACATTCCTCTCTTTTCTCCTGTGGCTGGTCTTCTTTGCTGTCGGTCCCTAGTCCGATTGTGTTTCGTCCATCCGCTTCTGTGGTAGGTGCTTTCTAGTTTGTTTTTCTTTCTTCGGAAACCACGACTTAGTCGACTTTAGGACTAGCTAGCATTTTTTTTTCTTTGGTTCTTTGGTCTTAGTTACCACAGTTAGTAGTACATCGTTTCTTTTTACCAGCGCTCTCCCTGTCTTCCTCTCGTTGTCCCTTTGTTTACTTGAGGTTTGATGTTTGGGTCCTGTTTTGGTTTGCACTGTTGGTTATCTTCCTCGTTCATTTTCTTCTCTTGAGGTTAATAATCTTACTGTTTCTTCTGAGAAACATCCGTCCTTTGACGACTCCGCAGTGCTGAGGCTGTTCCACCTTAATCCTCCTTGATTGTTTATTCCCGTCTTACCTTCCAACTTCTTTTTTCTCTCTTTCTCTCTTTCTACTATTGACACTTCGAGCCGGATTTTGTTTGGTGTCTGTTTTTGTTTTCTTTTCTATCCGGAATCTGTTGTGGTCGGTCTTGTTTTTATTTCGGGTTTTTTCTTTTTCTGTGTTTTTTTTTTGTTTCCGTACCGAATGTTCTTTTAGTTTGAAACAAATTTTCTTTTTCGTTTTGTTTGGGGTCCTGCCCATTTTCGGATTTTGGCTTTCCTACCCCGGCCTGTTAATTTTGCTGGGGGGGATTTGATACGTTTATATTTCACTATAAATTAAATACCCTTTTTTCCTGGTTGTCATTACTCGCTCGAATAAATTCCATTTCTATTCCTAAATTCTCCAACAATACCGTATATAGTGTACCTGTTCAGAATAAGCCCTCTTTAACATAATTTTAACTCAAATTTATTTTGCTATTAAAACAAAAATTTATTTGATAAATTAAATAGTCAATACTTTGTTTTAGGTATCCGTTAATTTGCTAAAAATTCCTATAACGTATAATTGCTTTCTCTTGTGTTTCCCATCTGAAGACTTGTCGAAATAATGGATCCTACTATTATTTTCCAGTTTGCTAATCGCGCTTTAATAACGCGAGGATTGCAGTTTGAATTCGTGTTATTTAAACCAATTTTTAATTTGATTCTGCAGCTTGTGCGTTGAAATATTTTCTGCATTACTCGTTCCAGTACTTCAAGAGCGATGCGCGTTTTTTTGTTCGACAAGTAGGAAGTATCTTTCGTGTATCGATGAGTTTTTCCGCGCTTACCCATCCTATTCAGAATCTTTTTTTAGCTCTTATCTGGAGGCCAAATTGGTTCTTTTTTATGTAAGCCCAACTGTTCATTGCCATAGATCAACTGCCGTTGCTTGTAGATCGCTAGTGCTGTTATGGTAACAGGATAAATAGATCCCGACGACCGTAGCGATGCGGTACTGATTTACTCCCGATGGCGTGCAAGCTAAGTATCCCGACACATACATGTATACAACTTGTTTTCTTTTGTGTATATCAAGGGCATATTCCTTATCAGCGTTTGGTGTAGTTACGTGATAAGAAACGTGACACTGTAGGACTATTGTTTGTTGCTGCGAATCAATAGTATCGCTCTACAGGTGTGATGTATCATTTGTTAAAAAATGTTTGACAAACGTTCCCACGCGCTTATTCTTTTCTACTGATTAGTTTATTTTTCAAACGGAATTATGTACAATCTAAAAGAATGTTTGACAAAAGCTCTCACACGTTTATTTTACAAAAGGTATTATGTGCAATTTTAAACACGATTGACAAAAGCCCTCATATGTTTATTATCTACTGATTAGTTTTATTTTGTGTAAAATACGAGATGCGCACTTCGTATCTAAAGTACTAAATTGTTCGTATCACATAATTGTTTGCTTTGGAATAGTAACGCTTAATTTGTTTTTTTTTGCTTGTTTGTACAGAATCCTTTATTTATTTTTATTGCTAATAGATAATCGTGGGCGACGTGCTTTTTTTTGTTTTTTTGGTATGTAGGTGAATCCTCCCACTCTCCGCGTCTGGTAGTTAGTCTGGTATTTACGTTTCTTCTGGCTGCGTCTAGGTACGTAGGTACGTAGCAAACTAACACTTATTCGCTGGAGCCAAAGGCACCCACCGCTAGTCTTCAGGAGATCAGAGTCGTAAAGGAGTAGTTTCTTCTATATTTCCACAAATTCTGGCGGCGAAGTGAGTGCATCTACATTTTTGTTGAACACGAAATGTTTTTGTAGGTACTCAAGGAAGGGTACAAGGATACGATGGGACCACTTTGTCTGAACTAACGCGCACGCGCGTTTGATACTGTTCGATAGGTGGTGTGAAGTCAAATCCTTTGTTTTAAAATGCCTCCTTCTTACGAGTCTGTTGGTATCCCCTCCATTCAACGTTTCTCATGGTTAAATGCGCTAATCACACATTCCTTTCCCTGATAAATGCGCGCTTGAGCAGAATACAGGCAATAAATTATGTTGTTATGGTCGTCTGGTTCATGGGAAATTATATTCATAAAAACTTTACACGTAGTAGCTTAATTAAATTTAAGATGGGACAAACGCTTTCTCGTGCTGGATTTAAAGATCCCCTAGTTATAATATGCAGTTAAAACGCGCAGAAATCGCCTTAAAGCTTCAATGAAAGAAATAAAAAAAGTTTCTTGGTACGAGAACTCACATGAATGGAAAACCTAACTTAAATAATGTCTGTAACGGCTACTTGGTTTTAAACCGTAACAAAACACGATACTAGGAAGCAGAAATGAGTAACCACCCGATATTCAGGCTACCTTATCCAAGTGCGTAAGTCTTGTTTGCCGCCGCACCGACCGCACTAATTTAATCGGGAGTGTGAGACTCAAACACTTAAATTCGCTATAAAACTAAATATAAAATTCATATTCATCGTTGCCTACGAATGCATACAGATTTTCATTTATATCGTTTGAGATATTCTCTTAAGCTACACAAATTTCATGTTGACTTTTATCAAGACAAGGACAAAATACATTACAAACAAATTTGCCAGTACTACTACATTTTAACGATATATATTTTCTTAAATCTATTCTACAAAATACAAGTTAGCTCTTTTCTTTTTTCAATAATAATTCCTACCTTGGATCATAAATACTAAAGGTTAGGAACATCAAATAGATAAGGTAATTTCTCATAGGTATTTTCCAAAGCAAAAGATGTACATAATTTATTTGCTTTAAAGCAACAATAAGATAAAGTAACATCTCAGAGATAATTGCATAGAGAACGAGAAATAAATACATAACCATTTATGGTTTGGGGTATTATTTAGGTAAGATAAAGTTTCGAAGACAGTTTCGACGATAAAGATAGATAACAAACCATTTGCTGTTCGAAACGTTAACCAGGTAAGGTAAAAACTCAGATGTTTTTAGGAAAAGATAGCTAACAAACCATTTATAGCCACATATTAATTAGATAAAATAACACCTCCAAAATAATTTCGAAGAGAAAGATAAGTAACAAACCCTTTGTGGTTTGAAGTATTAATTAATTAGAATAAAATCTTCAAGATATTATCAGAAAGAAAGATAAACACTAAACATTAATGGTTTAACCTAATAATTAAGATAAGATAATATCTTAAGAAAAAATTTATTAAAAATAAAGTAAAAATTAATTTTTGGTTCGAAGGCCTTATACTTGCACAGGCACACTGCCCCTCCTTCAAATATAATAACAGAAAGAGAGACTCCCAAAGGATTCGAGTGATCCCGTATGAACCTGAAAAGGAGTTTTGACTCGTACCATTCAAAAGAAGATGTTCTGTGAAGCGACACTCGTTCATACGTGCAGCTTGAGGGACCAAATAGAAAGAGGAATGCAGCCCCTACATATGTCGGCGGTTTTAACGTAAATCAGCGGAAGACAGTGGCGATGCACAGCTAGACTGAGGTTCCTCGCGTCCACGGCCAAACGTTGTGGAGCAATAACCCTCTAACTAAAAGAAAAAATAAAAGATAGAGAAAAGATAAAGAAGAGGATGAAATACTTGGAGCTCTCGAGCAACCAGTTACAAAAGAAAGGGCTTGAGTTGAATAATAGCGATAGAAGAAAACGACGGATAACAAAGCACTACTCGACCAGTCAAAGTTTGGTCAGCAGCCCGGGGCGAGGGAGCACCACTTTTATGTATGGACGGTTATTTCGGGACTAAAACTGGTCCAAAAAGGTTGAAAACGGAGATAGAGGAATAAGAAAAAGTAGAGTTTTAAAATAAACATCCTAGAGAAAGAGTAGAAAATGCCTCTATTAAAACACATCGATCTGAAAAACCACCTACAACATTAATGATAAAATAAGTCCTAGTCCAACACGTCCAGACTAAAAAATAACTTGGCTCTAAATGAGATTGAGACAAATCATCTTCGTACCGAGCACATTCACTGCGATGAGAAACTCAAATCAAGGTAACACGACCAACTTAAATATTTCCACACACTAATTTCAAAGACCACGGACACATCAATAAGAAATAATATTGGAAACGACACAGGCGGCATCCTCTTTCTAAACTATGCATTAGCGCCCCTATGACATAAAACGGTTGATAGCGGTACTTGTAACAAATGATTGAAACGTATGCGGAAGAAAACACATCGAATAGAAATTTTTTGTATTTGCAAATATGGAATTCGACTTTTTACAACAGATATTTATGTCACGATCTTATATGTAGCCAAAGAGTAAAACAGTAATCTGACATCAGCTAGTACAAGAGCTAACGATTCGCTTAGTTGATCAGACAAAAAACATGTCTATTGCATTCTTGTTTTTCTCAAAACTATATGGTCTTAACAAATTCCACAAACATTCAGTATCACTATGACCAATTCTAATTAGTCTTAAAATAAATACAAAGTAAACAAATTTAATCGCAAGTGACTCTAATAAGCCACAAGGGCACCCTTTCAACGCGTTTTGTCCCAATTAGGACTCATCGGGATACAAGCAGCAAGTTGCAATATTTGACACAAATACATTATGGGAAGTACAGCATCGCCTAACTCACAATTTGTGCCTTCGCGTTGTTGCACCTGACATCACAGGGAGCAAAATTAAATTTTTATTAAATTTTTCAAATTTTGAGGAATGCAGAATGAAATTTAGGAAAGAACTTTACCTACACCAATATTATTAATCTTCTGCTATCCCTGTAAAGTGTTGACAATTGCAACCCTTAATGCTTTATCTAGTTATCTTTCTATGGCGTTAAAAATTCAAGATTAACAGTCATATTTAGAAGCTTGGCTAATCTAGATACTATTTATCTTGCAATTTTTTAGTAAAATATGTTTTTGAATAAAAAAATTAATATTTCCTTATTTTTTCGCTAGACTTTTCTTATCAAAAGGTTTTTACGATATTTTTAAAATTTATGCAAAAATATTAAACACATTTACAAAAGCAATTTGAATAGCCTCCTTCAAGTTTAATACATCTTTCCTAAACGTATTGGTACATACAAAATACCGAGAGTCTGTTGAATTATTCCAAAAGTCGCAATAAATCGATAATTCTTTCACATCTACAATTGGAGTTGTATAAACCAACGCATATAAATGTTTATAAAGTGTAAGAAACTGAGCTTATAAATTCAAATACTCCTTACTACTGTTATGTATTTTAGATTATTTACTTATTATACCCCCGCCGCGCCGGTACGCGAGCCACCACGTCAGTTGGTAACGATATTAGATAATGTAAAAATGACGTGCAATTTATAAATGACGTCACACAATATGCAAATTATTGCAACACATAAAAAAAGGACGAAAATACTACTAACATGAATTGCCGGGTTTCTTGCGGAATTACTCCATGATGGGTACAGCGGGACTCCGTTGTCGATCCTTCTCGGGCGTCAGCTGCTTCGCTGCTCTTTCTCGGGCGTGGGAATTCTGGAGCCAGGTTGAATCCAAATTCGATTGTCTTCTTCCTATATGTAGGGAACGACAGGAAACTGGTTTAGGGAACGATAATCAAAGATAAGGGCAAAAGAGATCTACATAACACAAAAAAGGCACGATAAGATACAAGACAGCCACACTTGTTCACATCTCGGAGGCTAGTCCCCACGCGTATATCGGAAATCCACCACCACCTCCTTGACCCTCGCGTCGGCGCAAATCTCGCGCAACGCGCTATCTGAAGTGACGGAAATACGCACACAAGTCTCTTTAAATTTATGGCGCGAAATTCTTACATATTAGAATTTAATTGAAAATGTCTAGTGGCGAATTTTTCGGCACGTAACATACTGTAATTGCTATTATTTGTACTATTGAGAAAGGTTAGCAAATATTTGAGAAAAACATTTACAATAAAATATACTCTGCATTTAATATGATTTATATTGTTTCGATAATAGTCAAAAATATTGGTAAATGTAGCGATTGTTGATTATAGATGAATGCAATTTGCAACCGGTAAGTTGATTCTAGTAATAGATTTATTGTTTGTTTAATCTTTAAATGATATATAAATCTGTATCTATATTTATTAATAATTTTCATATATAAACGGCTTAATAGCAAATTAGCAATCTCTAATAAACTTTCTATGTTGCAGGGTAATATGAAACAACATATGCTAACCCATAAAATTCGTGATATGCCACAGCACATGTTTGATAACCCCATAATGAAGTCTGAAGAGCCTCCATCTCCACTGCCATTACCTCCTACAACGCAGCTACCGCCAGAACCCCAAGAAACTGAACTGAAACCAAGCCTTCCACCTCTAGAATTCTCCTGTGATCAACTACCCAAGCGAGCTCCAACGGAAATTGATATGCCTTTACCAAAACGTCCACCTAGTGAGTATTGCATTTGCATAATTTTATTCAATATTTCAATACCATCATTAACAATAGTTTCATTGCTTGCACTAACTTAGCTGGTTGTGGGGCTCACGTGTGTTTTGTGTGTGTGTTTGCAGGCTTGCAGGGCAGTAAGCACTTGTGCCACGTGTGTAATAAGAACTTCTCATCAAGCTCGGCCTTGCAGATACACATGCGAACACATACGGGTGATAAACCATTCCGATGCACCGTGTGTCAGAAGGCCTTCACTACAAAGGGTAACTTAAAGGTACGCAGGCTTATGCTTGACTAATGCAGCTACATTTTTATTATTCGTTTGTGTGCAGAGTTATTTATGTATGATTGTAGGTGCACATGGGTACCCATATGTGGAACAATGGTGCTTCCCGCCGAGGACGTCGCATGTCATTAGACCTACCGCCCATTCCGATGACTCCGAAGGATTCAGAATTTCTGCAACGAAGGCCAGATCTTTTTTATCCATATCTTCCAGCCCCATTCCTTAACGGCATGCAACAAAAGGTAGGTTTTATATACACTTTTACAAGATCTTTAGTTAAAACTTGAGACCTGAATTTATAGCGTAGATTAATACAAACTAATTTGCATTCCTAACCATGGTGTTTGTAAAATATCACTAGTAAACTATTTATCTGGAATGGTTCTTTTCAAATTTTATTTAACGAAGGTTACTTACAAAAATTATGAACACTGCTCTCTCCATCATTACATGAAAACTTTTTTTCATTTACCACATACACACATCGCTGGATTCCAATACTAAAATAATAAATACTAGATAATCAGGAAAATGACTACATATTTATGCTTTAGAATTGAACCAGTATGGAATTTACATCAAATTCGTGCATCCCCTGTATTATAAGTTATTAGAGCTACACCTATCTTGTATAAGTATAATGTGTGCTCTATATAATTACTTATTTTGATGTGGTTTTTATTTTGCTTTCTTAGTTGTGTTTAGTATCAAATTAATCTGCTAGTTTCTGTGCATTTGAAGTGCCAATTTTTGTGCTTCTATTATTCTTCTATTCTTCTATTATCAACCATATGCTTGATAATGCATTGCTTTAAATGTAGTGTAACAATAAACACAAGTGTTAAACCACCTGATAGAGAAACTTTTGGGTATCCATGTAATTCTTGCTCTAAATTTATCCGCAAAATCTGTGCTAATGTTAGCCCAACAGAAATTAGGGCTATTCCTTTAAAGGACAGGGTATTAATATTCAATTGTCCGGTATGCTTGCAGGAAAAGAGCAATATATCTAATAAACTTTCCCAGCTGGATACTGCTGTACAAAACATCCAACAACTTTTAATAGAATTTCATCCTATCATCCTATCTCTCGGGAATTTAAGGGATATTGTACAACCTATCCTTTGTGATCAAATCCAAGCCACACTTACACCTGGTTCTAGATGATAAACTTCTGAATATTCGTTCCAGCATAAGGTCAGATCCATCTTCGTCCACTTTAAATTATGCATCCTCCGTAGCTAAAAATACTGTGATAGTCAAACCTAAGGATATTTCTCTAAGTAATGCTGCAACTAAATCTTTACTATTGCAGAAAATAAATCCAGCTACTAATGAAATTAGTATACACAAAGTAAAAACCATCAAGAATGGTGGACTTGCTATTGAGTGCCCTAGCACATCTGTTGCTGAAAGCCTTATTGCCAATAATGTGTCTGATGTGCTTACTGTCAGGGATACTGTTAAATTTAATCCTCGCTTACGAATATCTTCTCTCACTGAGAAACATACGCCTGATGATCTGAAACATTATATAGTTTCACAAAATACTGATATACTGAACCAAACAGCAAATATACAAGTATTAGATGTTGCCCTTTGCAGGAAAAACAAGAACGCTCACCAGTGTTTGTTACAGACTGACCTGGATTCTTATAATAACATTATCAACAATGGCTTCATCCGTGTTGGATATGATCATTGTCGTTTTTGATGTACTTGAATTAAAACGGTGCTATAATTGTTGTGGCTTCAATCATTTTTCATCTAACTGCAACAAACCTAAAATGTGCCCTAGATGTTCGCTACCTCACAATGTCTCGGATTGCCATGCAGATGTGCTAAAATGCGGAAACTGTGCTAATGCCCCAGAGAACAAGGCTACTGACAAAATGAGACACAGCATAAATGTCAATCATGCTGCATGGAATCACTCGTGCCCTGTATACATACAAAAATTAAGTGAACTTAAGTCCAAGGTAATTGGTAAATAGCAATCAAGGCCTACTACCAATCAATATTTGAAACTTAATTCTAAGTACTTAACAATCTACTATCAGAATGTGCGTGGCCTAAACTCTAAAACACACGACTTATTTAATAACATTCAAGCAAATAGCGAACAACTATTCGCATTCACTGAAACTTGGCTGTCGTATAGTGTATTAAATAGTGAACTTTTTCCTGAATCGTTTGTAGTGTATCGCTGTGATCGTAACTTTGAACATACAAACACCTTACATGGAGGTGGGGTACTTATTGCTGCTAATGATAGTCACAACACTTGTAGAATAAAAGTTGACTCTACTCCTTTGAGTCAATTACCTACAGATGTTGTGGGTATAAAACTTACTACTCACAATAAGCATTTAAACATATTTGTTATATATATTCCCCCAGTATTGTCATCTGTTGAATATCAAACCTTTTTTGATGTATTAATCTCGCTTGATTGTAATTATGGTCCTGATATTCTCTTCCTTGGAGATTTTAATATACCCCAGTACACACTTAAAACTGTCACGAAAACTCTCCCTTTAACTTACCTGGATTCACTCTGTAGCTTCTATAATCTTCATCAATATAATGAGATCTTGAATAGCCATGGCCATCTTTTAAATGGTGTGCTATGTTCTATACACTGTACTGTGCACAAAGCCCAATACCCTCTGCTTCCTGAGGACAAATATCATCCATCTCTAATAATAGAGCTTTCAATCCAATTTGCACGTTCTGCTCCACCTGATATTTGTACAACACAAACCTACAACTTCCGTAAAGCTAACCTGCAGCTCCTCTATTTTGATTTGGCATTCATGCAGTGGGATGATCTATACTCTTGCACAGATATTAATGTAGCCTGTGATTATTTCTACTCTTCATTATATAAAATATTCGATAAATGTGTTCCTAAAACATCTGTTAATAAAAGGGATTATCCTCCTTGGTTTACAACTACAGTTATTAAAAAGATTAAACGCAAATATTCCCTATGGAAAATTTATAAGACATCTCTCGACCCGATAATTCATCAACAATACAAATTACTCAGAACCAGTATTAAGCATGACATATCTATTGCTTACAAATCGTTTCTTATGAATATTGAGACGCATATTAAAAAGCAGCCTAAAAAGTTCTGGTCTTATTTGCATCATAAAAAAGGCCCATCAGCGCATACTTCCTACATGCATAACATTGGTACCTTATGCTCCGGTGGTATCGATGTAGCGAATACTTTTGCTGATTTGTTTTCTTCAGCTTATTCTGGACCCAATAATATCACTTTACCTACATTGAATCAGGTACATTATTCCAATACCATCTCTGTTGATCATATCACAGCTAATGATATTACTACTGCAGTCAAAAGCCTAAAGTCAAATATGACCTCGGGCCCTGATCACATACCGGCATTTATTATTCATGACTGTCTGAACATACTTCTAGACCCATTATCCTTTCTGTTTAACCTGGTATTTAAACTCAAAACTTCCCCTCAGTTTGGAAATTATCCAGAATTGTACCTGTGTTCAAAAATGGAGACAGAAATGATATTAACAACTACCGACCGATTGCCATAATTTGTAATTTTTGTAACATCCTAGAAAATATACTTCATTCATACATTGCTAACCAAGTCCATAATAAGTTGATTATTAATCAGCATGGCTTTATAAAGGGCAGATCCACCACAACTAATTTATTTCGCATAACTCAGTTCATAGCAGAATCTATTGTCCAACTTTCACAGGTGGATATAATTTATACTGACTTTTCCAAGGCTTTTGATCGTATATCTCATAATACCTTACGCTATAAATTGGAAATGATTGGTTTTTCAGACAATCTAATACTTGTAATATCTGATTATCTTACTAATCGTAAACAATTTGTCCAGCACCTTGGTTATTCATCAAAACTAATCCATGCCATATCGGGTGTGCCGCAGGGGTCCATACTTGGACCTCTCCTATTTATAATATACATTAATGATATTGGAGCCTCCTTTAACATTGATTACCTGTTGTATGCTGATGATCTAAAGCTGTTTACTAAAGTAACCTCCCAAAAACACTGTATGATTCTTCAATCCAACCTCAACAGACTAAGCAACTGGTGTAGATTAAACAACCTACCATTAAATGTCAATAAATGTTATGTTATGACCTTTTCACGTTCTCATAATCCACTACACTTTGACTATGCTCTCAATGGCAGTGTTCTTCAACGCCCTCAGTATGTTAAGGATCTTGGAATTTACTTTGACTGCAAGCTTACTTTCGCTGAACATATAAACTATCTTAGTCTTTCATCTTCTAAGACGCTAGGATTCATTATTCGAAATTCTGTGGGCTTTAGACAATCGTGAACTAGGATCTTGTTGTTTAATGCTTACATTAGGTCCCAGCTGAAGTATGCCAGTGTTATATGGTGTCCGCACTATGCAATATATACACCTTATTAAAAGTATACAGAGGAGATTTTTGAAAATTTTAATGTTCCGATATAAAGGATTTTACCCGCCTATTCAACTTTTATTTGTTAGTAAAAGAAAAGATGTTGCTAAATGATACTGAAAATAAATTTGAAGCTCACTACACTCCTAAGAAAAAATTATTTTTCAAACATTTATTTGTAGCAGCATATGTCAGAAGGAAGATGCCATTTGATTCCTTTTTAACCCAATTCAGAAACGTTCTAAATATTACAGGCTATAAGGACTCTGACAAGATGGTATTCATGAGAATGTATAGCAAAGATGACACACAAAAAAGACTTTTAAAGAAATCTAAGTTTACGCTGGAAAATCCAGTAAATTTTGTAGAAGTATTGACGTTAGTAAAACCAAGAGAAAGTTTTGGAACAAGAAGTGCCTATGAGTAACGTGTGCATCAAATACGGTGGTAGTATAAAAATAAGTAATATGTCGTGTCAGTATTGCACTTCTTTTCATTCTTTTTAGCAATGACCTTGTTTCTGTGTTCAACAATGTTAGGTGCCTACTTTACCTAATGACTTGAAGATCTTTGTTGAGTTGGCAATTTTCATGACTGTATTAAGGTTCAAAGGGATCTTGAAAATCTGCCTACTTCTTGGACTAAAATATACTCAAATTAAATATTGAGAAGTGTATAGTTATGCACTTTACGAGGTGTACAAATTTAACTTTGTTTGATTATTCCATTAATCACACAAAATTAGAAACTGTGGTTACTATGTCTGACTTAGTTGTTACTTTTGATACGGATTTAAATTTTATTAATCACATTAATTCTGTCGCAAGATCGTTTAAGATGTTGGGTTTTATTAAAAGAAATTCACTACACATCAATGATGTCGGGGCTCTGAAACCACTGTACAATTCTTTAGTTTGCAGTATTCTAGAGTTTAATTTCATTATTTGGAATGGTTATTATGCCATACATATCCACCAGATTGAACACCTGCACAATAAGTTTATTAAGTTTATTCTTTGGAAATTTAAATTTCCATATGCCAAAGTTCTCACAATTTCAGGCATTACTTGGTCAGATGCCAATCACTACAAACTCGACGCACAGCGGCATAGATGATATTTCTCTATAATTATCACTACCTCGCTCCCTTGTAGATGCTGACACTCAGCCTCTGAAAGTTCTCGGTCTTCAATGGAATCCCACCTAAGATACTTTTTGTTTTCTAGTTTAGTCACAATGTACACCTGTACCAAGCACAACTTATTTTCCAACTTAGCCTGTATTTTCGACTTTATCTCTAACTTTTTTAGTAAAACAATTCGGCGTTTGTGATTTTTGAAATTAGACTGGGATGATACTCCTCCCCCCACCTATTCCGTTGGTAGGAGAAATATCTGCATGAATTACTCCTTCTTTCCGACTTTGCTTCATCACGCTTGCTACGTCCGCCACAATTCTCTACGTGTGAAGTTCATTGTTTTGCGGACGCTTCCGAACACAGCTATTGTGTTGTTGTTTAGTTTCGTTTTCTTACCACTTCCTCCGTTGAGGGTCGCTTAGTTTGTCCAAAGTTGCTCCGCTTCGTACTCTCTCTTTGCCTAGACTCTTACTGTTAGTTGTCGCTTTTGCCTCGAAACTATTAACCTTTATCCACAAAACTTTTGATTCCTATATTGCCTTTGAAAAAATTTTTTGTCGGTTTGACTCAGTGATCGTTCTTTCTTGAATTTGTTCCTCACCGCAGTGGTAAAAGACATTCGTCGCCAATCGAGTTTCCTATATTCAGGAAAACGTTTCTCGTGTTTCTTGGCATCACATTCCTTCTATCGAGAATCCTGCTGATGTCGGATAACATGGTTTCCTACCTTCTACCTTTGTCATTGTTCTTTATGGTGAGCGGCATCGCATACCTTGCCTCGCTCCATAGACACTCATTCCGCCTTTTAATTCTTCGGAAGTTCTTATCGAGGAACGTTCTATTGTTTTTACCGCTGTCGCATGCCCTCCTTGGATTGAAACGATTTTGGAAAGTCATTCATCTTTTAAATTTATCATTCGCATTTTCTCTTGGACTCTCCACTTTGTCCATAACATACAAAATCCGTTAGAAAAATACGCTGGACCTTTGTCATGTTTCGAACTCCATAACGCTTTGAATCCTCTAATTAAATATACTCAACAGACTCACTTTTCTATTGAGTTGGACGCCATCCAGTCTGGATAGTTCTAAAAAAGACTTCGCAAATTGTTCCCCTTTATTAGAAAAGGAATCTTACAGGTTGGTGGCCCCCTATCTCACGCACCCTTATTCTCCAACAGGAAATGTCCTGCTCTGCTTCCACGCTGGTGTTCAAATGGTTGCTTTTATCGTTCGTCAACGTTTTTGGATTGTTTCAAGTCAATATTCCATTCGTCGAATGTTGAGTCAGTGTATGACTTATTGGAAGACTAATCTAACCGTATCGTAGCCTTCTATGGGCCACCTTCCTCCATGTCGAGTCAATCAAGCCAAGCCCTTTTTGAGTTCGGGCGTTAATTTTGCTGGCTCCTTCTCTACTACCATGTTGCGAGTAAGGGGTCTAAAGTATCGAAAGCATATTTATGTCTTTTAATATGCATGGTTACCAAGGTACTCCATTTTGAACTTGTTTCTGATCTGTCAACCGACGCCTTTTTAGCTGCTCTACGCCGATTTATTGCGAAACGTGGCTGATGTGATCATCTCTACAGTGATTGCGGCACACGTTTTGGGGGTTTCTCTCGCAAACTCAGCTGCCGCGACAGAAGATATTTATTGGTATTTTATATCGCCCTCTGCGCCGCATTTTGGTGGTTTGTGGGAGGTGGTTAAAACCTTGCTCCTTCGTACCATAGGTGAGCAAGTTCTGACCTACGAGGAACTAGCCACTGTCTTTGTTCAGATTGAGGCCATCTTACTCGCGTTCTCTCACCCCCGTGAGCAGTGACCCCAACGACTTGAGTTGCATTACACCAGATCACTTTCTAATTTTGGCCCCTTTAGTCACTATTCTAGAACCTACGCTTTCTGATCTTCCGCTCAACCGCCTGTCTCGTTGGAAATTTCTCCAGCGAATTCATCAAGATTTCTGGTCTCGGTGGTATAAGGAGTATTTGCATACGCTCCAACAATGGTTGAAATAGCACAAAATGCCTCCGCAGGTTCAGGTGGATACCTTAGTGCTAGTTAAAACCAATAACATCCCCTCGGACGAGTTGTGGCGGTCCATCCAGGCGCTGATGAAGTCGTTAGGGTTGTCACTTTTAAAACTGCACAAAGCGAGCTGAAGCGCCCTATCGCTAAGATCAGTCCTTTACTTTTGTTGTAGATCTTCCTTTATCTTTCTTCGTATAATTTATTGTTTTGGTTGTGTTCGCGTAAATATTTCCTGGGTTTTCTTATGTTAATTTTCTTTCTTCCATTCCATTCCACTCTTTGTAGTTAATTTCTTTTAAAGACTGTCTTGCATTTTGATGACCGGTATGTTCAGTTGCAATTATAGTTAAAATTAACTTTAATTATCGAATAAAATATAGCTTGCAGGTCAATTTCCATCACTCGTGTACATAGTATAATCTATGGTTTTTACAGCGATTAACCTTGAAGTAGTTTGTGTTGTGGTGTGCCGCGGCAGTTGTAAAAACCCTGGTATGATAGTAGTTATGGTGCTATAAAAATGTTAACGTTTGAGTTCCGCTAAAGGTAGACAGTTCCTCGTCATCACTTAAATTTGAAGTATTACTGGTAAGGGCTTAAAGGTTCAGCTTATATAAACTTTGCTCATATTTACACGTCCACTATTTCCACCATCTGTGATTATCGAAGTTAACGCATTACATCTTAATTGTTCTCTTTTTGAGGTAGTTACCAAACTTCTTGTAGAGAACTTAAGAAGTCCTCGTACACTAAGGGTTTTCTTTCAGACTATCTCGTTGTGACCACCAAATCTAACGGAATAAAATGAAATAAACTCTAACAACCACACCCCCGAAACCATCAGGACCACCTCCTACAGCACGTGACGCCGATATGCAGCCAGGATTGAGGACATTCTGCCATCAGCTAGCTCTAGCTTCTATCAACCGAGTATGTCGCATGTATCGCAGTATCTCCGCCTACTAGCCGCAAGGTGTCGTAGCAATGAAATCATGTACGATTCGCCGTCGCTAGCCTCACTAGATTCAGCGTAACGATGGACATCATTCTCTACACAACACCATCTCCAGGTTCACGTCGAGAAACAGCATGGAAATACACCCAGCACCTTAATAAACTAAGTGCTTTCAGTGTTAAAATACATTTGCAATAAACGCACACAAAAACTTTTGTCAATATTTTCTTTGTGCGTCATGCCTTTAATGTATAATTAGTTTGTAATTAAATGTTATCTCTGTTGCTATGAAGCATTAACAAGGTGACTCCAGAAAAACAAGAACAACTAAAACAACTAAGCGAATCGTTAGGTCTTGTACTAGCTGATATCGGATCGATGTTTTACTCTTTGGCTACATCTCTAAGTATAGGATAGCCCAAGTCATTCTTTTGAATGTCTGTTTCTTATTCTAGTGCTTCTAGATCCTATACTGCATATAAATTCCTTGTATTTTCTTGCCAACTAGCCACTTTCTCTACATTTTCTATAATGTATCTTTTCCCGCACCCCTTATATTTTTCCTATACGGTTTTATATTCCAAAAATTCATTCTAATTAGTTTGCATCTTCGTCTGTCTTTCCTATTTCCATCTTAGTTTGTACCTCTTTGTACTTTTCCTTAATCCACTGTTCTTTAGCCGTCCTGCATTTGCGAATAACTTCCCATTCTATGGCATCGTACCTCTATCTTCCTGTGTCGTCTGATGTGTTTTGTATTTTTGATTTTGTTCTATTAAATTCTGCATATAGTGTTACCTTATGGTCTCTTACTTCCTCTTTGTTTATACCTCAGATTATATCTGACCGCCATGTCTAAGCTGGATCTAATATTATTCCATTCTGCTTCTACTCCCTTAGTATTCTTGATATCTTTCAGTAATACATTTTACTTTTTCTCAAATCTTTTGCGAGTATCTTTATTTTTTAGTTTCTCAAAGTAAAAATAAAGTGCCTATTTCCGTTCCCTTTTTACAAATTTTTTAACTCAAGCACGGCTTTTATAATTACTGTGTTTATATGTACTTCTGGGTAGCTTCTACAGTACTATACTTGATTTCTAAATCATTATCTAACAAGAACGTCATATATTTGATATCCTACGTCTCCCGGCAGCCTCCAACTGTATCGCCTTTTAGCATGATGTAGAAATAATGCGTTTGTGACAGTTAACTTGTTTTTGTCGTAAAATTCTACAAATCTATTTTCTTTGTTGTTGGTGGTGCCTATACCAAATAAACCTACTACTGTTCGTTACCTGCTCTCACCTACCACTGCATTAAAATCTCTAGTAGTTATTAAATTTTCTGTCCTTTTATGTATCGTAGTATGTCTTCGATATCTTTGTAGATGGCTTCTACCTCTTCCTCACTGTAGCTAGAGGTGGGCATCTATATTTGTATTATTACTGTATTTAGTACATGACTACTCTTTTGTTCTTTTGTAAGTATTTTTCTACATAGTGTGTTATCCTTTATCGCATAACTATTCCCACACCCGAATTTTCTTCCTCTTGTTACGATAAAACGTGCGTACAAGAAAGAAAGTAGTAAATTAAGCAAGGAAAATTAGTATGCTCCACTTTCAAAGTGCAATATTATGAATGTGATTTACTTTCAGGATAGAAAAAACGAATTTTCCAAACTGTATTTAAAATGGATGCTTGGCAAATGCCATTTTGCTTTCAGATTGAGAATTTAGTACACGTGCAGAATTTATGTCACAAAGTTATTACTTGCACTCATATTCAAACGCATTATTTGTATCACTTTAGGCCATCGTTTAGACAATAATAATCTCACGTGCTGAAAGCTGGCGCCGTAATCATTTTTATTTCCATTATAGCTTTGTTTGTAAACATCTATGAGTAGATAATCAATCGCCCAAAAGTATCGTAGTTTCCCTTCGGATAAAACATGTTATAACACCGGCGCTGCGTGTTCAGCGCCGCTATTACAGTTGGCAACACTGAAACGCTCCACGTTCATAATATTGCGCATTAATAATATTACGACATAATTACGTGTCAAATTGTATCACATGCCAAATACGTTTACAATGATACAAGTTCACCTTAAAAAGATAAAAGTACTCACTTAAAAATGTGGAACGCTTCACGATTTTGCGTGTCATCCTTGCGCAGGGGCCATGCTAATCTCCGGGTATCTCGTCTGGGTGTTGTTTGGTGTGGGTTACGTCATGCCCTCGTTGAAACCAGATTTAACGTCTTCCCTCTTCTTCTGTTTGTAGGCAGGACGAAGGAACAACCAGGTAAGGAACGATAAAGCAAGATACGGAGGAAACCTACATTCTGAAAGAGAAAAGACAAAAAAAGACGCAGACAAACGTCACCGTTCGACGTCTCGTTGGCTAATAATAATCTCTCGTGTCCAAACCGCGCACTTACCTATCACTCCGCGTCTGTGCATTCTTTTGCGCCGACGTAACTGTCCTAAATGAAGGAAATGAACAAGTTTATTTTAAAATAATGCCGGGAATTCACTCACATATTTATACTTAAACTAAATATAATAGATAGTCGATTTTCGGCATGTAACAAACAAGCACATGGAAGATATTTTCTAAAATCACCTGCAGATAAAAGGACAACATAGCGAACCACGCTCGACAAAATGGACGATTTCACGTATATGTCTGCTTTGTACACCCAATCGCAAGGAGTATCTGTAACCAATCTTGCAGAATCATAAAAATATGTGTATAATTGGTGACCTATATTTCGTATAAAAATCATAGACTGTAACATAAATCCAATTAATAATATGATGTTAACTGGAGGTCAGAGATAACCTTGTAAAAGCACGTACCTAACATCTTATAACCTTTGAAAGCAAATGTTTTGATCAGCAAAACAATACTTTTCAACTTATTAAAGCAAACACATATTGCAAGAATTTTAATGTTTGATTACCAGAACCACGTTCATACACTTATGTAAGAAATGCACATATTTCAAGAATAATCACCATGTTTTAAACTTATTTAGGATACGACCAAAGCAAATGTTTTGATAAATAAATACCAACTTTTGCTATTGTCAAAATAAAATAAAATCCTAAGTTTTTCACGTTATGAAAGTAGAATAGATTCAAAATATTAAAATTTAACACTGAATATTTAATAGAAATTCAAGAGAACGTTAGACAAATAATCGTTTAAATTGAAAGGAAGTCGGATTTGCCAATAAACATGCAAAATAACCATGGAAACAGTACTGGATACGCAATTTCAAATATGCGCCAAAACATTTAGTTACAGGGACGGAACGTAACACTTTGATCCTGTATAAATTAACCTAAAGCCTCTGCTCCGAGAATCTCCTGTCTCTGGCCACCAAACTTCACTAATCCCTACTATATCTAATGTTAACCTATCTATTTCAATTTTCAAATTTTCTAGCTTCTAACACTCCACACACCGACTCGCAACATGTTCCCGATTCTTCTTTTCTTTTTATTGAGCTAGCCGATCACTTCCTACAAAGTATTTACTTCCTGAGGATCAGAAAGGGAGACTATTTTAACTCCGGATTCTTTTACCCCATAGGATCATTTTAAAAAACATTTTTGGTACACTGTGTACTTGGGAAATAATGTGGTGATTTCCCGTTGCCTTCCACATCGCAGTAGTGTGTCTTAGAATGTCATACCGACCCCTATGGACTCTTACCAATTTCAGTAAATTTTCTAACTTGCCTACTTGCTTCATGCTTCTAGCACTCCACACCCCGACTCGCAAAATGTTGCCGATTCTTCTTTTTTTTCTTATTGGGCTAGCCGATTACATCTTCCAAAGTAGTACCATCCTGGAGATCAGAATAGGGGACTATTTTAACTCCAGATTTTTACTCCAGAGGATACCATCATTTTAAAAGATTTTTGGTACGCTGTGTACTTGGGAGGTAATGTGGTGATTTCCTGTTGTCTTACACATCGGCGGCTCCGTGGCGTAGTGGTATGTGTGTGACTAATAAGCCCAAGGTCCCGGGTTCGAATGCTGACACGGTACGCTTGAAAAATGTTAGGCGAGCATTTTTCACAAAAATACACCCTCGTTCGGATGAGAGGTAAAATGGAGGTCCCGTGTGTGAGTGTTGTCACGCACGTTAAAGATCCCTACCTTGCTTGGAACAGCAAGGGTTCGGCAAAGTTCCAAATTTTCCAGGTAAAAAAACTCGCTTCCTGGCCAATGTAGTACCTTCGGGTGCAGCATTGGAAAATCAAATGTAATGTCTTACACATCGGCTGCTCCGTGGCGTAATGGTATGTGTGTGACTAATAAGCCCAAGGTCCCGGGTTCGAATCCCTACCTTGCTTGGAACAGCAAGGGTTCGGCAAAGTTCCAAATTTTCCAGGTAAAAAAAACTCGCTTCCTGGCCAATGTAGTACCTTCGGGTGGAGCATTGGAAAATCAAATGTAATGTCTTACACATCACAGTAGTGCCATACTGACCCTTACGGTCTCTGCCACTCTAAGTGCCGAAAGAACTGCTCTCCTCTTTCGGAGACTGTCTTAGTCTGGGTCTTATTATACCCCCGTCGGTGCGGTACGCGAGCCACTACAGTCAGTTGGTAGCAATGATAAATAATTGCAAAAATGATGCGCAAATAAGATATTACGTCACACAATTATTTAAAATTACTACATCACATAAAAAACGAGAAAAGTACTTACGTAAACTGTAGGACTTCTCACAGCATTACTCCATTATGGCGGCAACTGGGCTTCGTTGAGCAGTTCGGGCGTGGGTGATTCGTTGGGCCCCCGGTTGAATCCAAATTCAAATTTGTCTTCTTCTTTTCTGTAGCGGAACACAGGAAAGGATGAACGATAATCAGATATAAGGCAGGAAACCTACATATCAATAAAAAGAAGACACGATAAGACACAAAGATAAGTACATTCGTCCACGTCTGGCTCACTAATCCCCACGTGTCCGGAAATCACCCTCCTTTCACACTCCGCGTAATCCTTTGCGCAAACGCACTGTCTGAAGTGATGGAAGTACACGCACGTCTTTTTAAATTTTTGGCGCGAAATCCTTACAAATTAAAACTAAATTTAGAAATGTTTACGACCGATTTTAACAGTCTTCACTAATTTGGTTAATCATATAACACGGCTCTTTAAACTGAAACACACAAACCATTCTACCCGTTCTAGTATTTTAGACTTCCTCAAGATTCGGTTCCGTTCAGGAGGTTTTACCTATGCATTCTTTGTAAAATTTATGGTTATATACAAGTTGTGTCTTTGTTTTATTAAAATTATACACACACATTGAAAATCCACAGAACTTAATGCAAATTTTTCCTAGATTAATATTTCATACTTTTTTATAAAAATCTGAATTTTTTCATGTACGATTGCTTGAAGCTGATATTTTGAATTAATTTTACACATAGTTGTACGAAAAAATAAAAGTTGGTAACAGACATTTATTCTCTTACAAGAAATCTAATGTTCCTAAGAACATGTAGCTTCAACAGTTTTAATTTTTATTTTGTGGTTAAAAGTAAAACATGTCTTGTCTAATTTTGATATATTTTTTTATTTAACAATCGTAACAAAATAAAGGACTTCTTATACAATGCAAATTAGTTTGTAACCATAGATAATTAATAATACAGATGTGGCAGCACTTTTGTACTTCTTATAGCTAACACTGCCACGCCAGCTAAGTTCGTACAATGATGATGGTCCGACAGGTCTCAAGTTCCCTGGAATGAAGTTGTCATCATTTAACTGCAACATCAACGCTTGTCAACAGATAAATGAAATGCCAGTGATACAAAACTCACACAATGGGTTACTGGGTTCAGGAAAGTATGGTTTGTTGGGGTTCGGTTATCCACCATCAGATCATTTGCAATCAAATATTAATTCACCAGAACGGTCTAGTCCTAGAAGTAGGGAGACAGATCAACTATGGGATTTACATTTTGAACGCAAAGCGAGAAATGAATCAGCACACGAAGAGCTACTGCAACCAAGCCGCGAAGGGCTAGCTGCATAAAGTCTGGAAAGGCTATGTTCCTAAACTAAACTAGTCTAAGAATGGGTCGGGGCAATGCATACTGTGATACAACAGCTGTAAGAAAGGCATATATTTTGTCTCTTTTACTGCTCTGTTTACAAATTAGTTTTGTAATATAGCTAATTATTGTAATTATAATTTCTTATTGTTTGCTGTGTGATATTGTGCGTATGTTGTGTCCAACGGACACTGGCAATGCCAGTATTTAGCTTTATACTGTACATATTGTATAGTTTAAATGCATATATACCAATACTTGTATTTGTATGTTGAATCTGTTAAGTGTTTGTTCACGTTATTGTATCATTTTTAGATATTATTTTAGATGCAATCGAATTTGTGCAAAATTGGATAACAATTAACATCGACATTACATATAGTCACCATTTTATTTACAAATAACCAATCACTGTTTATTACTTGACAGATTACAACTATACGTATATAAATTGGTAATAATTGTTACACAAAATGAATAATGTTAAAGACAGTGTAAATGTACTATTTTTAATTGTTTTTATTTCGAAATCGATGTACAAAATATTTTTAACTGGTACTGGTATTACAATCGATATTTATAGACATCCACGCGCCAGATAAGTCAGTTTAAGTATGACGAAAATAAATATTTATCAGAATTATTAAACTGTTGAATTATTTTCTTAGTATAGTGTAAGAAGAAGAAAGCGATAGGTTACAATGAATCAACATAAAACCATGAAATATTCTATTCAAGTAAGGTCTTGAACTGGCACACTGTATAAATAGTAAATATAAATCAACGTGTTTTGTTTCTAATTTCAAACACAGACTGATCCTTAACATCAACTGGAGTTCTTCATGATTTAACGGTAAGTACGTCCTTTGACAATGAGTGCAATCTTTTATATCTTTACAAACAGCTGGAACTATTGGAATGTGTCCTTACTAGTTTTGTAAAATGTGGCCCTGGCACTATTGTGAAAATAGTTTCAGCTCAAAAATTGACAGATTAGTTTGTTTACAATAAGCGTTTTGAAAAAATACAAATTTTACCCGAATGTTTTTGTTCAATTGTAGTAAAGGCTCAACAAAAAAGCATTAACATTTAATTTAATTTCTGCTAATGAAGCACCATCAGAAGGTTTTGATTACAATTGACTTGCAGAATTCCATTGTGCTTGTGCACCCATCAGTGATGAATTTCGTGAGGGTTAGTTGTGAAAAATGTTGCTGATGAATTTCAAATTATTTGACCAAAGCTTAAAAAATCGATCAAACACACAATATTTGAAAGGTGTTGTCTCAGTGTGTTTGTGCTCTCACATATTGCTATTTTGCTACAAAACTATACAGTGAAATTTTCTATAATTTTGTATACTTATACAACTAAAATTAAGGAGTGCATCTGCAAAGAATTAAATCCCAAGTCACAAGGTGTAAAATGCGGCGTAATTTCGAATACCTCAAAGGCGAGATTTAAAGTAGACTGTATTAATTTAAGGGTGTTTTAACAAGCAAAATAATTAATGTTCTTCAACAAAACACACAAACAAAGCAGCGTTTACTATTAACACCTACCTTTTAATGCAGCGGTAGATGAAAGAAACGTTGGAACCAATTAACAGCTGGCAGCACAAGTTACAATGGCGGTTCATCAAAGCGGATCATCCAATTAGCTGCATGCAGCAAGTGCGAGACTCAACGCGGACATACACATACATAAAGCGGTGTGAACACTTCACAAGACGACACTATACTACTATCTACCACTACGGTTTATACAATACTTCTTGAGGCGACTTGTATAAGCGGCTACATGCGACGGCGATTTCTACGACACTTGTTAAGCAACGAGCTTCTCTGCAATACTTGAGCAAGTTTCTTGGATATTCCAATCGATAATTGTTGCGTCCGTGCACTGACAGAACGTTCACCATTCACACAGGTTAACGTGCATAGATAAACGCATTGGGGAAATTTGGACTAACAAAAATTTAATCTACTGCGCCGAATTCAGAATAAGCAACAAGCTGAATGTACTAACAAATCCTAACTATAAATTATTTACAAAGACAGAACACAAGGAAAGCAGCAATTAACTTCCTAGAAAACTACTTAAATATAAATTAAATCTATATAACTATCATTGACCTTTAATACTGCCCAGGTGATAATAGAAAGTACAAGTGTGTTGTGCCTGATAAGAATTAAATAAAGGATAAAACAACCAAATGTCTGTTGAAAGTGATGGATCTTTATCCTCTGAGGATGAAATGGTACTGAATGATGGGGGAACGTGGTAAAAGATAAAAATGAAAAAAGACAGTACAAAATTAGGAGCTACAATCCCAACTAAAAAAAATACATTACCTTCAAAACAACAAATTTATAATATAATTATGGGTGAACAAACATCTGTCACATCAACAAATTTAAGACCAAATTATACTTCTAACAACACAAACTTGTACCAACAATCCACTAGAAATAGCATTATCAACTTCTCATCACAATGGAAAAAAATACAGGGTGAGCCAGTCAAACCTGCATTTTTGAAGTGACTGTAAAAATAAAAAGATGGATATTTCAAAATTTTATTGTTACTATCTTAATGTACATTAAAAAGCATTTAAGAAACAACATTCACTGTTTAAAAATAATGCCAGTAAGATGGCGTCCTTCCCGATTGAGACATTCTTGTAGGCGATTTCTAAAACTGCCCATCACATCACGGAGCATACGCTGAAGAATTCTCTCGATTTCCAACCGGATTCTCCTCTTGAGGTCCTCAAGCGTTGAAGGCCGTTGTTCAAAGACTTTACTCTTCAAGTATTGTAACACTTCGCCCTCCTCCCCTGACCTATGTAGCAGTCAAAGAAACAAGGAACGAGTTACCTAATACATATATAATCGAATGCCAAATCTATATCACTTTTTATGGTTCAAAATTGCAATACAAGGATCCACTTACCTATTCCCAAAGGTTGTTAACTATTTCTGATCCAATAGTCTTCACTCTACTTCCCTCAAACGCCTCGGCTACTCTACAGCGGAGAGTACATGGATTTGTCCCAGGGTGGTTAGGCCTTGAATTCTGAAACCAATACTGGCGAGTTAACTTACCCAAAAGTTTCCAAAGTATCTGTACCTACATGTATTTCAACAAACCCCTTTTAATTGTAAAATATATCTCAATATTAGTATCAAGTAATGAATTTAATAATCTTTAATATGGTGATATAACTATTTACATTTACTATATTGACTTACTTGAATGCAATAAAAAACTATCTCTTACTTAACTAAAGTTATTTTAAGCCCGGTGGTTATATATTATACTAAGCACTGCAAATTCTACGGTTAAAACAAATTGACTCCAACATAAACATAGCCAATAACTCTTGATATTTTACACAAAATTCATAATGAGCGGTAACAATAATAATGTCCAAAAATTCCAACCTTAATCTAGCAACTTAACATATTCATGTAAAAGCATATATATAACTATATAAAAGTTCATACTTACAACCCCACGTGTATGCATGCATATACACGTCCGTTCTCTCGAACCATTTATTCAAATATTCACTCAATACCTGTTCGGGTATACAATAACCACGGTTGCTCCACTCTCTACAATACCTCCAAGGCAACTTATCCTCACCAGGGTTGATAATGCTTAACACGGGTGTTGATAAATTTTGTACTCGAAACTCTTGATATCTCTCTACTCTCGTACCAACTTGGTTTGGAATTCAACTTCCAAAATCCGAACTTCCCCAATAAATCAATAATGAACCATATAGGTGTGTTTAAGTATCATGTTCTTTGCAGTTAATAAACCTGCACCTCCTACCATTGACCGCCTTACACCTTAACCATTGTGTTGTCTAATTACACTTAAATTGATTACTATTTAATTCCTTTTTAAGAGCCAAACTTATCTGTGTCATTTATCCACTATTTAAATTCACTACTCCTCCCGTAATAAACAGACTAATTCTTATATTTGTTTCCGACACATCCATTTAATATAAACGGGCCTATAACCAATATCGCTACGCAATCTTGTAGCGTAACACGCACTAGCTCAGGGCTAGTTAAGTTTTATTTTCGTGCCTACTTTTATATATCTTATCTTTGTGTCTTGGTGAAGCTTTGTGTGTCGTCTTCCTGAATTTTCTCTATCACTATATACCTTTTATCACGTGACTGGCCTAGCCAATCACAAAACTTACATATTTCACAATCGTACATCATCCCTACATGTGCTTTTAGGTTAATGGTTTAAATCGACTTTTATTATTGCCATTGCTGATTGAAACTACCCTATATTTAAATTTAAGCTATTCTGTAATATTCTAAAGTATTTCCTGTTAATATTTTTATAGATGTCACAAAAAATTACATTTTATTACATACTTCTGGTTTCGAATTCTCTAGAACAAACTAGCATTTCCTTTGGCGCCTTAATTTAAAATCTTCTAAATTTCACGAGATGTTAGATATCAGTTGATAGGTTATGTTCATTTAAAGTGTCAATTGTCACCCAAAGTCGAACTAGGATTGGATAACTATATTAATTCTGGTCAGTGATGGGTTACATTTTAGATAGAATTATCTGTGATTGGCCAAAAATATCATTTGAAATTTAAATTAAATTTAAAATGTTCTTGGGTGTTACAGTATCCCCACAAGAAACAAATCGCACACTGTGAGGTGAGGCGATCGGGGAGGCCAATAAATTGCTCCATTTCGTGATATCACCCAATTTGAAAAACCTTGTTGAGAACATTCATGCTCACACGGGCTGTATGACTTGTGACACCGTCTTGCTGGAATAAGGGTTCATTGTTCATTCCATGTTGACAAAGCTGAGGAATGAAGAATGAATGCAACATTTCCTAATCACGTTGTGCATTCACAGTAGCTGCTTGCTCCCTGTCTTTTTCAAAAAATACGGGCCTATGATTTCCAATGAGGACATTGCGCACCAAACTGTTACCTTGCTTGAATGGAGTGGTGTTTGATGGAGTTGTTGAGGGTTTCTATCACCCCAATATCGGAAATTTTGTTTATTCACAAAACCGGAGAGATGGAAATGTGCCTCATTACTTATCCACAGATTGTGAACAAGGTTCTCGTTTTCATCAAACATGTCCAACAACATTTGACAAAAACGTTGTCGAGTTGCAAAATCATTTTCATTCATAGCCTGAACAAACTGAATTTTATATGGGTGATGGTGTAAATTTAACCTCAAGATTCTTCGGACGCTCGTGTTTGCCGTGCCAAGCACAGCAATCTGTCGACACGCCGATCTCCGAGGTTTCTTTCCACAGCAACTCTCACACGGTCAATATTCGGGGAGTTCGCACTGATCTTGCACTGCACCCCCTTCTGCTTCTCGTTTCACCAATTGCTTCAAAGTTTGTCACCCACAATTTGATTCGCACTTTGATCTGCACTGCACCTTATGCTTTCACAGCTTCAAGACCACTGATTGAAAGCGGCACTGGTTTATTTCGATTAATTTGAAAATTTGTCCGGAAACAACGCTGAGCAGCTGCATAACTACCACTTTAGTAATACGCTTTCACAGCAAATTAATCTTATGGTTTAGACCACTGCTCCATGGCGACTGAAATGCTTAGTTGTGGGGGACACAATGATCAATCCTTCTAATTCTCGCTCTGCTCACTTTCACAGCTCTCCGGCTTTAATCACAAAATACCAGGTTTGACTGGTTACACGGTCTGAAATATTGCACAAAATGAATCTGACAGTATATAGATGTTAAATCATAAAATATTTGCAGTAATATGCAAATGAATAACTGGTGAAAATAAATTTATTGCAATAGGCAAAATAATAGATGGCACAAACTGGTTAACAAAATGGACCGTTGATGGTTACATTTCCAATGCTCCACGAAGGTACTACATTGGCCAGGAGGCGGTTTAATTGCCGATTATAAAACTTAGAACCCTTGACCCAAGTTCCAGAAGCAAGGTAGGGATCTTTAACGTCATGACAACACTCACACACGGGACCTCCATTTAACCTCTCATCCGAACGAGGGCGTAATTTTTGTGAAAAATGCTCACCTGCCATTTTTCAAGCAGTCGGCCATGTTGGGATTCGAACCCAGGACCTTGGGATCCGTAGTCTTACGCTTACTACATTGATCCACGGCGACGCCTAACAAGATAAACAACATGAATAAGTAAATGTCTTAACTATGTAAAACTATCGCATAGGGCGGTGTCCCGATCCGCTAAAATTTGTGTTGATTTAGATGTGGCCCACTATCGGGCACTACACGTAGCATGTAGCGCTGCAGCTAAATATTAGAGGGGGGAGTATGTAATAGTCGTTTTGGTATACCAACACAGACCTGGTTTCAATAAATAAAATATCATAATAATAATAGAAGGGGGTTGCATGGAATCACAGCGGAAGGGGTTCCGTACCCGTTCAATAACATACGGACTATATTGAGGGGAATATAGCCAAACAGAAAAAAAATGTCGGTGGGGAAGGTAAAATACAATGTACATTTACAAAAGATAGCGACGGTATGAATAGCCGTTATGACTATTAAATACAGGTAAACTTTAAAACAATACTACATAGAGGGGATTAGGTATAAGCACTTAAATTAACATGGGTAATATTCGCACAAATACTAAGTGACGGCTCTAAAAAATTGTTACGTCTCGAATTAACTTATTTGTATAACTTAATTTATAGGTAAATCTTTTGTAAATATAAATTTCAGAACACCCAGTATCCATGGCATAAATCGTAAAAATAAATAGGTGAGTAAAATACGAGTGCAACCCTATTTAAACACGTGATGAAATGAATGAAAGATCTAACTCATCCTGTATGGCTGTCTAATAGTACATTAACCACGCTGAAGCGAGTCCAAGCACATGGGCCTTGATGTCTATGGCTAGTAGCGTCAATGGTCACAACAGAAGTATGTCTATCAACATCAATTGAAACAGGTTACACACGGACAAAGCGTAAGACCACAACAAAACGCAGCAATCACAAAAAGGGGGACGACAAACCAATACGGAAGAGCTAAGCGCTATTCCGACGAAAAAGAAGGAAAGAAAAAGAAGCTGCTGCAAAAATATAAAAAATAAATTAATATAATCGCAGGATTGACTACTTACGTTCTTCGGCTTAATAATTAGATGACAAAATTGACTAAAAATCAGGTGTAAACAAGAAACACCTTTTTAACAATGAGTTAAATAATTTCAATGCTAAATGCATGCAAATCCGCCAATTTAGGCGAATCTTAAATTAAACAACTCAAAACAAAATATACAACTACATTTAGCGTAAAATGCCATTATCGAAGTAAGTCAACATTCGTCTGCTGCTCCTACGAGAAATCGAGATAACAAAACTAGTTGTACGGGCAAGGTCGTGCATAATTAACTAACCGGAAATTTCTAATACTATACTAAGCGTTATAAAACATAAGGCTAATACAATTAAACATTTAAAATATAAAGTACGTAAATTTAAACGTTACAGGCTCACCCTTTATAAACAAAAAATACCAACATATTTTCTTTATATCAACACAACAAGATATTACTAGAATTGAGTTTGCAAACCATTCGCTTTCATTTAATCCTAATTCCTTAGATGTTATAATTAAAACGAATACTGGCATATCCTAAAAAGTAATCAAGGCAAAAAGATGATCAAGACTCATCTGAAAACCCTGATGGAAACAAAGATAGTTAAAGAATTCAAAGAAACTATCCCAAACATCAACAACAAACAAGCCCCCAAATGCAACTTTCGCGTGTGTTGTTGGTTCAGTTGAATTAGAAGTTAATGATACTCAAATTAGTGAACATTTAACAAACTTTGGAATCAGCCATCGCTACTGTAAAAGAATAACTTCTAGAAACACAGGTTAACTTACACCCTTAATTAAGTTTTTCACGAGAGACATTTCATCCTTCCAAAAACTACTACAGTGAAGGAGTGTTTTACAAAAATTACCATTATCCAGTTTACCCCAGCCATCCTCCTCAAGCAATCCCCATCCTCCTCAAGCAATCCCCATTCCTTGCTCCAAGTGCTTACTATACATCCATACAACTGAAAAATGCACAACTTGGATAACTTGCAGAAAATGTCAAGGTAAACATGCAACTCATGCTTGTACATCTCTTCCTTCAGAGAAATGTTCCTCATGCCAAGGCGAGGATCATCAAGCTTGGTCACCTAAATGCCCTAACAAACCTACGAAATCGATAGACGGAATTCCCAATGCTCGCATTAAATCTATGAATAAGAAATCATATGAAATTTCACCAGATACGACTAGACACGAAAAGCAATAGAATTCACTCACGCATGACATATCACGATTGCATTATAGATACTTACATCAATAAGTTAAATAGCCAAAAAATAGTAATAGACAAGACCTCATTAATAAACTTAAAAAAGATTTATACAACAATATAACATTGATACTACCTTACATGTAATTTTCCAATGCTCCACCCAAAGGTACTACATTGGCCAGGAGGCGAGTTTTTTGTTGCCTGGAAATTTAGAATTTTGCCGAACCCTTGCCGTTCCAGGCAAGGTAGGGATCTTTAACGTGCGTGACAACACTCACACACAGGACCTCCATTTAACCTCTCATCCGAACGAGGGTGTAATTTTTGTGAAAAATGCTCACCTGCCATTTTTCAAGCAGTCGGTCGTGTCGGGATGCAAACCCTAGGACCTTGGGATCCGTAGTCTTACGCTTACTACATTGATCCACGGCGACGCCAACATTGATACTACCCTGGTTTTTAGTGGAAATCGTTTATTTATCCTCATGTTTGATCTGGAAGTATCCAACAGTGACTCTCCTACTATTCCAACTAAAGGACTTACAATTAATCAAAATGGCAGCAAATAGTAACGCAAGGTTTCTCTATTCAAATATCAACAGTTTCAAACCCAAACAATTATTAATTTATAACTACATTCAATCTCAAGAAATAGATAGTTTGCTGCATGCTGAGACGAAAAACGAACAACCTATTACTCCATATCATGATTGGACAATAGTGCAACAAACAGGTAACACCTTAAATCAGAATATTAGAGAAGGCAGCCTTATACAATCGGCAAAAATTATATAAATGGGAAAAGAAAACCCTCCTAAAATTAATAACCCCTTAAACAACCGTATTCATATTGCATTTCCTTATAATCAGCCAAAACTACACATTTTCCTAGTGTATAACCACCACTCATCTTTAGTTGAAAACACAATTTTTACTAAGGCTTCCCTATATGAATACTTAATAATAATAGGCGATTTCGATGCTAGCTCTAGCTCCATGCGCAAAATGCAAATCAACTCCTTTTTAAATAACTCCAACTTTTGCCAAGTCCACACACCACCTACTTTCATAATGGCAAATAATCCTAGTACCACACCAGACCTACTTCTGTGTTCAAAAAATATTTGAAATAATATCCACAACATCAAAGTATCACCGGATCTGGAAAGTGACCACCTAGCAATCCAATTCGACTTTGACCTGAAAGCAAACCCTACACCTAACTTGAACAAATGCGGTTACTATTTTTTTTAGTAAGCTGAGATGGTATGCAAGTTTGAATACGCTTAATCATGTCAGCTTCCATACCAGGCCAAAAACATTCGAACGTGCTAACATTTTCATTTTTAGCAACCCTAAATGATTTCTATGTAACATGTCTAATATTTTTAATTGCAACGTTTTGGGCACAATGACGCGTTGTCCAAACAACAAACAATCTTTTTCAATCGATAAATTATTCCTTATTTTAAAATACGGTTTTAAATTATTATTTGACTCAAATAACCATGATTGTTTTAACTTATTTTTCGCCTCACATAGAACACAATCAAAACTGGTTTCCTCTGAAATTTCTTTGTACGTTAGAAACACATTTTCTAATTTACTGTCTAAGGGAAAACATTCAACATGCGCCACATCTGTGGTATCTGTTAAAGGCAGGCGTGATAAAACATCAGCATTACTAATATCCTTGCCTTTTTTATATTTTATACTGTAATTATATGCCCCTAATATTAGAACCCACCTCCGCAGTCTCGCTGCTGCAATAATAGGCAGTATTTGTTTATTTGGGTTAAAAATTGTTTCCAGAAGTTTATAATCCGTAACCAACTGAAAAGAGTTTTCCAATAAATACTTATTAAATCTTTTAACCACAAAAATAATTGCAAGCCCTTCTCTTTTCAATTGTGAATAATTGCGTTCAGCCGTTGATAACGTGCTTGACACAAATGCAACGGGATGTTCAATTCCACTTATCATATGCGCTAATGTTGCGTCAACACCATATGCGCTACTATCCAATAGGATCATTCTCAAAATATCCAAATCGCCAAATCTCTGTAGCACTAAAGCCACCTTTAAAATACTGGTCTATAAATTTAATATCCGACCAGGAACACATCTGGGTTTCTATCGGGGCAAATAAACTAAAAATCGCAGTGGGTACTGTATATCGTCCACCCAACGATAGCCCTATAGAGTTTCTAACTATTTTTGAAGACACCGTTTCAGAATTAATTGCTGTAAGATTACATTGCATATTTGGGAGACGTCAATTTCAATTTTATTAAAATTAATAAATTATGTATAGACTTCAGCAATCTGTTGGACACTTGGGTTTATTTCAGTCTGTAAAATAACCAACTCAAGTAAGTAAAACAAGTGCTAGCCTACTAGATGTCATTATAATTTCCAATTACATCAAAATTACTGCAGAACTGGTTAAAGTCACTGAATGTCATATACCAGGTCATTGCTTAGTTTCATGTGTACTATCTTTTTTGTGTCACCAAACGTTTACAGTTGCTCGTCTCTGGGAATTTTTCAGTATTCAATGAACTATCCTTGCTTAACCCTTTCGCTCATGACATTTAAAAGCCAAAACAAAAAATAAACACGCGTTAAAATTTAAATGCCTGTGAGTTTAGAGAGCTTATGAAACATTAACATGGACTCTGTGAGCGAAAGGGTTAATGATTTGTATGCGATGCCTTGATACCTTATTTATGATATGAATAATATTAATGATAAATTGAAATTTTTAAATGAAAATATTTGCAACATTGGTAATGTGCATGCTTGTCTCAAAAATTTCAAACTCTTTACTGCTTGAACCAGTAAACCATGGGTTACTGATAATATAAAATACATGATCAGACAAAGGAACAGATACCTACGAAAATTCAAGCAAACGAAAGCCACTATATGCTGGAATAGTTACAAACTTATGAGAAACTGGTCACCAGTGCAATAACCAAGGAAAAAAGAGCTTATATACAATTCCAAATTTCTAAAAATAAAAACCATGCGACTATTTGGAAAGTATTTCATAAACTAGACATAAATAAAAATCAAGTTTAAAAGAGTTATCTCTAAATCTCCAGAACGTTAATGTATTAAATAGGCACTTTAAAAATTCCAGTAATAATGTACCAATAAATACTGAATTGAGTAAATAATACTATGCGTCCAACCACATATGTGAATTTGGCAACTCACTTAAATTTATAGAAATTAAAGAGGATGATATAGTAAAAGTATTACATTCAATAAATACAACGTCTAGTGACTCTGATAACATTAATATAAAGTACTGAATTTAGTTGCCTACATTTTTTAGCTTACCTAAGACACAGTGAACTCCCGACAACATGGAAAGCCGCATATATTTTACCGTTACTGAAAATTGATTCACCTACTAATCTAAATCACCTTCGGCCAATTAGTATTTTATGCACTTTATCAAATATCATCGAAAAAATTATCTCTAGTCAAATCAACAATTATTTTTCCATTCATAATATTCTATAAAAAACTTAATCAGTTTTCAGAAAAGGACACAGTTGCAATACAGTATTATTAGATGTACCTGATGATTGTGTTAAAGCTACAGATCACAACGCGCCATAATTGATTTTTCCAAGGCATTTGATACTATTAATCACATGTTGGCTATTTTACATTTTATTGGATTTGATAAATTCGCAATTGATCTATTCCGAATGTATCAGCAACAAAATTCAAATCGTAAATTACCAAGACGTAACTTCAGAGCCCTTTACTGTCACAATAGGCGTCCTCCAAGGATCAATTCTTGGACCCCTACTGTTCACGTTGTATACTATCAACATTGCTTCTTGTGTATGAGGACGATATGCAGATATATTACTTGTTCTCATCGAATAAAATTATGGAAGTGGTATTGCGTATTAACGAAGATTTGAATATTCTTGTGGTGTACAGCAGTCGGCATGCGTTGTGAATTGACCCCACAAAATCGGTTGCAATGTTGTTTGGTAAAAAAAAGAAACTAAAGAGTAAATCGATCCCTTAGTATCCATCATGGTAGGTAATAATGCTCTGCCACATAAAGGTGTATATAAAAATTTGGATGTATTAATAGACAGGGACTTAAGCTATGGACATCATGTCTCGCGTTGCATTCAAAAAGCGTATTATAATCTAAGGCCGCTTGCTCTATGCCCACCGATATTGTTTAACAAGGGACATGAAGATTCTATTATGTGCCACGCTGGTTTTGTCACACTTTAATTACTGCGACTAGAAATAGCTTGTAGTACCTTCGGTACTACGTTGGGCGTCATTTACCCATCACGCCGAAGATTCCTTGAATAGTACAGCTGAGTAAGACAGGCTCGCCATTCCAGTCCAGTCCATTCCATTCTTGTCCATTCCAGTCCAGCCCATTCAGTTCATTCCTGTCCACTCCAGTCAATTTCCATTCAGAACAGTCAATTCCATCCAATACAGTCAATTCCATTTAGTACAGCCAATTCTATTCAGTACAGTCAAATATAGTCAGTACAGTCAGTTGTAATCAGTACAGTCACGTATTTGAAACAATTTGAAACAATTTTAAACAAGTTAAAACCATTTTGAACAATTTTGAACAGTTTTAAATACAGCAGAACAATTCAGAAAAAAGCAAAACAAAAATTAATTTTGTAGAAATAGTAATAAGGTCGTGCTTTAGAACAGCTGTATGCACCATTAAATGCAAGAACAAAAGTTGGAAGCAATGTATCTAATTGAAGTAAATCTTGAAAATATTTTACAAACATACTATTGGAAGGGGGTTTTTTTCAGCAATGTGAAGAATAACAGTTGCATATTCTTGTTTACAGTAAGTGTGAAATTAGTAATGTAGATATAAAAATGCCAAATACATCAACTTTTGTAATTTAGCACGAAACCGAGTTATCATGTTTTATAGTTTCTGTTATTAGCGGATAATGTGTATGATTCGTTCAATTCAATCGTTCGTTCAGTTTGATGTTCGACATATTAGTAACAAATGGTCGTAATTAAACTTACATTGTTTAAAAATATTATAATACATACGCGCAAACGGTGCCGAAGATATGTTTTAGTTGATTAGATGCTCTGCACGTACATATTAGGTATTTTGTATTGGTTTAGGAACAATTTAGACAGTCAACTCGGTATAGGTTGTTAATAGTGTCAGATATAATATTACTCCAGCCTTCTGCATATAGCAAATATGCTATGGAAGAAAGGTCAGAGTTCTACAATGAATATCTTTGCTGTTTAATGTTATTGAATCAACCTAACCTTAAATTTAATTGTTAACAAATATAAACAAATGTTTAGTAATTACAAATGTTGAAACTCTTATTATGTCCTGAAAAGTAGCATATCTGCAGTAATTGATTTTGACTTATACATAAGAAAAAACTATTTATTTGATGTGCATCTTTTGCATGAAAATGGAAACAAAGCTGTTTTGATAGTTATATTATCTAACGGCCTAAGAAAAGGAAGCAACAACAAAACTTAAATGTAATGAATGTGTGAACATATGCTCTCTATAAATTATAATAAATTAGTGGTAAATAGTGTATAATATTTATTGAAAATTGTATCAAAATGTTACTCCTAGCTTCCTTCATCTAGTGATCATTGTGATTTAAGTGGATCAATTACTTCAGCAATACAACATCTGTGATAATATTGATTACATATACCACCTGGCTTTATCTACTTCTAATATAAATAAACCTCAAACACATTGTTGTTATGATAAATAAATAACACTATTAATATTTTAAAGTTCTCTAAATTAAATATATGCACTGGGTGACTAAAATGTCATCCTGTATTTCTTGCAACAGTGATAACAAAAACATCAGCTGTGATAAATGTGGACTGCAGATATGCTATGATTGCAGTGACCTTACCTCGTCCGAACTCGGGTGTATGGAGTTAAAAAAGAGATCTCTTCAGTTCCATTGCAAAAATTGCTTGGCTAAGAGTGATGATGGTTCCTCCGACTTATTAAAGAGAATCTTGAAATCTAAATTTGAGGAGGTCATGAATGATTTGAAGATACGTTTTGATAACTTCAAGTAAGAATTTATGCAGATTGCCAATGACAAGCTTTCTAGTGTTTCAGTTAAAGCAGAAGCACCAATAAGTACTACCTTTGCTAGTGTTGTGTCTAAGTCACTACAGCAATCTGTTATAATTTAACCTAAATATAACAATCAGAAAAATACTACGACTAAATTGGATGTTGTTAATAACGTTAATCTTGTTACAGCTAACATCAAAATCAATACCGTCAAGCAAATTCAAAATGGGGGCCTGATCGTTAGATGTAACGATGCTGAAAATCCTGATAAACTACTAAAAATTGCCGGTGAGAAACTTTCTTCAAACTATAAGGTTCAACTGCTAAAGAAGGCTCTTCCTAGAGTTAGAATTTCAGGTTTGTCCCAGAAATTTACAACTAACATTCTCGCAGATTATATAGTAAAACAAAACACTGACATCTTCTCTGATTCAATAAATATAACTATACTCGAAGCGGTTTGTAGTCCCTACGGGACTACTTTGAGCACCCTCACACTCTCTGCATCCTCACACTCTCTGCGTCCTCACACTCTCTGCTTCCTCACACTCTCTGCGTCCTCACACTCTCTGCGTCCTCACACTCTCTGCGTCCTCACACTCTCTGCGTCCTCACACTCTCTGCGTCCTCACACTCTCTGCGTCCTCACACTCTCTGCGCCCTTACACTCTCTGCGCCCACACTCTCTGCGCCTCACCTCTGCGCCCTTACACTCTCTGCGCCCTTACACTCTCTGCGCCCTTACACTCTCTGCACCCTTACACTCTCTGCGCCCTTACACTCTCTGCGCCTACACTCTCTGCGCCGACACTCTCTGCCGACACTCTTGCGCCCTTACACTCTCTGCGCCCTTACACTCTCTGCGCCCTTACACTCTCTGCGCCCTTACACTCTCTGCGCCCTTACACTCTCTGCGCCCTTACACTCTCTGCGCCCTTACACTCTCTGGGCCCTTCTCTCTTAAGTTTAACACGTATCTCCGTAATGAAGATAAAATGTTATTGACAATGGTTTTGAAAATGGGAGATAGACCTAATTCTTTGAAGAGCAAAATGTCCTTAATAAAGGCATTTAAAATTTAGTTACATTGAGCCAGAGTTTGGGTTTCACCAAGGTTTCATGTTTTTTGTGTTTATAGAAAAATCGTTGGAAAAGTAAAAAAAAAGCCTAGAAAATTGCCAAAAGTCTAGATAATTGCCAAAGAGCCTAGAAAATTGCCAAAAAGCCTAGAAAATTGCCCAAAAGCCTAGAAAATTACCAAAAAGCATAGAAAATTGTCAAAAAGGCTTCAAAAATGCCAAAAAGCCTAGAAAATTGCCAAAAAGTCTAGAAAATTCCGCCATAGTTTAGAAAACTCCGTCAAAATCTAGAAAACTCTGTCAAAATCTAGAAAACTCCGCCAAAATCTAGGAAACCGTCAAAACCTAGAAATCTCCGTCAAGATCTAGAAAACTCCGCCGAAACCTAGAAAACTCCGTCAAAATCTAAAAACTCCGCCAAAATCTAGAAAGCTCCGCCAAAATCTAGACAACTCCGCCAAAATATAGAAAACTCCGCAAAAGCTAGGGAATCCCGTCAAAATTGAGAAAAACCGCCAATATTGAGGAAAGTTCGCCAAAATCGAAAACATTCCGTCAAAATTAAAGAAATTCCGTCAAAATTTAGGAAATCCCGCCCAAATTGAGGAAATTCCGCCAAAAATGAGAAAAATTCGCAAAAATTTAAGGAAATTTCGTCAAAATTAAGGAAACCCCAGTCAGGCAGACAGTCAGCCAGACAGACAGACAGTCAGTCAGGCAGCCAGTCAGTCAGGCAGCCAGTCAGCCAGTTAGTCAGTCAGTCAACCCCAGCCAACCCCAGTCAACCCCAGCCAACCCCAGTCAACCCCAGCCAACCCCAGTCAACCCCAGCCAACCCCAGCCAACCCCAGTTAACCCCAGTCAACCCCAGTCAACCCCAGTCAATACCAGTCAATACCAGTCAATACCAGCCAATCCCAAGCCAATTCCAGCCAATCCCAAGCCAATCCCAGCCCAATCTCAAGCCAATCTCAAGCCAATCCCAAGCCAATCCCAAGCCTATCCCAGCCAATCTCAGGCAATCCCAGCCGTTTCCAGTCAACTTCAGTCAATCCAAGCCAACCGCAGCCAATCCAAGTCAACCGCAGCCAATCCAAGTCAAACGCAGCCAATCCAAGTCAACCGCAGCCAATCCAAGTCAACCGCAGCCAATCCAAGTCAACCGCAGCCAATCCGAGCCAATCGCAGCCGATTCCAGTCAGTAGAGTTAATTCCAGTCAACAGAATCAATCCCAGTCAGTAGAATCAATTGCAGCCAGTAGAATCAATTGCAGTTAGTAGAGTCAATGCCAATGGCTAGAGTCAATTCCAATGGCTAGAGTCAATTCCAATGGCTAGAGTCAATTCCAATGGCTAGAGTCAATGCCAATGGCTAGAGTCAATTCCAATGGCTAGAGTCAATTCCAATGGCTAGAGTCAATTCCAATGGCTAGAGTCAATTCCAATGTCTAGAGTCAATCCCAATGGGTAGAGTCAATTTCAATTAGTATAAGCAATTGAATACAATTGAAAACAATTGAAAACAATTGAAAACAATTGAAAACAATTGAAAACAATTGAAAACAATTGAAAACAATTGAAAACAATTGAAAACAATTGAAAACAATTGAAAACAATTTAAGACAATTTAAAACAATTTAAGACAAATTAAAACAATTGAAAACAATAGAAAACAATTGAAAACAATTGAAAACAATTGAAAACAATTGAAAACAATTGAAAACAATAGAAAACAATAGAAAACAATTTAAAACAATCGAAAACAATTTAAGACAAATTAAAACAATTTAAGACAATTTAGAACAATTTAAGACAAATTAAAACAATTGAAAACAATAGAAAACAATTGAAAACAATTTAAAACAAATTATAACAATTTAAAACAATTGAAAACAAATTAAAACAATTTAAAACAATTTCGAATGCAGCATAAGAAATAAAAACAAATGCGGCACAAAATTTAATTGTGTAGAAATTGTAATAAAGTAATGGTTTAGAACAGGCACATGCGTCATGAAGTGTAAAAAAAGGCCGCAAGCAATGTTCCTGAACGAAACAAAGTTTAAAAGTATTTTACAAACACACAATCCGAAGGTTTTTCCTTTAGCAGTGTGAAGAATACCAGCTGCATATTCCTGTTTACAGTAAGTGGGAAATTATTTATGTTGATATAAAAACGCTAAATATATCAACTTGTCTAATTCAGCACGAACCGAAGCTATTATGTTTTGTAGTTCGTGTTATTGGCGGGTGTTATTGACGTATATGACATATATGTTTCGTTCAATTCAATAGTTCGGTCAGGCTGACGTTTGGCATATTAGTAGGAAGTGGCCGTTAATGAACCTACATTGTTTAAAAATATTATAATATATGCAGCCAATCAAAATTGAACAATATTTAGTAATTGTTAACGTAGTCAGTTTTACATATGTGCATATTTTGTATAACGTGCTCGTGAATAGGAACTCATTTTAAACAAAACGTTCGGCTTAAGTAAATGCAAGTAATTGTACAGTTATTGTTGTAACTGAAAAATGCGTCTTTTATGCCGTAATATGCGTTGAACAGATCTCCAATAAATGGTAGAAATGAATGTACGTAAGGGTTAACAAATGTTGGTGTTACGCTTAAAAATTTTGTTAGTAGCAACGAAGTTAACCACCAACTGTTGTACTTACAGTTGCAAACCTAATAAGTAGGACATTGTGTATATGCGTGTATCACAAAAAACATAATTTTATTTCACATATAAAATTAGACACAGTAATTGCACGTTGAATATACAGTGGGATCCCCGGAAATGTACTTGAGAC
Organism: Platerodrilus igneus; assembly: GCA_036346225.1. NCBI lineage: Eukaryota > Metazoa > Arthropoda > Insecta > Coleoptera > Lycidae > Platerodrilus > Platerodrilus igneus. The sequence goes on along the minus strand of JARFIW010001617.1, from coordinate 1,886,595 downwards.
GAATATCTGAAAATGAATTTATATATAATGTGAGTAATGTAGGCAACCCGAAATACTTAAATGAACTGCGACCTGCCTACAACCGCCAAATAGGAAGGCACCTCCTAAAAATAGACCGTGCATACTAATTTATTATTTAAAGCGGGTATTATTTAAAGTAGATATTAAATTAGATATTAAATTACTCCAGCTATCTATATATAGCAAAAATGTTGTAAATGGTTCTAGGATACGGTTAGTGTTTAATGATGTATATTAGAAATGTTTGAAAGGCGTAAAAGTAACTTTGAAAACTAATTGGATCATACATCTTTCTCGCACTAACGGTAACCGACATGTTGGTGCTGCCGGTGAACGTGCTTCGTGTTTTTTGTTTCAATTGTTCGTACGTCATGTAATGTATAAGCTAATTTTTTCCAATAACTTTGACAATTCCAGGAAAGTAAGAGTTTTTTTAAACAGTTTTAGAGTAATTGTAACTTAGATTTTATAAATTATAGACATTATAGACCGTTGTAAAGCGTATGAGAAGTGATCTGATTCTTTTTATGCATACTAATAAATAAAACAAATGCAGATGGTTGTTTATAAAGTTGACGAAAAAATTAAAAAAAGTAAATGGAACTGGGAATTGAACCATTAAACTTACAATTGCTAGCCAGACATCGTAGCATCGCGCTATGGAGGTGCCAGTATTTGCAAATTGGTTAGTAGTATACTTTCAATTACTTTTAATTACCCTGAATTACTTTCAATTTAGCGGACCAAACACGAAATACACCGAATTCTGACCAAATCACGATCTATTGAAAATGCTCGGCTATCATCGTGAAGAAACGCCAAAATGAAAAATTAATTATTTTTGAAATAAATAGCCAGCGTACATGAAAAAGCGATGTTTTCCTATAATTTAAATCAATTAACGGTACTTCTAAATCATATTACATGAATTGTAATGGAAAATTTCAGAAATTTGAAAGGAAGTGTGTTACCATAGATTTTGAAGGTACACGCTCGTACTTTTCTGTTGGTGATCGTTACCCGATTTTGGCGTTTCTCGAATAAATTATACAATTTTTAATAAGTGTTTTAAGAAAAAACTGCAGTGGTAGCTCGCAAATGGTTAATTATTCAGGTTTTAGAATACAAATAGCGTTGTTTGGTATATATTAGAAATTTTTTAACGCCCGAATACGAATTTTAGAAACCAAGTCGATCTTTCTACTCTTTCGCACCAACGCTAACGAAACAGTTGCCGACCTCGTCGCAGGGACCGTTCGGTTTTTAGATCGGGAATTTTTGAGGGATCCAAGCTTTTTTAACACGTCAACGAATACGTCGCTTCAAATTAATGTTTTCCCGGATAATCCTTATTTCTCCCTTAGTTATCGGTTTCCCGCTATAAAACCGGCCTATGCAACGCACGCAAAAATTCCCCACCTAACCACCACCCACCCGCGCCCCCAAATCCGAAACCCTCGAACGCAAATCCCAAAAAGCGATAGATTCGTGCCTCTCAAGTTTAACACAAAGACGGGCATACAAAATTTATAGTTATTAGATTAAAAGTAGATCCTATAAAAAAAAAGAACATAAGTATCAAGCATTGCTACAGTTAGATAATGTTGCCTACAGCAAAATACTGGAGGCTGGGCACATTATCATTGGCGTAGATGTCTGCAGAGTTTTCGATGCAGTCCAAATTACTAGATGCTTCAAATGCAATGGATACAATCATACCGCTCAATTGTGTAAACGTGAGCTTTGCTGTCCTAGGTGTGCGTTAGGACACGAGCTCAAAAATTTCAAGGCAGATAAATCCGAGTTCCGCTGCATTAACTGCAAATTAGCTAATGTGAAATCTGGTAAAGACACCGATATTTGTCATGCTGTTTGGGATCACGATTCTTGTTTGGTCTACAAAGAATCAGTGGCAAAACTTAAAGCTGATTTATTTGGTATATATACACATGCAAACACATACCAACTACAGTCAATACAGCAATTACAGAAATCACAGCAACCTTTCACTCACCTACAAATTTGCCACATCAATATTCGATCGCTCATTCCAAAATTTGACGAATTCTGTGGGTTTGTTTTAGGCACTAATTTCACCATTATTTCTATCTGAAACATGGCTACCGTTGGATTATCCTTCAACTTCAATAGTGATACCAGGATACTCAATATTTAGGAAAGACAGACCACTTAGAGGGGGCGGTATTTGCTGCTTTGTTAAAAATACAATCCAGTGTAAAGTAATGGACTTCAAAAATCTCCACACTGGCACATTGGAACAATTATGGCTAAAATTAACAATAAAAAAAAATAACTTATGCTGTAGGAACAATTTACAAACCTCCAACTAGTTCAATATCGTGCCTTCAGGAATTAGAGCATATTTTGGCAATACTTTATTCTGAAGTTGAACATATCATTTTAATGGGTGACATGAATATAGATCTTTTTAAAGAGAACAATAACTCCAATTACCTTAAGTCTATCTTTAGATCACTTAATTTGACTCAAGTTATCAATCAGCCCACTAGAATAACATCATCAACTGCTACTCTCCTCAATTTGATTTGTGTGAGTGAAAACTTAAAATACACTGGATCTGGCACTCAAGATGCCTGTCTTACCTCTGATCATCTTTTAGTATATTGCAGCCTATATATTCCACATAAACAACCTATTCCTAGCTCACACGCATTTCGTACTTATAAGTATTTCGACCATAAAATTTTTTCTGAAAATGCTACTTCTATCGACTGGTCATACTGCTATAATCAAGATCCAGTTGATCTAAAATTATCACACTTTAATCAAGTGATAACTGCGTTTTTCGATATACACGCACCTATCTGTACAGCGAAAAATTTTCGACCAAAGCCGGGAGGTTAACATATACATTTTTATTTGCAAAACTAGTTTACAGTGCTGTTTTGATTCGTCTATGATTTTTAATGTTGAGAACGACCCAACTCTATAATCTCAAAATACTAGTAGCAGTCATAAAAGGATTATTGTAAGCTTTAAAATCGGCTGGACTAAACAAATTTATCTGTCAAAGATGAAATTTGGTACTATTTAAAAATACCAACACAAAAAATCATTTTATTTACAAATACAACCAAAACAATACATAATAAAACATTCATATTGAGAACCAGTCACAATCAATAAATCACAAAAGTTTATACACTTGAAATGATTATTCGTTGCAATTGCATGACTATGTAAGTAGTAAATACCAACAAATAATTGAGTTCCGTCTACATAATTTTAAAAACCCCGTGACAATGTTAATTGTGTGTGTTTCGGTAATAAGACAGTAATTAAGTGATTTGAGATCCCAGATTTATTAGTGAAATTGAGGATAGTAAAAGTATCAAAATTAACATATTTTGGAAAGGACAATGATATAGCCGAAAGTTGGTACTTAACGGTTTGTTTTTTTTTGTTTTATGACCGACATGGCCAATAACTTGGGATTATGAATATCTAATAATTAAATAGGAAAAACAGGAAAAATTTGGAGTGACAAATAGTTTTGTTGATGGCATAAAAGTAAGTTTTTTAAGAATTTCTTTTAGGATATGTTTATTTTAGCAACACCTGACTAGATTTGACATTAGGAAATTATTTTTAGGAAATGATATTTGTATGTGTATGAAAATTATTTTTATGTTTATAGAGTTTAAGTTCAGGTTGATTTTTATTTTAATTTATTTTTCAGAGATGGGTAAAGTGAGTGACTTGTAAAGGATACCTAGCTAGCCCAGGATAGTCCTATTTGTCAAAGAGTATTTTATTTTGACTCAAGTATGATTCAATTTAAGATACTAAAGCAAAGGAGTCTTAGGCGAAATAACAGTCTTCCAGATGACATCGAAATTATTGTGGTGACAGACCGTTTGGCACCCCTGATTTTGACTGTAGGAAAAACTTTCAGGGCAAGTGTTATCGTAATATAGAATTTGGGATTTAAAACCTTGTTAATTATTATTTTTGTATTTCTTTATTTCTCTTCTTATTTTTTTTCATTTATCCATAGGAACACATTCATGTACCACTGCAGTTACCCGATGCACCCTTATGTTGTTACGGGTTTCCCTCGCTTTACGGCAAATCAAAATTTAATACATTTAACGCGTATTTCACCCATAACAAAACGAAAAATAAGAAATATAAGTATTCAGAAAAACTGTTGAAATTATGCTCAATGCATACCAAAGGCAAAGACGTACAAGGAATTAAAATGTGCAGTAGCTCAGGTATGGTGTTTTTGGCAAATGCATCAATAACAGGACCAAATATAGGTCTTTCAGGACTATTACAAAAAGATGGATTAAATTGTAAAATGTTGTACTATATCATCTATCAGGAGGCATTATGTGGTATTTTTCTGCAACGAAAAGATATTATGGCTAAGGTATTAACAATTACAAAATTCGTGCTCGAAGTCACTCTCTTACACATAGAAAATTTAAACATTTTTAGATCAGCTCAATGCTGAATATGTTGATCTACTTTTGCATAGTAATGTTCACAGGTAAAGTGCTGGAAAATACCCAAATGGATTTTTTACACTTCGAAAAGAAATTCGTCTTTTTCTTCAAGATGTTGATAAAAGATTTGGCAGAGTACTTAGTTGATGAAAATTTTTTAAGTTTGGTTTCCTAACCGATATTTACATGTTACTTAAATATTTTGAATAAATCCTTACATGCAAAAGATTAAAATCTGTGTGATCTTTACCGACATATTATTGGATTTAAAACCAAATTGATAGTACTGAAGTCTAATTTACAGGAAAACCATTGAGTGGGTTTTGAATCATACAAAGAGTTCTACGAAGAAATGAAAGGATTTGAAAAAGTTCTTAATTTCAATAAATTTGTGCCTAAATCGAATATTCTAATTGTAAATTTCAACACAAGATTTCCTCAATCTGCTGATCTTAAACCTATTTTCAATTCATTCGGCAATTCATTAAATATCGATATTTACTTAGTAGATCCTAAGTATCAAATGGAATTTTGCGACATTCAGATTGTTGCGTTTATTACATCTAATGGTGCATCAGAAATAGTATTCTTAACTTTTGGATAAAGAGAATATCCCTAATTACGTGCACTTCAAATTATTTGTATGTGTGAAAGTACGTACATCTGCGAGTATGCATTCTGCAACATGAAATATATTAAATCAAAATATAGAAGCTCCATTAAAGATTCTACACTTGGAAATATAATTCCACTCGCAACAACAGCTATTGATATGAACATCAAATAAATCTTTGCCCAACAATTATGTCCACAAAGCTCTGCCTCTCTCTCACATTGCATATATATTTATTATTTTTGTTCTTAAATTTTCTTTTCATGTTTTTTCTTCGTGTATATAAATAAACTATTATTGACAAAAGTAATTGACTTTGTAATTACCACCCTTCTTTGATTCCCGAAATGATTGCAGAAAATAAAGTAGCCCATGGACTAACAGAAGTTGGACAGGACAGATCTAAAGGATGACGGGAAAAGCTTGGTAAAAATTACATACCATTAACGACCACTTCCTTTGTTATTATTATAAATTATTTTCCAAAACATGTACTATAATAAAATAGTATATTATGATACAAGTTTATATGCGAGTCTTTAAAGCATGCACAACATTTGAAGGCACAACGCAAAGCAGAGTGCCCTTACACGTTGCAAGTGCTTTAAAGGCACTTATAAACAAATATCATACTTTATTTTTTATATACCTACATTTTAACTTAATATATAGATTTACATATTACTGAATTTATCCGTATTGAAGTGCAATACCATAGATTTAGAAGTTGTTGGAAGCGCAGCCATGATGGATTTTCAAAGCGACCACGTGTATGGGAGTGCATTATAAAATGTGGTGGAGTCTGAACTTTACCTATCTCTGTATTTTATCTTTTAGCTGTGTTCCCTGTTTAAGTTTTAGGAAAAGAAGAAACCAGCAGGTTCCTCTACAGAAATTTGAACTTAAGAGCAAAGTTGCACTTATGATGAACCCTGATTAATTTATAAATACCGTACCTGCGATTACAGCCTGCTAATGTGCATTAAATTAAAAGATAAACAGAATTAATAATTAATTATTTTACACTATTAATTTGAAACATTATTTCAATTATAAATTCTGTGTAATAGGTAGTGCTCATTGCTCAGGCAAGCAATTAATTAACCGCACCATTAAATTATAACAATTGACTTTAAATTAATTTCTTTACAGCACAATAAATTTGTGTGAACATTTATAAACAATTTTCTTAGCCAAATTGCAATCTATCAGCACGAACGGAAAAATTAAACTTAAAACAATTGATTTGATTAAATTACTAGATTGGTATGATTCGTCAGTTAGTTGCTGCACTTATTTATTTGACGTAGAAACGGAATATTGATTTAGACAAACGTAATTTGATCATTCATATGCAAAGATTCAAATCATTTCAACTGTTGTACGTACTATGTACAAAATTACTTGAATATTTTATATTCAAAATATTAGTTATAAGTTTTAACTTAAATTATTTACATGAGCTAATGGTAATCAACATTATCATCATAATTCCGTATGACTATGGCTTTCCTCTAAAAATAAAGAAATCGCAGACATGAAAATAGTATATTCTTTCTTACCATTATCAAACGTTTCTAAAATTTCATCCTCTGAAGATTCTGGGTCAAGCAGGCCGGAATCAATTTTCTGTTGTAATTTTCTAATTTCTTCATCATAACCTTTCCATTCAGGCAAAATTCTTACGGCAGCAGTTAATTTGGCTTCTTTGGTCAATGGATTGTTGCACTGTAACAATTACATTAATTTTATACGAGTTCTATATTTACCCTTCTCCCTCAAAAATGTACAATATACATTCCAACAGCCTAAAAATATCTTAATGTTTAATAAAACTCAATAAAGTATTGCACACTAAAATCGGATACTTTAAAGGTCCATTAAGGCTTTCAATCTCAAGGAGATGAAAGAGAAATTAGCTAACAGCTCAACCCTTGAATTTGAACTAAGTTATAATTAAATTTGATGCCACCAATATTTGGTCCATTTTGAAAGGAGTTAAACCCTCGCAGACGCAAAAGACACCACAAAGACGTTCAAAAATATTACAAACAAAATGTTGATCTTGTAAAACGCCATTTTGACAAGGTAGTTTTTTAAGCAAAAGACTGGGATTTTTTATCTTACGACTATGTGTGCGCGCAGAAATTGAATTTGGCATCATTCGTTTGTTTCATCAGGTATATTTCAAGAAAAGGAGACGTAACGTTTGGAAGTTACGGGAAATAAAAAAATCAGACGTGAAAGATGGGAAAAGTAATTTAAAACAGACAACTTACATATTGAAGTACCCTGTATAATTTTGATTTCAGTGTAAATGTTTAATAAACTATTGCAATAAATAGAAGTTAAATAAAGATCATATATTTAGAAATCACAATGGCAGCATTTTATTTCTATACAATACATTTGAAATGAAATTCAAATTCATTAATTATTTTAAAAGTCATTAAAAATGAAAACAAATTTCAATACATTTCTCATAACATATTACGAAAACTTTTGTACATGAAAAATAGTCCACTTAATAACACTATGTAACAAATTTGTATTCAATTTGTGTCCTTTCTGTAAACACAATAAAATACTTGTTTCAATTTTTAAAACTATTTGCTTGTTAACCTTTCACTATAAAAATTTCACGAAATTTCATATGTTCACACAGTTAGGTTATAAACAGTAAGAAAAACTTAAGAGCACATTTTAGCTAAGTGAAAATCAGCAGAAGGCAAAACGACTTCTGAATAGTCACATAAATAATTTAGATATTTGTAATAAGTTAGGTTATAAAATTTATGCACTACTTCTTACACTACGAGAAATTAAAGTTCAACTCATACCTGGTAAAGAGTAACGATTTAGTAGATTGTTACTTGTATTTTAGTTTTCTTTGAGTTTCACGTAACATCCTGTAGAAACATCTTGATGTCGTCAGCACCTCATACTAACAGAAACAGCTGACCAAGTTTTCGACTTTTTAAGTAGACACTGCATTGTCTTGCAGCTACAGATAATTAGGTTCCATCAAAGAAAAACCCCGGCATCCAGATATTTTATACAACGTAAGTATTATTGTTGCATTTACCAGAACTCTACTTCTTTTCATTTTAAATTTTATAGTAGTTTTAAAGGTATATACAACATTAAGAAAAATTTACGAAAAATGTGATGATATTTAACATAAAACCAAAGACATGATCATAGATAGGTATAAGTATAGGTCCTGGCAATATCAATTGTGTTACCAAAATATAATAAACATGGTTTGACGAAACAATCAAAGATTATCTGTCGACATCCTACCATCCATAAATTATGAGACAGGTTTGAATATGTAAGGTCTCACTTTGCACCTCAAGTAAAACATCATAAGTGACCTCATGGTAATGAATAGATATTTAACATTGGAGAGTTCTGCACCAGAAGACAGTCAAATATCAAAAGAGATGAACGTTATACAAACGCTACTGATAACCCAGAAAACAAAAGAAGGGGTGAGCAGAGAACTAAATGACACTCCTCAATGGCATGGATTCAGATTCACATTAGGTTTGTTTTGAAAGGCGTGCTTCAAAAACTCAACCAATAAGAAAATTAATTATAAAAGTATTTATTTGTATAAGATAAATAAAGTAGAGAATTGTAAATAAACTTAATAATTTCCGTGTCTATTTTTATTTTCTAGTACAAGAGTAAACGTGAACATATATTTAAAATAAAATTGAATTCCAAATGGTGATAAAATGTATATTTAGAGTAAGACAGGCAAAAGTATTTTATAAAGTGAAGAGCATGTTGTAAACGGCTAAGTCTTGGCCAAAAGACATGTTACAACTCAAAGGAAAAAACAAGAGTTCATAAAACTCACAGAGATTAGATTACACACCAGACATCATTATACAGTACATATTAGCATACCACTCTGAAGTAGAGCAAGGTGGGCTTAATGACATCGTGAAGCAGCTACTTGAACAAAAGAAATGCAATTCATTAAAAGTCATCAACATGAACAAGGGGGGGGTCAAAAGGTAAGGTTTGGTTTATCATAAAAATCCTGTTAATTATGAAGTAATAAATAAGGGTTCATGCGATTGTTAACAGATTTATTACATAACCTACAAACCCGAGGAGATTAGAACAGTTTGTTTCCCAGCAGAATATTTTGGAATTCAAGCCCCTAAGGATGATATATCCCTTGCTTCGATGGAATTCAGATCCGGGAAGGTAAGATTCTTATAGACTTAGAAATGTAATTTGAATTGTACAGATAATGACGTTTATACAGTGTTGCCAATGTGTAGTGTTACATTTTTAGGAATATAAGGTGTGGATATCGTGTTTAACCATAAAGGTTAAATGCATTAAAAATGAAATGATAATGAATTTTACCAATTTTTATTAAATGTGTGTATTCTGTTATAGGAATATTTGTAGGTCACTAAGTCGACTATTAATGTGTACATTTAAAAATTGTTTTATGTCTATTTGTTCATAGAAATGTTCAAATAATGTTATTTTAAAATAGATTTAAGCCACGTGTGTGGAGAGTAGTTTTATTTGTTCGAACAGATAGGTGACTTTTGTAAGGAAATCCATTTCACCAAAAGCAGACCCCATAATTAACAACCCCCAGGTTTGCATGTTGGCCAGAGGAAATCTTATTAACTGAGACTTCATTGACGCTCTTTAGACTTGACGGACTGAAAACCTAACAAGGTGAGTGGTGTTAGCAACATAGCTTGAAATCGCACCTAGGCAAAATTTCTATTATTATGCAGGTTTATTCGAATTTCTGCCATTTATTACTATAGCAACCCACTCCTACACCACTATAGTTGGCTGGTGCATCCTTATTTTGTTACAGAATTCTCGTCCATTCTGCACAATTCCAAATTAAAAAATTTAATGCTCCAAACACCTATAACAGGGAAAGGGCATGCGCGTCGTTGCATTTGCTGGTAATGATATAAGGTTTTTGGCAAAAGCCATTCACTTTAATATCATCTCTCTAATGATACAGGTATGAAGTATATCGCTACTAAGGCAATGTAAAATCAAACCTCCTATCCTCCACATTTTCCTTTGTATCTGATCCATTTAAGGTTTAACCATTAAATATCGATGAATCGTAACACTCAATTTGACCTATTAGCGGTTTTAATACACATAGATGACATTCACAATAAACACAATATTAATAGTATTATAATAACAACACGAGGCAAGATATTCCATTAAAATTGATCTAAATAGAAAGTGTATCTCCTCGTGAGGCGCGGCAAGTAACCTGAGCATATGTGGACGTATTAGTTCTGGCAAGGAAGCAAACAAAACAAAAACTAGGTGGGATCTTCCTGCATTTCAAAAAGATGGCAAGAAACTTACAATTGATGCCGATTTGTACCATACCGCTCACCAAAATAAGTAATGATTATTTTCTTTTACAAGCACAAACAGTAAGAAACAAAACAACATATACAATACAAAAAAAATATGATACAACTGACATAATTAAAACAAAATACAAATTGGTAACCAACAATTTGACTACTGGGTAGTTCAGTTCTCCTTGGAATGTACGCACATGAGCAACTCGTATGAAATTATAAGTATCAAAACTTATAGTTAAATAACACAAAATCACCTCACAAACAGTTTGAAACCCACGATCGGGTGATTGATTACTGCTCCATAAAAGTGTTGGACTTCCGGTTATCTCAACCTAATTCCAATCAACGGGTTGAATTTTTGGGAACCAATATGGCCCTCAAAAAATAAAATAGACGCTTGGTAGGAGATTATCCGAACATAATTGGCTACTTCGCCTAACTCGTGACCCTCTGATCAAGGTACTTGCCCTACCAAAGTAACCTGTGGCCTGTTGAGCATTTGGATGTTAGAAACAAAGCCTTGCTTTGAAGCATAAAACTACTCTTTTTAAAACCACACAAGATATTCTTGACAAACTTCGGATGGGTGTATCAAAATTGTACTTCCTTCATGTCGCTTTCTCTATCTAACCTTTACATCTTTAAACTTACGTATTTCGGATCTACATGTATCTAAGTCAGCACAAAACTGTATATGACATGTCTTTGTTCTAAGATGATGAATCATGGACATTATTATGTATTTTCAAGACAAATCAAAATCAGGTTGTATCTACCATGATGACATCACCGCTTAACCTTTTTAAAAACTGACATAAATTTTATAACCTTTAATTATGGATTGAATATGATGTAAAATAATTCTCTCTTACATTAGAATTTATAGACTCCTGAAACATATTTCCTAAATGGAATAACCTAAGACTGTACTGTGTATTTGTAATGAAAATGTAAGTGTGCTATGTAGTTAGAAGCAAGAGTCGTGTATAACAGTGAAAAGACATGTTTATATTTGGTTTGGTTTTTCAATGAATGTAAAGGTATAGTTACGGTTTTGTTGTAATAAATTATTTTGCAGTTAGCTAGAGGCGCAATTGAAACATCAGGTCATTCAACATTTGATTTTAGAAACTTTCGTTTCAGCTAGCAGTTTTAAATAGGCTTTTTAGTGCTCTTACGCAATAGTGTACTTAACGATTTCTCAGGTAAATTTTAGGGCAGAATCACTCTTCTGAACTCAGGTTTTGGCACCCTCTGGTTATTCTTTTAGGATTTTTCCCTAGAAACTTTACAAGATTAGCTGACGTCCAAGATACTTCCCGATTAAGACATATTTCATACCCAATAGTATTCTGGCAATCATTTTTGTTAGTACATTCGAGGTTTACCGTATTTTACCGAAACAGGATTATTAGCAGAATACTTCACATAGTATTTTCTGTGAATTACTGGCTAGATTTTCTGGGGCCAAAACCGTATGTAACAAATTCAGTTACAATTGATGGTTAAAAAACCAAATGTTTAATATGAAAAATAGAGGCATATTGCATAGTTCTGTATTTTTTCATAAAATAGTTATGAAATATTGCCCACTGTATTTAAGTGAAACAATGAAATATCGAATCCATATACATAATTTAAATTTAACACATAGGAGTTTAATTACACCACACGTTAGAAACACTGATTTTTATAAACGTTCATTTACCTATAGTATCTATAGCATCTATAGCGGCATGTCGGTAAAATTTAGAACACTGGGTAGGGTGTTTCAATCGCTCTCTATGATGTTGATTGCATCTACAACTTAAGAGCTAAAATTAAGCAAACAAAGTAAGCCTCGTGAATTTGATCCTTTGATTCTCAAGGCAGCAGATAAATAATATAGATGTGCAAAAGATTAATTCTGTATTGTATTAAAATTATATACGTATAATTGTTAGTACAATTTGGTATTTCTTAGTTTTGCTTTGCCAAAATCGATTTGATGGTAGTTAGGTAAAACAGGGGTACTCTTCTTTTGGATACCATCTGATCATCTGTAACGCTAATGCGTTAATTAAGCAGACATTTGTATATAGAAGAGCATTTGTTATTTAAAATAGTGAAAGAAGTTTTAGTGCAAAAAGACTTGTAAAATTTTATAAAAGTTGGGTAGTTTACAGTTTATAAAGGGGCTAGTCAATTATATTATTAAAGTAAAATACTCAAATAAACAGGAAAAGTACTCAGTACATTCTTTTACAACAGCAATAAAAGAGGCTTCACATGTTGAATGTGTATTCATAAGCATTGCCATGCATTGCAAGACACCGAAATCATCATAAATTACTTAAATAGACAGAAACCATAAAATGTCATAAATGCGTAGGGACTAACCAATGGCACATAACTGGTGTTAAATGCACAGTGTGAAAATACCAATACCTACATACATTCTCATGCACCAAAAAACCATTACATAGGGACTAAACTAATGGCACAGATCTGGTGTTAAATGGACGGTGTGAAAATACCAATACATATATTCTCATGCACCAAAAAACCATTGACCTCAATCATACGTTCAGTTCAAATCGTACAAACCATGTGAATAGAGGAAATTGGGAATCCCAAAAATAATATAACTTATAAATACCGCTATCGAAGAATGGACCAAGGATTGATTCCGATGAATTCAAATCTATGAACACAAGTTTTTAGCTTCAGTTAAGTGACAAGTACAATCGTCAGGTGGATAAACCAGTTTACAGTAATTTACGTAATGGTAACTTGAAATCGAGTTCTAAAGAAACAAACTGCAAATGCAAAAGTATTCATGGATTTGATAAAAGTGTCGTTATATGCAAAAATTTATGTAGTGAATAGTTTCCGTCAACATATGTTAGATATATATGAATTACTGACAGCCAAAGTTTGTCATTCACCAAAATGATTGGTTAAACCTTGTATTCAAACCAAAAGCTGTAAGTGATAGAATTTTAGCTTTCTACAAGCTTTATATTTTGTTGACATACATTCCATTCATTTTACATACAATTTATTAGGACAGACTTTTACGTTGGTTAAGACTTAGTAAAAGTGTAATGTAATAGAAATGAGCATCACAATTGTATTCGTAAAAATTTACATATACCAGTCAAATTTATTGGATAATTACACTTGAATAAATTTAAGATCTTCCTTTTCTTTTAGATACACGGAAGTTGGCCAATTACGGTAGAGTTTAGTTTATTTGTGTTGGTTGTGTTTGTTCAACATTGAGATATTCACACTAAATATAGATATAGTTTAATTATTATATGTGCTTAGTTTAAATCAGTAGAAAGAGAAAAAGATGTATACAAGTTTCCATCAACCTGTGTGACAGAAATAACCATTTAGTCGTATCATAGACCACAAACCATCTATCAAGACCAAATTCCAGGGGGTTGGCACACAGAATATTTATTGGATCGAAAGTTCAGAGACCTGTCCAAGTAGATAAGAATGCCAAAGTTTGTATATCCCTAAAAGCTTTGCAGTTGTTTTCATAGAATATACCACACAACATTGCAAGTAGCTGGTGCATTATTACTTTGTGCTAAAGTAAATTTTAAAGACCATTAGTGATAATTGCACATGTAACACATCATTATATTTTCAAGTACTTACTTTTGTTTTTATATTTTTGTATGTTAATTCTTTTCTTTTTGTATTCATAACATCCGTGTTATGCTATAATGGAAACAATAGTTATTTATTATACAAGGGAAAAAAGTACTAGATTTTAGCTCGAGGTGTGTTTGTCTCCCGAGGCAAAGCGGAGAGGAGACCAAACACTGAGAGTTAAAATTTTACATTTTTACCTGTGTATAATACACTATTTTTTTCCGTGACAGGCAAAACAATGATTTAATATTGAAAAAATATTACAATATATTCGAGTCAAAAATCAATCGATGTCAAATTTGAAGTTTAAAACAAGTAGGCTGTTGTACTTATAGGGACAGTTAGACTTGGGTTGCTAAGGAAACCTTTAGAGTAATCAAATATCTGTCAATTTAAGTCTGCCAGCGGTTTCAAAAATTGCTTACTTAAGTTGTTTTGAATATTCAGAAATGTACAGTTTTGCGCTTCACGTTCACACAGGTGCTGCAGTTACGCGATAAAGTTTTGATACGATGTTATGTTACAACCGAATGTTACAAGTGTGGACCCGGCTTTAAATTAAATATCTTCGTGTTCTTACTTATTTGCACATACCCGGGAAAAAAATACTCATTTTTCCCGGGAAAAAAGTAAATTCATAAAAAGTGACATTTTGTTATCTGTCAAGAAACATTAAATCTCAATTTTTTTTCCCTTCACAGAAAAAAAACTATTATTATTATCAACTAAAACATTAATATCACTCTATAACTTCATGAAAAAGTTATATTACTGACATTCCTCATAAATAGTTAAATAGTTGGGTGTACAAACCTTGCCACCCATCCACATTTACTTTGATTTTAATTAAATATCATATCTAACTCTTTAACTAAAATTGACAACAAAATGACTAATCTAAAGTTTTAAAGCATTTGATTACAATACAAACTTACCAAATCAATGGTTTTGGCATACACTTTTGAAGCATCATCACACCATGTTTCACACCAAAGCCATTCTTGTGGTAATGATTTAATAGATACTTGATGAATCATATTATTAGGAAGGTCTTGATCTAAATTAGATAAACTATTCGGATCTTGACTTAAAGCTTGATATTGCCCTCTTAGTCGATCACCTGCAGCAATTCTTCTAAAACGCTTAAGATCTACTACATAGAGTGCTGAAATATGATATCTGCGACCTTGAAGATGAGTGCGCCAATAACCCTGTTTCCAAAATCTAAATCCATCCATTTCTCTTCTAGAGTCACAAAATGGTGTGTAACCATATGGTGCTCCTCCCAAATCAAATTGTTGTAGTTCATTCATATCAGCACGAACAACCTATATATTTAAAAAATAATGTTTTATATTTGAAAGTATTGCATACTTGATCGGCATCTACAAAAATAATTTTCTTGACATCTAGTGGAAATAGTACATCGAGGAAAAGGATTTTATATCCCCAAATAATCCGCTGCTTCTCAGTTTGTTGATGTAACCACCTGGGCCATTTATATTGAACTAATTCATATTCAAATTTGTATTCTTTAGCCATGTAAGGTAAAAAGTCCTACAAACCTATCATTATAATATTTTTAAAATTTAACTTACTTTTAATTGTGGTGACAAATAATTTTTCAAAAACCAAAACTTGACAGGTTTCTTTGTATGTTTGAGTACCGATAACATCATGATTCTTATAAACCTCTCATATAAATGGCCAGAAGCTAAGGAAAAGATGTTTAGTTTTTCTTCCACATCTTCTTCACCACCGAAAAGAACTACAACATCAAAATTCTTGTCAGAAATTATTAAAGCAAATAAAAGTTAATAAGCGCTTGTACAGAACAATAATGGAAATATACAAATACTATATTTCTACGTTACCCCCAGACCCAGAGAAGCTCCGTATCTTTTGAAATGAACAGTAGTATTACTGTTATAAGCAAAAGTTAGTTTAAAATGCTGACAAATGTAACAATATAGGTACGATACCGCTTGGAAGAGATAGAATAAGTTTTTTGTATCAGTGTGTTACGTTTTTTAAAACAAAAGTTCTGACAAACTACATTTTTTTGGCCTTCTTCATTTTTGATATGCCAGGTGTCCTTAAAAATGCAGAACATAGGAATTTACTAACGCTAGACAATCTAATTTAAAAACAGAGAAGTACTTTCAGAATAGCATGTCTACTGATGCCTGTTGCTTGATTACATGTAAATGAACAGCAACTAGTAAAGATTTCTATCTCTTTTTATATTAATGCACTGTTAAGTGTTAAGTGAATTAACTCATAACATGTCTTTTTCAATTATTGGATAACCAGTTTTTCTTGCTTATATTCACTAAATTTACTGTATTTAGTTTAAAAGTAGAAGAAATCTCCTGTTTCCTGGATCCGGCCTTGAGTAGGTTATAAGTTGTATTATTAGAAAGATTTACTATGTATAAATACGCTAGGATACCATCTCAGAAGGGGTTGTGCTTCTGAAGAACTTTAGTACTGGCCTTCACGTAAGCAACTGTGATTATCAGAAGTGGTGCTACCACGCTTCTTTCCATGTAGTGCCCCTAACTTATCATTCCTATCTGTTCTTGCATTTCCTTTAAGGCACTGCGAGGATGCTGACAATCATGTGATAACAAATTTAGGACGACAGAACCAATGATCCCTTGAGAAAAGAGCTCAATGCCACAAACTAATGAACTAAATGTAAGTTTAATAATTTTATTATTTGTAGTTAGAAATTAGCACAAATAAGCTTTAGAAATTAACCAAATAAGGTAATAAGGGTTCGTACAGGGTTACTTATAACAAATGGTTCTAAAACTTATGGGGGTCTTTTGAGAACATTTGTATGCCTCACAGCTGAACTCTAGACTTTACTCTAAGCGGTAGATAGCAATGGAAAGGGTATGGGGGGTTGTTTTCAATAATGTCTAAATGAGCATCACTACATTTAGTAAGAAAGGGAAATGTGGAACCCAAAAGAAATTGATACCGATATAAAAAGTTAGCCAAGAACGAGTCGAGCTCGACCTATTACGGTTCCGTACCAATACTACAGTGAGCAACCAATAAACCAAATTAAGCTGTTTTTATTTTTTATGTATATTTAAATATTATCCAAATTTGATTATGATAACTGAAAAATGAATATATTGTACATAGTTTTCGAGAAAAACCTCTGTGACAGATGGACGAACGGACACAGGACTGATCTTATCGACAAGTCGAGCGCGAAGCAAACACTGCCGTACCATCCTTTACTGGAACCATTTCGCCGCATTTTCAGGCCCCTATTTGAGAACCTCTGGATAAGACCAGAACGCAGAGATTTTCGTCATCCAGTAAGCTATAATCACATACTTAAAATCCAAAATTTCAAGTCTGTAGGTCATTTAGTTCCAAAGTTAAGCGAAAGCAAACTTTTGCATTTATGACACTCACTCACTCACTCATAATCATCAGAATAGAACTAGTACTTCCCAAAAACTCAGAGAGCTGAAATTTGGTACAGAGTTAGGGTTTAATGGCCACCTAAAGGGAAAACTATAAAAACTATGATAATCGAAGATCTGGAGCCCCTGGTGACCCTGATTAGAAAACACAAGAGCCCAACCAAACTATTAGAAGAGATCGACATACCGTCTTTACAAAAAAATATTCAACTTTGTGGGCTGCTTTATTTGATATCAAAAATCGAATGAAGGAAGATTAATGGAAATAGCACAATGTTTGAGGGACTTACCAGAAGATACTTTTTGTTTACTGACTAGAAATATGTATATGCAGTTAAATAATGCTATGTTAAAAGCGATTCCGCACCCCGAGATAAAGTTAGTTGCTAAAGATTCCTTGGATTGTTCAAAATGTATGATAACGAAAGCCCGGGCATGTTTACAAAAATATGAAGATGATGCGTCGATGACTGCTGGACTAGAAGAAACTATAATCATTAAAGAGGGAGCTAAAGTAATCCTTAGGATAAACATTGATGTTAGTTTAGGTTTAGTGAATGGGTTGATAGGCAGTGTACAAAAAGTGAGGTGGGACCCAGAAGACCACACAAAGTCTAAACAATTGGTAGTGAAATTCGCTAATAATTTGATTCACGAATTATTGCCTATTAAGGCAAAATTTGAGATCATACCCCGGGCATACGTGTACAGAGAACAATTCCCAATCAGTGTGGCGTATGCCCTAACAATTCACAAGAGCCAAGGTCTAAGTCTAAAAATGCCCTCATGGCACCTCCGTATTCTCTTGTAGCCAAGCCTACATGGCGTTTTCACGAGTAACCAATCTTCATGGGGTGCACCTCATAAATGTTGACTTCAAGAGTATAAAAGCTCAAGCTTCAGCGATCACAAAATACAACCGGCTTAGGCGTAAATACCGTGCCAATCTTTCAGAAATTAAACCGTCTAAACCGTCTAAAAGAATAAATAATGAACGTGAATGGGCAATACGAAAAACTGTTGCTACTGTACAAGAATCAGAACCGGAAAAAAAGAAAAGAAAGATGTGTAATAATAAAAAAACTACTCCTAAAAAGAAAAAAAATGTGTCAAATAAGAAAATCTAATAAAATAAATCAATATACCCACGTTTCTACAAAAAGAAGTGAAATCTCACCAAAAACATTCTGTAAAAAACTAGCCAAGTCTCGAAAGAGCTGTTTCTTTATCTCTAAAAAGTAATGAAATCTAGACAAAGTCTAAGGTTCCTTACTGTGATTTCTTTATTATTATAGTTAATGTTGTGTGACTTGGCCGTTGAAGGGTACACAAGAGTACAAAACCAGGTGCTCCATGACACCATTGCACCAATCTGTCGCCAGAACTGCTACCCATTGACGATGGAAAATCGCCACTTGGAAAACGTTGATTGAATAACCAGTCAATTGTATGCTTGATAAAGCTGCATTTACACGTAATGTTGCACGCAATTGTGTTTACACGTAATGTTATATCTGTTGTAACTACCTACGTTTGTTAAGCGAGGTAATAGCCCATACTGGTATTGCTAATTGAACGCTAGTGTCTCATTTTAGGCTGTTGTTGATTGTGCAACACATGCATTCAGCATTCACAATGCTAACTTCTGCTCTCTTCTTTTTTGAGCGTCAAATCGACCACCAATCTAACATAAAATAGAAGTACAGACGGACTTCTATCAATGATTAGAAGTCCGTCTGTACTGGAAATAATTTTTTATACTGTTTGTTTCAGGCTCGCCTATACATAAGTATTATTGAAATACGCAGCTTTATCAAGCCTACAATTGACTGGTTATTCAATCAACGTTTTCCAAGTGGCAATTTTTCAAGGGGTAGCGGTTCAGCAGTAGTTTGCGCCTCCAATGTAGTTCAAAATTAAAGCAATACTATATAGTAATTATCACTTTGTATCTCATAGCATAGCTAAATTTCATTAGAATATTTTATATTTTTAATAACTGTAAAACCTTTTCTTTAATAAAAAGAGTTGATTTTCTTAGGCATGACAATGAATAGACGAACGTCTCATAATAAATTCTATTTCGTTAATATTAGAAATTTTAATTATTCTTGTTGTTTTAAGCATAAAATAAAATCTGAACCGTAGAGTGTGGTTCCTAAAATTACAACAAAAAAGTTTACGTAATACACTGGATCCATTTTCTACTCACAATCAGAATGTATCAATCTTAAATACATTATAATTATTAAAGACTTTCACAACGTTACCAAAATTAGACGACAATAAAAGCAAAGGTATACTTAAATTTATAAACAAAATCAATTAAGTAAATAGTAGATGTACTGAATATTAATATAAAACTGGTCCTCTTTCTGCATAATCAAGGGCGACATTTAACAAGTTACTTGTTAGATAGTATGGCAACAAAATCTTTATAATACTGATAATATTTAACCGTATTATTCTACGTTATCTTATCACATACAGAATCAATTCACACATCAACCCTAAATCTAACTTTTAAGTTCAAATTAAATTATTAGCACAAATTTTGACAATTCTTCAAAGCAAAATTAGTAAAACACATGCCTGCATTCTAAGCGATTTAAAAATCGGATATCAAACTTGAATATTACTTACTTTATTATTACCTTAATGCGCATTGTTAATTAATTTAAATGTAGTCAGTGAAATAACTTCATAACCCTGCCAACGCTCTTGTAGTTGCTATTCTAAAGTCACAGGTCGCTAGATGATCCATCTTGGTTTCTTAAAGGACAACTTTTGACTGACTCTATTCGATAAGGGAACCTGTTGCCGAGTTGACCGGATATTTAATCCTAGCGGCAATTTGTTAAACGATATACAATATACGAATGTAGATGTTTGCTTGCATTGTAACCAAACCAATTATTCAAATAAACATAATAGAAATATTAAGGGTGTCCTTAAATGGGAATTAAGGTGTTATTTGAAGTATGCAATATTTATGAAACTTGGTAGATGTGAGTACTCAACACGTAATTTGCTTTGTTGTCTGGGTTGTATAATTCCATATCTTGTATTGTTACGTACAACAATACCTAATAAGATGGCAATATAAACGTAAGATTTGAAGATGTTAGAATATAATATAGCTTTCTAATCAAAAATAATGTGTTAAAGTTAGTGTCTTTCTTAATTTACCGATTGTACTAAGAACTAAACTAAATGAATTAAAAACATCTATTATATTACCGAGCTAGAAAATACCTTTCAATTTCTTAATAAAACACTTTGTGTTTGTTGAAATAAAATTACTACTTACACTAAAAAAATATATCAATTTTATTACCGGACGAGAAAACACCTTTCAATTTCATATCTAAATAATGGCATTCCTTGATGTAAAACTTTATAGGTTTTGATACTCTAGAATACATTGCGCGTGACTTTTAATGGTTTACTTTTCTACTAGGTCACGTAACTTATTACTCAATATTTTAAAATAACAAGAAAGTTAACTTTCTCATATTCAGACATGTTTCTTAGAAGAAAAATTAATGTTTGAGCTTTTAATAAAGCAAGGAATTACAAGTATGATTTTTTTTGTAAATATCTTAACATAATTTAGATCTATTTGGGTGTAAAGTTTTTAAACTTGATAACTAAAAAAATGCGTTTAGATTTCATGTATAATATGTAACCTATAAATAATTTATTTTCACAATTAAACCTATATAGAATAACTTATTTTGAAATATCAATCTTAATACTTTTTTAATAAATACATTTGACCTACTTGCAATTTGCCATTGACAAATAACAATGTTTTCCTTTTTACATTAAGTTGCTTATCGCTTAGATAAATTTTCTTAGGACAAATACATGTAATTCGTAATAACTCTTTAAAATATTTACCATATAGTTACTTTTACTTATTCATTTAAGATTGCAACGCTTGAAAATTGTTTGTTTCCCATTTGATTGCTAATTTTTTTTTATTTAAACAGACCTTTGTAGCAATTTTCTCGATTATTGTGTACCTATATATTAACTTTACCTAACTTTTGATAAGTTTAATTTGCTAAGTTACAAATAAAAATTTGTAAATTGATTTTTAGAGGATTTTTTTTCTCGAAAATTAAACAAACTATTAAACTCAATTACCTATCTTTAAAAACCAAAGAAGTTTGTTTTGAATCGACCAAATTTTCTGTTAAATTACCTTCAAAATTTATGTTGTTAGTCCACATATTTACTAACTGGAAGATCTTGACGGTAGACCACAGGGAAAGTGGCTTATAAAAGACCTAAAACCGTTTGCCGATAATACTCTTTCACAATAATTAATATTTATATCCCCTTTCTAAATACATCTTGTATTATAAAATATTTTATACCTGATAATGTCTGTTGTCGTTTCTCTTTGCTAGATTTTTCTCCTTATCCTATATTAAAAACCCAATTCTATCTTTCATATTTAAATAGCTAAAACACTTTAGTTTTTCTAAATTTATTTATTCTTTCAATAAATTGCTTTTCAATATTAAAATTGGATCCTAATGATAGGAAATTTTTATTGTCATCTTTTCACATTCAACAACAATCTAATCCACTGAACAATAACCAAGATCCAAATAACCTAAATGGTAGTGTATTCTGTGCTATATAAATTTAATAATATCCACTTTCATTGACCAGTAATCTAAATTCCTTTAATGAACAAATATTTTGCGCCTAACATCATAGTATTTTTGTGCATACTACTAATTTTCCATATTGGAGTTATTTTCCAATCGTGCTGCTTGTCACTAGCTAATAAATTGACATCCTGATAATAGTTAATTAAGATTTTTCCATCCATTCATTATACACCCTATACATTTTGCTACAAATTAATATATAATACACATAGTTCGCTTTAGCAAATATTGATTTATTGTTGTTTTCATACATGTGAATTTTTTCGCATGCTAAGCATTGGGATTTCGAAAACCATTAGAAATAGAGATTCGATTAAATGGGGAAAGAATTACCTATTTCTAAGAGCAACAAGAATCCAAAAGAAAATTGAGATCATGTATCGTTCTCAAACGGGAACGAAAAAACAGAAATTTTCGATTTCCATTTTTTGATTCTAGTTTCTGCATTTTTAAATTTTAAAAAATAATATAGGAACTTTTTGTTTTAAATTTCGAAAGCTACGAGGTGCAACTATTAACACTTTATTTACATATTTTGTCTTCTTAGGGCCACCAGCCACTTCAAAATTTTTAAATACAAACCTGGATTTTTTATTTTAGTTTTCGCAAGTACTTTTAATTTATAATTCAACAATGTATGACATTTGTACAGTTTTATCAATTAGACTCTGATAAATGATAATTTGAGTTTACCAAAATTTCAAAATACTTTTATTGCATTTAATTATGAGGTATGGCATTATTGAAAAAAAAAGAATTATGCTTTCTTACTTGGCTTTAATTAAAGTTGTTAATTTTTCTATTTTACTGAAAAAAAAGTATAATTATTTTAACAAACAAATATAGAAAACAGTTAAATACCAACCTTTTCTTTTATCATTTCATTGTCCATTTGAAATATTAAAGTTATATGCTTTAACTAACACCATGTTCCATCAATAAAACTTACATTTTAAAATCAATATACACTGATTCAGTCGCTAATTAGTTGGACAAAATAATTACTTTCACTTTGACTAATTTCCTATTACTTCAATGCAAATCATTTACATTTTCAATTCACATGTACATAATTAATAAATCTAAACATAATAGCTCATTCTACCCACTACTTAATTTCAGGATGCCCTACAACGCCAATTTTCTCATTAATTACTCTGCTTTCCCAACAAACAGCCGCTTACTTAACCCAAACAAAATCCAAAATTTTTGTAGGGGACACTCACAATTTTCTTACTCCGTTTAACTCGAATGTCACAACACTAACTCCCTCGTGTGAACCTATCTTGCACTTGCAAGCGTAGTTCAACTTCATGTCGCCCACCACGTATTTCCCTGCGAGAACCCAGTCACATCTTGAAGCTCTGCTACTTTTAACTTGACCCTATACCAACCTCAACAGCACAACCCTTCTACCTTATTATCCCTTGTATGACTACATTTCTATTTTATTAATTACCTGGTCACGAATATTTAATTTATTTTTTTCCATCGCATGTCTAACCACTGTCACTTCTTCTACTATATAAAAATTCATTAGCACAATGTAACATTTTATCTATGATGAATAAACCAGCTATTGTCACATTAGTTTGTATATAATGTGTATTATTATTATTGTAGTGTGGTATTATTTTAATAAACCCCTAGGTTTCGTGTTTGAATCCCGACACAAACTACTTAAAAAATGATAGGTGTGCATTTTTTTGCAAAAATATGCCCTCGTTGGGATGAGGGTAACATGTAGGTCCAATGTGCATGTGATGTCAGGCACGTTAAAGATTTCGGCAAAATTCAACATTTTCAAATAAAAAGAAAACTCATTTCCTGACAAATGCAGTACCTTCAGGTGGAACATTGGAAAATAAAATTTAAGGTGCTTAATTGAGCGATCACTACAAAATGTATGCTACAGTGTTTCAAATTAATTCTCAACCTTGAAATTTCAAAAATTACGGCAGTTCCAAAGTAGGTTAAGTGGAGAAAGTAATAGCAAATTTCAAATCTATTACTGTAGGTAGTACCTTCAGGTGGAGCATTAGAAAACCAAATGTAAGGTATTATTTTAATGACTTTGGTGGTCAGAACTAATGACATTTGTCTATTGTAAATTATATTTCCATATAAAATACATATGTAACATTTTATAATATTAAGATGTTTTCATTTGCAGTTTTAATTTACGTCATCAGTCTGGATTATTACGTTTACAATGTATTTAAAAGAAATAATGTTATACCTTATTAGCCGAGTGACCTTTATAGGAACAAAATTTGAAATATCCTGCTTAATTAAGATTAATGATTTGTAAAATCTATTATACATGGCATATCCATTCAAATTTACTAATTTTTCCTTTCTCGTCTAATTTATAGCTAGCGTAATGTAACATGTTTGAGTGAGGAAGGTAAGGATAATAGGGTCAATCTTAAAAAGGGAAATGGCGTTACCTAACCAGAAACTGAAGAGAATAAAGGAGAGTTACGTCTTCTTTTAAATAAAGGATGAAATTTAACTGAAATTACTAAATTCTTGTTTCTAGAAGTTATACATAAAATACATTAATTTTTACTGAATATTGTGGTGTGCTCGCCGTAATAAGTTAGAAACGATTATTTTAATGTTATTATAAATATATCATGTTGTTGTTTCAGGGAAAATTATTTTGTTTATTAAATGTTAAGTTCAAGTTAGTATAATGTGGCGGTTTCGAATTAATATAAGATGTAGGATCTTTATTATTTAGTGCAATGTAAGCAAAGCATTAGTAATTCTTGAAGGTAGTGAATTTTTGGATTGGGTTACAATCAGTTCGACCTTCTAGAATTCACAGAATTTATTATCTTGCAATGATCTTGATATGGAAAATTTTTAATGGCAAGGCACCTGCATATTCGAATCAATATATAATACTACAGTGCAATAAACAAAATCATCATACTAGATCACATACGGATTTTAACTGCCAAAGAACTAATTATTCAAGAACAATGAATTCACTGTTCTATAAAGGCTTGTACCAATTTAACTTATTAGATAAAGATTTAAAAACATGTAAACAAATACAACGATTTAAATGCTTGTTGTTGGAGCACAATCATAAGAATGTAATAATAAGCAATAGTTAATATTCACATATATGAATGATTTGGATGTAAGGATAGGCCTTATTCTATTTAATAAATTTATTTATTTATTATTAGATGAAAGGTTGTCATCTAAAAATTCATCCACCATGTAATAGCAACGTCCGACAAGCCAAGAAAATAAGCAGTCTTGCATTTTTTCAGGGGTTTTAATGATCTAATGGAACATGGAAGTTTATTAAAAATGTTGGAGCCATATATATTAAAGATTTAATTTTTATAAAATAGAATGAAGGTAAGTATATGTGCACAGTATTCCTGAGAAATACGGGCAGTCTGAAAAGTAGACAGAAAAATGGTGGCAGCTTTTTGAAATGCTGTGTTTCAGATGTATGAGGATGACAGCATGGACAGACAAAGTTAATAACAATATGTTATAGAAATAGTAGTGGGAAAAAATTGAAGAAATAAAAGTGCAGAATACGCTCTAAGGCATTTTTGGGGAATAGTATGAGATATATTACAAGCAGAGATAGGAAAAAATAGGTAGATGTAGACCTCGATCAGATAGTGATAGATGCAGACTGTGCAAATTTCAGGGAAATGTGTAGGTTAGTAAGGAATAGGAAACAATGAGGGTCCGCGTCTAACCAGTTCCAGGACTGAAGACCTAATGATGATGAGAATGAGGGTCACATATGTGAACATCGAATAGAAAGTTAGTACATTAAGTTTCTTAAAAAGAGGTTTGCAGTGAGCATTTATCTCTGCATCCAACAGAATTCGGATGGCTCTTTTTTGCAACTAGACGTGCGTTACCCCAGAAGACAAATCCATATCTCATTCTTGATTCAAATAATGCTAAGTAACATTTCTTTGTACAATCCACAGGCAACTCCTTGGACACTGATTTAAGTGAATAACATGCTGAAGATAATTTGGATGATAAATAAATATGCTCAGACCATATCAATTACTAGTCTAAGGAATTTAATGACAGATCCGATATAATGATGTTTTGCAAAGATAAAGGTTTAAAAAGCATAGAGCAAGTTTTCTGTTCATTTACTGATAGTTTATTAATATAAAACCCATGTCTAATTGACAGAAGATCAGTATTTAATTTCTCTATTAGTGAATCAACACTTGTTGCATCCCACTGAAGACTGATATCATCTGCATATAGCATACTATTAGCATATTTACTGCAACTTGTGAAATCATTTATAAAGAAAAGAAATAAAATGGGACCCAAGACTGATCCCCGAGATACTCAGAAATTTAACATAACTTTTTCAGACAACACATATGTGTTATTTAACTTGACTGTAACCGACTGTGATCTATTTTCAAGACAGGACTTAAACCAGTCATTAACAATGCACCTAAAACAATAAAATTCTAATTTAGGCAATAGTATTGTGATTTACAAAATCGCATGCTTTACTTAGATCTACAAATACAGCAGCTGAGACACTTTGTCTACTATTTAATATTATATACAGGCTATTCAAAAAATCGTACATCGCATCGATTGTAGATTTACCTATCGATCCAAAAAGTGGATAGCAAAGAGATTGGGTGGAAGTTGTTTACTGTAAATGTACCCTCGTTGTGTAGAGGAACAACATTGCAAATTTCAGGCAAGTTGGGAATAGTCCAGAGTGAACAGATTCGTTTATAAGGTCAGAAAGGTAACATATAATGTTAAGTGGTAGAGCAAGCAAGGTTTTTGAAGGAATGTTATCATGGTCAGCAGTAGTTTTATTTGTAAACGATTGTAAAAACTTTAAAATTTCATATGAATCTGTTGGAAAAAACAAAGTTGTTAGAGATGCACAAATTATTTTTTTTTATAAAAAGTTGATAGCAGTTAAAACAAGTTCTCTGTTATTTTGAACAAAAGTCAAGGGTACTGTAGCAAAATAGTTATTCAAAGTATCTGCTATATCAGTTTCAATATAATTATTAATGTGAATCTTTTATGCACGGGATGTACTTCTACCTGAAAGTTCATTCACAACTTTCCCTGTTTCAGCTTGTACATTTCCTGAATTAGAGATACGACGCAAGAAATTGAGATTTTGCTAAATTTGATGGAATATATCGTTCCCGAAGAGTTTATAGTGTTAATCTTGAAGTTTCTGCAGATGTTGTCTGCTTTATCAATTTGATATACGTTTTGTCCTTTTTTTTTAATTTTCGCCTTTATTTTCTGTTATGTTGAAGTATTTATTTATTTGTTTTTTAAAGATTGCATCTATAAAGTATTTAGGGTAATTGTTTTCCACAAGAACACGTTTAGCTAAACAACAAATAAATAAATACTACAACATAACAGAAAATAAAGGCGAAAACAAAGGACAAAACGTATATAACTTTATCATATATTAATGGGTTATCTGAGAATATCCAAAAACTAATTAAAAAATACGATATAGATAAAACTCATAAAAGTATTAACCTAAATAAAAATTTATTTACTAAAATAAAAAATAAAATACCTAAAAATAAAAAAAAACCCATACCGTACATAAGGTCCCATGCCAAGATGTGACAGTGTGTACATTGCCCAGAGCATATAGCATCTTGAGAAACGTTTGAATGGACACAAATATGATAAAAACAATGCGACTGCCCTAACTAATTTATAGGAATGACTGAACCATTGAAAAAGGCTCAAATAGTCGAAACGTACGTATGGTCGACTGAGGTTATGGAACAATAAAATGTAAAATTTTATATTAATGTTTCGACCTATAACCCAAGAAAACACACACACACACACACACACACACACACACACACACACACACACACACACACACACACAATATATATATATATATATATATATATATTACTCAAATTTAGACCAGAATAGAAAATTAATTAACGACATCAAATAATTTTAATCACCGTGTATAAGGAAGCTTTGGGAAAAGGTACGTGTAATTAAAGGCCTACTGTAAAGATTTAAATCATTCAATTAGAATGTAGGGTTTGTATAGAATTTTATTAGATAATACGCGTTATTAAAACCGTGGAGCATAAAAATTTATTCGTTTCATTAAAAATAAGGGATTTAAATTATTCACTAGACGCTTTCTATAAAAAGAAGCAGAATTAAAATGCTCAACTTGTATGTAATTTAATTGTTCCAAGTACTAAAACAAATAGAAATTACGTGCAAAATTTATATTAATTAATTCAAGTTTTAAGTAACGGGTATTAAACAAAGTGTACAAATAATAATTAATATTTAATTTGTATTCGCTAAAAATTAAAGGGTAGAAGTCAATGCCATTCATTATTATTTTAATTGGAGTTAATTGAACCATTAGTAATATATAATATGCATAAAAGCTTTTAAAAACCCCATAATATCAAATATGAGACACGTTGCTAGCATACAAATATATCAAGAAAGTTAAAATACGTGGAATATCCAAATCGTAGAAGTATTACGATTGAACACCTGCGTATTTTAAATGTCACATTCTGTTTAATTTGTTTGGATAAACATGAAAATTCAGCATATATTGCAAACGGTCGGATAAACCGTAGCTTATATTAACATAGGAATCCACGTGAACTGAAATAACCGATAGTAAAGAATATCGATTTGCACCACTAAGAAAAGGTTAGAAAAAGACGGATAAAATGCGCAAGGCAGAGACACGGATAATAAAAGGCGTGATTTGAGCAACGTCACTGTGTTTGCGATTGGTGGAAATAAGTTGCAGATATGAGAGGTGAAGACAACAATTTCTATATAAAATTAATTAGTTGTTCGCAGACGCGTTGCGTGACGTGTGAAAATTTCTTAGATTTTCAACTGGCGCGAGTGCAAATTTTGTAGAATCGCGTGCCGAGCTGTCGAAAAGGGAACAGAGAATGCGAAGTTCCAAAAATTGTCCGTTGAGGGACAAATCTGACGCGCGGGCGGACCGTTATATAAACCGGACTTAAAGGTGTTTCGCTCTCTTAGATTTTCGATTTTGATTCAATACTTTAAACAGTTTGCTCTTTATTTTTGATTTTATTGAATTCTTTAAAACAGTTTGCTCTTTATTTTTTGATGTTATACGATACTGCTAGCAGAATACGTG
This sequence comes from Platerodrilus igneus, assembly GCA_036346225.1. Lineage (NCBI taxonomy): Eukaryota > Metazoa > Arthropoda > Insecta > Coleoptera > Lycidae > Platerodrilus > Platerodrilus igneus. The sequence goes on along the minus strand of JARFIW010001617.1, from coordinate 1,857,092 downwards.
CTACGATACAAGTTATTATGCATTAGTGCACTTAGAAAAGATAGATAAGTAGCGATAAATAAATACATTTAAGTATGCAGCTCTGTATAGCGTGAGCGAATTATGAATTGCTTTGCTAATTTTCGGGGGTGAGTAATCAAGTGTTATTCGTAAACGTGATTGGATCCACAAAACAAGATTTAGATATACATAGATGAGTTCCTGAGAAGTCCTGAACCAATTTAGACGAATGGTGGTGTACAAAAATTTTAAAAGCGTTCAGAATCTGAAGCCGTAAACATAAACCAGCTGGAATGGTGGAATTAGCAAGTCCGATGTGCATTGAAGCCACGAGTGTAGTAACCTTCAGGTAAATTATACTATTTTGTTCGAACTTTGATGTTTTGGTGTGTGTTGGATATCTTTATGATTTGTTTGATAAAATAGACAGTAGTGAATTTGTATAAACAACAAATTTTTAGTTTTAAGGTGAAATTTTCTTGTATAAGTAGAAAGGAGTATGTAGCAGTTTATGTTTTGATTATGATGAAAATTTGGGTCTGTCTTTGAGCTCAATTAGACTAACCTGTTTAATTAACGTAAAGGGGTGGTAGATGCTCCCTTTTATTCAGACTTAAGTCTGCACATATTGTAACTTAATTAGTATGCATCCTACCAGGACTTTAATTCAGGATGCAAATTAAAAATGATGACAAATTTAAACTTGAAATTTTATGATACTGAAATTTATGCTGAAATTTAATTTTGAAATTTTAATGTATTATGAATATTGATGTAAATAGAGTTAACGTTGATGTTTGTGGTAGGAATGTGTTTGTTTTTTTTATGAATGAGGATGAAAGTTTTAACTAGGTAAGCAGCCGAGGCGGAAAGAGTAAAAAGGCGACTCTCAGAAGAGATTCAACAGGGCGAGAATCACAGCAAATCTTGACGGCCCAACGTTGGTGCTCGAATGTTTTTTTTACTCTGGTGAGGCTTTTTGTAGGTTTCACAGCAATATATATTGTCGTGAAAATTATAGGTTAAGAGGGATAAATAGGTCAAGAAAATAAATTTGTAACGAATGGGTATATAGGAAATAGGAGTAATTTATTTACACTCCAAATTAATTAGTTTTGACATTGAAAACGGACGAACAATAACATATTTTTGTATTTCTAAATCAGAATGTTAAATTTGCATAACGTGTAGAAGTTTTGGAGTACGTGAAAACTCAAGGATACGCATTATTAGTTATAATATTTTAAATCAAGCGCATCGAATAATAAACAGAGCTTTTGGGTATATAAATCAATAATGTAAATGCATATTTTCAATGTAACTAAACTAAACGTTCGTTAATAACAAATCCTAAGAAATGCTAAAACTTGGAAATATAATTTCAAACGAACAGTTTGCTTCATAGAAAAACCTGACAGTTGAAAATAACAAGTTCAAGGAAGCTTAAATGAACGTTGGAACAGAATTCTGTGGAAGTGTATTTAGCGGTCAATGCATAAGCTACTAAAACAACAGATAGTTTGAAGACAAAGTGAAATAGAATATCCGTAGTGTAAATCAGACAGAGAGCATGTATAATAAAATTTTGTTAAAATACTCGTTTAAAGTACGCGGTAGGTTTGGAGGTCAACCACAATATCGATTTTCTGTTGCTTGAGTGGGATTCTACAAGAGACAGCAAATATGGGTTAAACAAGAGAAGATAGTTAAAGGCAGGACATAAAAATGAGGGAAAAGCCTATGATTGGTCGAATGCTAAAAATTTTCAAGAAGCTCGCGACGGTTATATGTTGTTGAACAGTTTTCAGGCAAAAAGCACAGTGGAAAGAACATTTTCGGTTGTACTAGCCGGCCACGCGCAAAATTTTTAAAATCAATTATGATAAAATGAGCTTTTCGACTGAAATAGGGTCCAAGAGGGGTGTATTAGAGATTATAAATACACTAGGTCAGGTAGTAAAGATCTCTCTTACTCTTGCCTATTATTTTACGTCGCTTATCCGTTTGACTTCGCTTTGCTTGTAAAGCAACATCCTAATTTAAAAATGTAAAGCGATGTTAGTATAGTACGTTGATGGTATACTAAACGTGTTAATTGCACAAGTGAGTGCTAGTTAATTGTCGGTGCTGTTACTACACTCAACGAACAGATAGAAGGATGGTACTAGGGTAAGCGAGTTGAGAAGTGTTTGAAACAAGAATGCATGAGGTTTAGTAATTACGGAAGGTGATTAGCTTCATCTAGACAGTTATCGGGGTAGAAACACTGAAGGCAGCTGCAGAGATTTGGATAGCGAGTAAAAATGGGTTGGATCTACATATAAAAGCGAAATGTATGGATGCAACAACGTAGTTTTTGGAACACATCTTCAGAGGTTATGATGGGAAGAAACTTACTCCAGGTAACGAAATCAAATTCTCTTCCTTTTGCTTGAATATTTGTGCTGTTATTTTGTGCTTGAGTGATTTGACATATTGGGGGTGTAATTTATTACCATTAAAACTCATTTGAAGAGGTATATGTAAAGAACAATTGGTATTTATTATTTTAAAGTGTTAATACACGACATAAAAAATTTTGATGTAAGGAGTAACCGGGTCTTTAAATTTGTTTTAAACAAAAATGCGATATATTTAGGCATGTAGAGTAACTGGGTTTATACTGAGCTCCCATAGACCTGAATAAAAGTCAATTTAGGGTTTCACGACGAGCCCATCTACTCGTATAAGATACAACTGTTGAAATAAATAGAAATCAAGAAATTTTAAAAGTTTTAAGGTTTGAGATTGTAACATTTTATGAAACTGTATATACAAATGTGTAAATATTTTCTTGGTAATGGAAACTTTCTAATATGTATGAATAAAAAGGTTGTATGTCTTGTTGCATTATTTGAGTGGTAATTTTATTTGACTGTATATGTGAGAAAGAGTGAACTTAGGATGGTAAGTGTCCAGGAAGAAGCAGGTTTTAGAGCTAGCCGGGGTGTGCAGAAATAGGAGGCGTTCCAGAGGTATTGGAATTTTTTTTTAATTTTATATTTTTTTAGAAAAATATTTGTTGGTCCAATTCTCAATGTTTCCCGACATTCACAGCAATTTTATGGCGCACAATTCATGGGGCGAGAAGCGAGTCTAGAGGTAAAACCACAGCAATATATATATATATATATATATATATATATATATATATATATATAAGTTGCTGTGTATCCTTATAAGAATCGAGCCTCGCAAATTGGGCGTCAAAATTATGCCGTGGAACTCAGGTAAGATGCTTACCAACCATAAATTATTTTAGAAAATTTTATAAAATTTACAAATTCCACAATAAACAAATTTTCAAAAATTAACTAATTCAAAAAAAATTATCCTTACCCGTTTTCCTCTCTTCCTCAGTTGAACGGCCTTCTTCAACTGCTTCCGGCTAGCTCATTCGGATCTCCTCTTGGGTATCTAGATTCACTCGCATATTCTCAATCATACACACACACACACTAGCAATAAAACCTCAAATACAACCAACATACAAGCTTTTACTTATAACTATTTACAAATGAAAAGTAATATAGTCCATATTCCATTGATCAAGTTACACTTCAGAAAACATTATTTTAAAATGTCCAGTATTTTATTTTTAAATCATTAAACACATAAATTGTACCCGGAGTAAATGGGCCTTGAATAATACCTTCTCTAAAATTCCTTCTTTATAATTTATTTTACTCTAACTAAACTCTGGGGTAGGGTGAGATCAGAATAACCCAGCTAATTATGCATTTGCATACTTTTAAAACAAATAACAAAACAAAGCCATGTACTCTTCACAAAAATTTCATATTCTGATGGAACGTTTAAAAGCTTTATAGACACCTTCAACTTTCTAGTTAAATACCATAATAAAGTTTTTACACGTATTAAGTTCAATACGTAAATAATACACACTACCTTAAAATTTCACTCTCATATGTTCTCCCAATAGTCACAGTTTATAAAGTCACAATTCAAATCGTTACCTGGAAATTTATAGTAGATCTCTGCTTTGTGGATGATGCCGTCTATTTCTTCAATCCGTTCTGCAGGTCGTTTCTAGCTGTTACTAGAAAAACTCCATCTAAATTGAACTGCAAACGCAGCCTCCCCGGTGTAACCAATTCCAAATTCCATTTAAAATTATTTCTTCATTAATTAGATGCTTCAAACCACATTACTTAATGTCCCGACACAAGTTGATTATAATTATAGATGATATCTCTATTAAAATGTAATTTCGGCACACTTAACCGCGTATTAAGAGACTATCACCATGTAATATAATTCAACTGATTTAGTAATACTTACAACTCGTGATACTTAGATACGTTGTTTGGAGCAATCGAAAACTTAAGGGCCCTCACCACGTTCTCTAAAAGCCTTTATACACTCCGAATGTAACCTCTCCATACCTGCTTAACGCGAAATCCCCTGTAAACACCACACATTCTCGCAATTTTGCACTCAACTCCATTTTCAAATCCGCGAATTTCAATACCTCGTTATAAAATTTCAAGAATATCACGCTACACTATCCGTGTGCTTGTTTCAACTCAAACTAACATATTGACCAATCGTAGACCTAGTGACGCTTCACAAATCCCTCCTATCCTATTAGTGTCTCTTACTTATGCGTTTTCTCTGTCCCTTTCTACCCTGGTCTGAGTGGTACAAAATCGATATTCTTGACTATCTGCTGTCTAAACACACGTGGACTAGCGACGTGACTTTACCTAACCCCTGTTTAGTATTACATGCTAAAACATTCACCCGTTTCCAATATACGTAGAATCTGCATGTTTATCTACTCAAATTTATTAGAACTTGACATTTAAAAGTTTGCAGGTGTTCGATCGTAACGAACGTTTTAAATACAATTCTCCAAGCTTCGTTTCATGGTATTTCAACCCTCCTGATATATCCGTTTGTTTAGCAACGCGTTTCACCTTGGGTTTTTACAGGCTTTATGCTTATTATATATCAATAATTAGTCAATTAACTCCAATTAAATTAATAAATGCATGGCATTGACTTCTACCATTTAATTCTTTGCAAAGCTATTACATTTTTAATTATTATTTGTACAATTTGATTAATACCCCTTACTTAGATAAAAATTAATTAATATAAATTTCGTACGTAATTTCTGTTTGTTCCTTTATACAGGGTGTTTTGAAATTGCTTCGTTTGTATTTATTTTTAACCCTTTAAAACCACTATAATATATATATATATATATATATATATTATTGTGTAAGGGAGGGGTTAGAAGGTTTCTAAAGGTATATTTGTATTAATAGGGTGTATGCCAAGCGATAGGGTCAATATTTCAGATTTAATAATTTAAAAACTATAAATTTTGCTATACTTTACATACGTTAAAGTATGTACCATTTCATATTGAAACTTATATGCCAAAAGGTAGTAACATGACTTTATGACGTTGATATAATGCACGGTACTTGAGGTTTTATACTGAGTTGATATTTCATGAGCCAGTTGAGAGTACATTTGCCGTCGGAAAGCCGGACGCATTTATGGATATCTGCAATATAACAAAGCGTCCAGGTCGTGTATGAATTATTTGGCTTTTCCTTTTATAGAATCAAACTTTTAGACGAATTGTAAATCAAAATTTAAAGTGAATCAAAATGTAAAAGGTTATTGGAGTTTAGTGAAGTGTTTTGGACCAATGGTAGAAATTTAAAATTATTATAAAGACTATAGCGAAGGTATGTTGGACACTGAAAGATAGGAGATTTGTTATTGGATGTTATATATGTAAAAATGTTATTGTAGTAAGCTAAGTTTGTTTAGTTAATAACTAAGCAATATAAATAAGGGACTTCTTTTTTAAATTTGTTCAGATACAGACCTATTTATGAAACCTGCGTTAAAATTGTAAAATAGTTTTGAAATAAAAGTTTATTTGTGTATTCATCGAGTATTATTTAATCCAAGTATAAAAGAAAGTATATAAAGTGTTTAAAAGTGAAAAGGAAAGTCAGCGTGTATGTAAAGAAGATTTTGGAAGTGGTTATTGATGTAAAGGAGAAAGCGACGGTATATTATTTGAGAAGATTAGTGTTGGTTTTGGGATAGATTTGGGTATTACGGCAGCAGGATATTGGAGTGGTTAAAGAAGGCATCGACGACGTAAAGAATTTTGGGATTGATTTGAGAAGATATAACGGCAGAAGGACATCGTATGGATAATTGGTATAGCAGGATTAGGAGTGATTTGTATTAAGACAGCGGGATTGATTTGGTTGTGCGAAGAGAGAAGTAAGCGGATACGGAGCAGAGGAACAGGAGATAGGAATACGCCGAGGAAGAATTGACGCAGGGAAAGTAGATAAAGGTTTTACTAAATTCTAAATTGGGGTAACATTATTTCAGGTTTGGGGCATCAAAATTGTTTTACAAACACCTGGAGGCAGTGCGCAGAGGACAATTTTGGAGAATCTTGTGTAAAAGTGCGTACGGCAATTTCGAACTTGAGCCAGCAGTCAAAGGAAGGCCTTCAGCGCAGTATATTTCTGGTAAGTACCGTGAATATATTAGAACGTCAGAAATTAAAGTCATAAAAGTTACATAAATTAATTTGACATCAGGCATCGTTGATCTAATAAGATTTGGCATATTAAAATAAATTTAGTACATTTCAAAAGTGGTAAAACAAACGAGGGTGCAGTTTGGTTGGTATTGCACATCTACTCACGATTGAACCCACGGTGAGTAGGTGAGAAAACCCTGAGATTAAAGTTTCAAATAGTCGAGGCATATAAAATATAGTAATTAGTAAAGAAAAACCAACCAAACGTTTGCTAAAGCACCTCGATTTGAAATCATTGTGACGACGACAAAAGTCGTGTAATAAAATCTTGTTTAAAGGAGGAGTAATTATATTATATAAAATAGTAGAGACAAAAAACATAGTAATTATATACAAGAATATATATATATATATATATATATATATATATATATATATATACACTAGTTAGATAACATGCTTCATTTCACTTGAATGATTTCTGATGCGGCTTCGTGTCAGATTGTTCCTGGTGCATGTTGAATAGTTGTTCTGCACGGCCGATTGAACAATATGTTCCTTTCTGATTGTTTAACGATGCTTGACTAGTAATTGCTGGTTTCCATGTCTGCAGCAATCTTTAGAAATCATTCATGGTGAGACTATGTGGGCGTAATTATAGTGTAACAGATAACTATCGCGTAACACACTTATCGAGTAAGTAATTTCAAGTATCGGGTATGGGTAGAACTCGGGTAGTAATTTCAAGTACCCAGGTCTCGTCATCACTAGTTAAAATGAATATTTCACTACTGCATATACCCTACAATTTGTTGAGAAATTCGATTATTTTAATATTCGAAAACAGTGAACATAACTTGAAAAAGTACAAATTATGGTACAAAACCATTAAAACATATACCACCAAAGTTAACTGTTTGATAAGTAGCACAGTGGCATGATACCGATACTTTTTGCGTAAAATCTTAACCACAGCTCTAAATACCAAAATCTATTTTTAAACTAGTTTTGCCCAAACGGCTTTACCAAAACCGATTGTACTGAAATTGGTTTTACCAAAAACAGTTTTCATCCGAACCGATTGGTATTACTGAAACCGGAAACCGATTCTACCAAGACAGATTTGGCCAAAACTGGTGTGCCAAAATTGGTTTTTGCCAAAACCAATTTTATCGAAACCGATTTGAATCAAAACCCCGGTTTTACTAAAACGAGTTTACCTGTTTTTCTAAAAACCGATTTTGCTTCCAGCCTCAATACTAATTGAGGAAGATTGAGGATAGGTAACATGTAACAATTATATGTTGTAAAACATTTGTCTGAATCTCAAAATCCATGCTAACTTTTAAATAAACATATGGATAGATTTCGGTTTTGAGTTCTATTTTTTACATTACTGCACTACGAGGTATGTATAAACTTGCAGCAGGTGTAACTTAGCAAACATAGGTGTGTGACCCGAAAGAAGAAAAAGGTTGAGTATAGTTGTACAAGATAATTATTACCCGTTTGGTGACTGGCTTTCTCTGGGTCGCACTTGAGTACGAGCGCTTACATCAAATCATAAGTTTTTAATCCAAAAATTTTACATTTCAAGCTTGCAATAGTGCAATATATAAGAGATATAGCCCAGTATTAATAATAGATCACTCCAAAAAGGCTCTAGATTATATTCTATAGTGATAAAAAAAAAAGTTGTATAACTACACCGTGAACATTTATCTATAAGCATATTCTGTAGAATAGAAAGTTTGTGTTCCAGTTAAACCATGAGAGTAAGAAAAAATGTAATATAATCAATCAATGCATGCAATAAAAGTGTTAATATTGTTAGTTATTACCTGACTAACCAATTGACATGCTCTAAATAAGGCCTGCAATAATCCATGCACAAAATTTTCATATTAGTCTGCATGTTAATAAACAGACTCTTAACATACCTAGCAATAGAATTCCATATCCCTGCAGAAGGCTCTTCTTCTGATAATAAATCCATATTATACATTTCAGGTTTCTTAGTAACTTTCAGTTTAAGTACATTCGATCTAAGTGAACTTATCAAAACTTTAATATCAGTTGAATTAGGTGGAGTGTCACTACCTTCATGACTAAAATATATAAATAATGAAAGAAATTAGTAGTAATAATAATTACAAACCTAACAATATCATAAATATCGGCACTTCTACCCTGTCGTAATCTAAGGATCCATGCACCTGGTTTAGCTTTTAGTTGAAAATAACCTAAATTTGCCATTACAATTGTATCTACTACTACTGGTTGCTTTTCGGTGCCTAAGGTTATCTGTAATCCTCTTGGTGGACTTCCCGTTGTTGCTTCAAAGCAATGGCCTTCTACTAATAGATATTCCAGTTCATACTCACTGTAAAATATTGACATTACATGAAGTACACTCAGTGCTTACAAACCTATGCACCACACTTTCGACATTTTCAAGTCTTATGTTATCGAGGTCATATACTGAGCGAACTACCTCCACCATCCAATTTTCCGGTACATGTATATTTTGTGTCAATATGGGTGCAGTAGGCATATTATTAAATTTTGCTATAGGCCCCAGAGATTGTATTCCATCTTCGGAGAATTGAATTTCAGACTCCAATACAAAGCGATAGAAACTAAATCGCATTTGAAATCAAATAATTAAACAACACATAATACTAACCTTTTAAGAGGCATATCACTATTCTTTTCAACACTATTCAGAAACAGACGTATTTGGCAGTTAAGGACTTCCTGAAATACTTGCAAAATCGAGCCTAATTTTTGAGCTCCTCTGGAAACTGGATCAGCAATTGCTATTATTTGAAATACTGGTTCACTGAGATCGCGCGGTGGTAATTTAAGTACTGAGTATTCATCTTTATTAAAATTTACTTCAAAACGTGATTTGGTCTGAGGACGAGATACAAGAAGTGAGATAATGCAAAGAAGAGTGTTGCTCGATATATCTGAAAACAAAAATTAGTCGTGAAATGCTCAAAATTGTTTTCTGCATCCCTAATTACTTATTTATTTTAAACTTATACTAAAATCTGTTTGATTGTATGAGACCGCCTACTAAATGTAAACGAGTGAAGAAAATTAAATTTATTAATGATACATTCTTGAAGCAATTAAAAAGTTTTGGCTTTTAGACCACTTTCTCCTTTAATAATTAATTTTTTGATAAATAAGTAAAATGAATTAGAAATATTATTAGAAATAACCTGTATTGGAGTTTGATACCATCAAGTGTATTTGTTTGACTTTTAAAATAGAAAAGTTAAGCTAAAGCGTACTAGAAAATGTATTCGTACGCAACACCATTATAATTATGAAGGGTAATATATGGACAAAGTGAAAGAAATGACAGTTGGGGCATTTAGAAATGCGTAACATTCCTTTAAAAATGTTAGAATCAAAGTCTAATTTCAATTAATAAGTTCTGTATTGGAGGAATTCCAAACATTATTTTATTGTTACTCATTTGGTGAAAAATAAACTTATTTAACTGAAATTTTAATTAATACTTTTGTAGCACGTGCATTACTTAAATACTCATTAAGGTGTAGAAATAAATTTATTTAATTTCAGTTAGTTCAATAAGCTTTTAGCAACGAAAGCACCCTGAAAAATTTATAGAATCTTGAGCGGTTTTATACTTAGTAACATGGTTATTTCAATAGAATATTAAGTAAGGAAAAATAATTAAACCGAAAGGCATTTAGTACATTTTTTTTATAAACCGTAATAACACCCAAGATTTTACATTCGTCGTATTCAATTAGAAAAACTACCAATAAAAATCAGAGACAATAACATTTGTATAAATTCAAATGGGGTGTAAGAACACACTGAATTATAAATTGCCATAAAATTAATGCGTTCACACAAACAAAACAACTGAATTTGACCATAAGAAAGCTTTAGACGCACAACATGTGAAAATAGAATTTTAACTTAAGGGATGAGATTGAAATATAACAATTAAGTTTAGAAGCAAAGTTAAGCAAGAAACGATGTTTGAGTGATAGAGGATGTATCGTTGACAGTAAGGCAGTTGAGCTCTCAAGGGCCAATGTTGAATTAATTTGAACTTTGTTGAATACGTTGTAACGATTTTATTTTCTGTCATTATATCTACAGATATTTAACCTATTTAATTTATTAATAACCAACTTAATGTATAATGATGCTACACAATCTAAGAAATACATATTACATATTGTCAAATACAATATTAGCTTTCAATTCGAAAGTGTAAAATTTTAAATTATGCGGTGACAAAAGATACGTTTTGTTAGTGTCATCCTTAGAGCTCCCTCTGTTAGACGATTGTAATATTAAGCTTGTTATCAGGCGGTAACCCGCGTGATATTATCACTTCCAACTCAGCTGTCGTTAGAAGAGGTCAATTGTTCCTTGAACGCAAGGACGATGACGTTTATTCAGTCCACGTGTTGGAAGCACACGAAAATTAAATTGTTTTCTTGATATGATATCGTCTCGGCGACGCGCATTTTTGTTGTCCACACTTGCTGGAAGTAGCTCGCAGATGATGAGACGTTATTTTGTTTGAAGGGCCTTTGGTTAACATGCAAATTTTAGTTAACATGCAATTTTGGTTAACATATAACGTAGGAAAATTTAGGAAAATTTAAGAAGTATAACTAATTTATTTGAACAAGGAATGAAATTTATCAGTATTTAGTGAAGTTTAACTTTTGTACGAATGTTGATTTGGCGTGCATCAATTATTTAATATGGACGCTGTGATGCTGTTTGGAATTTCAGTATGCAGCTAATTTGGTTGTATGGAATTGGACATTCCTGTATTTAAGTGCTGAGGCAAGCGAATTATTAATCATCAATTATAATTCCGGGTATGGTCCATATGCCTAGCAGGTATTTTTCCATCAGATGAACATCTGGTATGTAAATTACTTTCATATATGTCAGCTGTAGCATGGATATAGCAGACAAATAATTTTTTGTTTGATCACGTGATCTGAACTTCAAGTTCGTTAGGTGAATGACAGACTATTTATTTTTCAAATTAAGCAACAGGAACCTGTAAATTTTCACTTTAAATCTTTTTATTAAATTAAGCAACAGGAAACTGTAAATTTTCACTATAAATCTTTTTATTATTACATTTAATATACGGTAGATGTCATTATGAGATAAGAAAAGTTAAATTCTATATTTTATGAAAATTGATTTAATTATTTGAAACATAATTTACTCAAATCTTAGACATTAAATTTTTACATTTCATATTTCACTAATTGCTAAGTGGAATATTTTTTGTGAGGTTAAGTAGTACTACTCAAACCAACCGAAATTGTTACATATAGTTAAATATTCAGAAAAGAAACTCATGCTCACTCATTTTTAAATAAATTTTGCTAGACATTTCTAATAGAGGTTGCCATGTTTTGACTGTGAGAAGTACTTATACTGTCAAGTGCCTTCAATGATTTAATTTGATCAAGCTTATATTGAAGAGGGGGGATGTCTTGTAAATAACATGCTAAGTGCTGAGGGAATGGATTTTTGTTTGATCGGGACTATTCTTATTGATTGGAATGAATGAGGGTTGATTCGAATTTATTTTTAAATTTTGGATATAAATGCACAAGCGGTGCTATCTTTGTTTTAATCTGTTCACAGGTGTAGCAGTGCATCTATAAAGGTCAAAGTCGAGCCATAAGGTAAGAAACTTTAGGGATTGTGTTGCAGTAATATATTGTATAGCGGTATTGAGTAAAGGTTTCCGCATTCGCCTTATACAAGGGACTTAAGTAAGGTCTTCTTCGTATAGAAAAATTCGGTGGCGTCATATTCTTTACATTTTTGGTCGCAGTCCAACCCCGACCCACAGCTCATGTTCTACCCAGAGCAAATAGTTCGACTAGCCGCTTAGCCTTTTGAGGTTTCCTCATCTACGAGCCATTTTCCACCGAAACTTGCCGTGGGCTCTATACACTTACTGGAAATCCTCATAAAACTTTCTTGTGCCTTTCAGCTGGTCACATAGAAAAAAACCTAATAGGAAAAATCCCTTAATATAACTGTAAAGGCTATAACGTAGGTCAGAAAGATCAAGCACATAAATTGCAGAATTTATATTCGTGTTGGTCGGGGTCATTAAACCATGAAAGGATGATAAATTGGTTTCACTCGCCAACGGAAGTTGAAGTTTATAGAGGGAATAAGGTTGTCTAACGATCAAGTAAAAAAAAACAGGTAAATCATTGGTGTCCCTGGACATCCTACATCTATAGTTGTAAAAGTAATCTGGAAAATTAACACTGTAAGTACCATATGAGTTTTTGTTTGTTAACAATTTATAATTATGTACAGTTAAACTTTAAAAATGGCTTGTATCTATTAGTGAAAAAGTCATATTCCGTTACATAATTATTTTGTTGGACTATAAAAAAAAAGACGGAAACAGTTTTGTTTAAATTTAAGCAAAATATTATTACTAAAGGAATTGAACATTTTGAGTTAGAAATGGAAATGTAAGCTCAATTGTGGAATTACTGTTCGTTAAAGAATGCAAACTCAGTATTTTGAACGAACATTGCTCTCTTCCGAACACATTGAAATTCGTAAGTAACATCATTTTTACCTGCAGCACGTTCTGTGTTAAGGAAATTTCATTCGGTGTTATTTATTTTGTGGAAAAACTATTCGCTATGCAAGGTGTTAATTTATGCATTCAGAGCAAGCACAAAATATTTTAAACATCATCATTATTACGTAAGGTACTTCATTCCCTTCAAACTAAGTCAACTATGTTGTAACTCTCCAAGGATCTCACTAATCACTTATTTTGCTACTTAAATGGCAAATTGTTAGCATCCAGTTTCAGTGTTTTACTACTTGTTAGACGTCAGTTAATAGATAATAATGAGTCGGATTAATGGCCGATGTTAAATACTTGTTTTAAAAGATAAAGGAATTAATAAACGACTTTGAAAGTTATGAAGTAGATAACTTAAATGATTTTTAAATCAATGAACAATCATAAATTCATAATTTGAACAGAAGCATATACTTCATTCCCTTCAAACTAAGTCAACTATGTTGTAACTCTCCAAGGATCTCACTAATCACTTATTTTGCTACTTAAACAGCAAATTTTTAGTGTCCAGTTTCAGTGTTTTATTACTTGTTAAAGACGTCAGTCAATAGATAATAATGAGTCGAATTAATGGCCGGTGTTAAATACTTGTTCTAAAAGATAAAAGAATTAATAAACGACTTTGAAAGTTATGAAGTAGATAACTTAAATGATTTTTAAATCAATGAACAATCATAAATTCATAATTTGAATGGAAGCATATGGTCTATAAATTTGAAATGCATTTCATGGTAAATTAATTTTAAAAGAATTGAACTATATGTATATGCATTTAATGATTTTAAACATGGATTTAAGTTTACGATATAAAAAGAAAAGAACAACGAGCATAATTTAACAGTAGAACAAAAATCTCATTATTTTTAAAATCTTTAAAAAGACATTACTTTTATAAGTTAAGTAGGTTAGATTACGTAAGATTTTTGTGTGTGTAAGTAGATAATTTAAAAATTGAATGAGGACATTTTGACAACGATCCTAGGTCATGGATCGAAACGTAAATAAAATCGATTTTAAAAACTATGAGTGGTTTCATTCCCAAAGAAGATTAAGAAGAATAATAACTACATGGGAAAATATAACTGTTACACAGTTTTAAATTGATTAAGATAGGTTTGTTGCACACGACAGTGTATAAAAATTATATCGGCTGACTGCATTTAGTTTGTGTCGCACCAAGATAGGAATATTTTTATTGTTACCATAATACTATTTTTGAAAATTTTTAACTTGGTTCCAAAATTTAGTTAAGATGGTTAAAAAGGGCCTCGATGGTTTATAAATGTTTACAAAGTCTCAAAAATCAAATATTCCATGAGACTGCACTTTTGTTGAAATTGCACAAAACAAGAAAAAATAATAACTTTTATTACTACTTTAGTTATACAAATAGAATTCATCACAACAAAAATACTATAAATGTGATTTTTGAGTATGGATTAAAAACCTTATACTAGATTAAGTTGTATCCAGATATATAGGGTTATTCAATTTGGATGCTCACCATTGGGATCTTAGAAACGGTAAGAAATAGAGCGTTGGATAAATTGAGGTAAAGTTGAAGATTGTGATGCTTATTAATATTCACAGAAGAAATTTGATCGTAACTGCATTTGTTTTTCAGTTGTCGTAAAAATTTTCGAAAAATGATTTTTTCGTTTCTTGCCATAAGTTTTTTGTTTTCAAAAATTTTTAAAATCTGTAAAAACTTTTTTAAAGTAGTCTTTATGCTAAAAACGACAATGAGACGGAAATCGTTATAAAGCGTTTCTACTCTTTAGAACCATCATCAAGTTTATTTTTTCTTACTGACACCATATTAAATTGTTTTACATTTATATAGACTGTTTTTGACAATTTTAACAATGTACTACACAATATACTTTTATCTGTAAAAACATTCATTATCGACAAAAAAAGAGCATACCTTGAAAAACAATTGAAACAGGATGTATTTTAACGTGTAATCTATTGTAGGTTAATCAAATTTAAATGAAAACATATCTAATATTCACAAACACGTCAATAAAAACAACTTCAAAACACCAAAAGCTACACTACAAAAAAATAATTACATTAGATGTTCAAATTGAAAGCCATTTTCTTGTACACAAAGATTGGCTCTGAAACCAATTTTGTTTACTGATCTTTGCATATCACGTCTGCGTATCGATGCAAATGCGTTAACAATCTTACAGTTTAGTTCTTCAATGTCATGGCTTTCCGTTTTATAGATTTTATTTTTAAGGTATCCAGTTACATATCCCCCAAATTAGAATATATATGTAATTAATGGAACTATTAAGAATTATTAAAACTTAAGTTAGATGCAACATTGTATAAATTGAAGGACATAATAAAAAGGTTAATGAAAGTTCAACAAGCCAGACAGTGAAAACGGAAACAGACATTGTATTCCAGACGTAACTTGATACTGCAGCTGAAGGTCACAGTAGGTTATTATAAGACAGCAATTATTAGAATTAAGATTGTTACTTTGTATTGTATAAATGAATAAAAAAAAATAGCAGACATGAGCTCTGCAATTCCCACAAGCAATGTGAGGGGCAGGGATAGCATAAATACCCTCAAGAGCCCAAGATGGCGAGTCAGTCTAGAGCTTCTCAACTTTAACATTGTTGTCAGTATAGATACTCACAGTAATTTTAGTTAATTTAGTTAAAGTGAATTTCAACTTAGAATTATTTCGATCTCATACGTGTTACATATTCGATTTTATGAAAAGCTCTGTCCTGTTTTTAATACACATACAACAAATGCTAGTGACCGTATGTTTTGTATTTAGGACAAATATCCAGTACAGTATTTGACAGTTTACAATTGTAATACATATTATTTAAGTATATGATAATAACAAATAATATATTACGGGCTTCACATACATATAACCACGACCGTATCTTATACCGAACTGCATCACAACAAACGGCGCAGACAGCAGAGCGCGATAACCATATTGACAACAATATATAAATGGACATGATGTGTCACATATGTTACAATACGTTACTGCATATAATGAACTTGTAAATTAAAAATTAATTGTAATTCAGTATAAAATCAATTTGATAAAAGTTTTTTGGAAAAGCTTTTTAAAAAGTCACTGTAAGAGGCCCAAAACCTATCTAGCCCCACAACAAAAAGTCTAAACAAGACAGATTTGGGGATCTTGCGGGCCATGCTACTACTGCCCGGTTACCTATCCATTGTTGTGGAAATGTTGATTTAAAAATTTGCGCACTAAATTTGTGTTATGTGGAGGTGCACCATCTTGTTGCAACCACAGCATTCTTCTTTGTGTTAAAGGCATGTCTTCCAAATAATTTATAAAATGAGTGTTCATAAACTGTAAATAACGTTCTCCATTTAATGTTTCATTATAAATAAATGTACCCAAAATGTGATCACCTAAGATTCCAGCCCAGACGTTCAAGTGAAAGCGTGTTTGATTTCTGACTTTTCGAAAACGGTGAGGATGTCCCAGTAATGCTCATTCTTTCGATTGTACATGCCGACATTAGTAAACTGACATTCATCAGACCAAATGATCTTATTTAAAAATTGTGCATTGTTTGTAGTTTGTGCAATTAACCAATTACAAAAATTTAAACGACGAATATTATCATTTGCATGAAGTATTTGAGATACGTGAATCTTGTAGGATTTATATTTATTATTATGTAAAGTACACCACGCAGTTGTTTGAGGCTAAGCTATTGGTTGATGTTGTCGGATTGTCATTCACCTGAAGATAACGTAATAATTTTCATATTGAATCATTTAATAACGTTATACCTGCTGTAAGATATTCTGTATATCTTCGGCTGCTAATCTTTGGCCATATTGTTGGATGACTTTTTAAAAGAACCCGATTTAACAAGATTTCTATCTAACCTTAAAAAGTCTGTTTTATGAGGCTGTCGGCGTTCGGGATACGTTTCCGAATAATTAAGACTTGTAATAACCGCATTATTATGTGCTTGGTAAAATATTTTCAACATATCATGTTGTTCCAAATTTAAAAATGACATTAAATTGATTGAAATATATATTAATCACAATGCAAGTAGACAAACTTATTATGACAAGGCAACACCAAAAGATACTCCTTTGTTTTAGTTGTTTTTCAAGACATGCTCTTTTTTTTTGTCAATAACGAATGTTTTTACAGATAAAAGTATATCATGTGATACATTGTTGAAATCGTCAAAAAATAGTCTATTTAAATGTAAAACAATTTAATATGACGTCCATAAGGAAAAATAAACATGATGATGATTCTAAAAAGTCGAAATGCTTTATGATGATTTCAGTCCTATCATCATTTCTAGCATAAAAAAACTACTTTCAAAAATTTTTGAAAACAAAAAAGTTATGACAAAAAAAGAAACCCATTTTTCGAAATTTTTACGATAACTGAAAAACAAACGCAGTTACAACCAAATTTCTTCAGTGAATATTAACAAGCATCACGATCTTCAACTTTGCCTCAATTTAACCAACACTCTATCTCTTACTGCTTCTAAGATCTCAATGGTGAGAGTTTAAATTGAATAACCCTATATATCTCAATACAACTTAATCTACTATAAGGTTTTTAATCCATACAGGTGTACATAGCTATAAATTGTTCAAAAAACAACAAAATCAAAATTTAACAACTATCGTTGACATTAAAAATACATCAAAATTATGAACATTGTCTATTTTTATCATATAAACATAATGTCATTGTAAAAAATTACATTAAACAGAATTAAATCTACAATGTAGTTCACTATTTTCCAATAAAACCACCCTTCGCCCACTCCAACTTGAAAAAAATTAAAAATATGAATTTTTATGACAAATGAAATTGTTGATTAAACATGAATATGAAACTAAATGCAGACATGTTTAGTTAATAGATTTTAATAAACTGTCAACATGGCTGATTGATCATGATAATGTGAATCTAAAACCAAAGCACGAAATGTGTTAAATGTCTAACAGCTCACAGTGCCCTTCTCTGGTTAGATTGTTCTAGTTGTGAAGCACATGGAGCACCATTCAATAACACTGATTGAAGCTTGATCAAAACAAAAACCAAACGAAAACTTTTCAAAATCTTAACAAGCATCCACAAATCATGTTTTACAGCAACCATTGTCATTCACTCAATTGATCTTTTTTAACAAACCCCCGATGGTTTATTTAATGAAATGATAAATGGACAGTCCAAATGAAATAAATATACTCAATAGTAATAGTGAACAATTGTACATAATCGATTATTATAATTCAGTTTCAAAAAAAGGGAGAACAATTAGCAAACATTCCTTTAGAATATAAGTTTGTCTTATAAGTTGTAAGGCAAAAAATTATTAAGTGCTGAACATTCAACTATATATTTACAGCTGCCTTTTTTTTGTATATTATGCAAGTAGAATGATTACAAATAGCACAAGAAACAAACAGTTTTGGATTATAAATTTTTAATCGCATTACTGGTATTGCTATTTTGATACGAAATTTTGTACGACAAAGTGAGCTCATAATGACCTTAAAATCATTTCTATGTTAATTAGGTCCTTTCAATCCAACAAAGTTTAAATTTAGACCATAATGAAAAAGCAACAAGTAAAAATAGTTATGTTTAGTTTTGTCGCAGTTTTTTATTTAATAATAAAAAAAAAACTGCAACAAAACTAAAGGCAACTATTTTTACTCCATAATTAATGTAAAACTAAAAAAATTGAAACAACTCACGTTATTTTATGTATTTTTGGATCATAATTTTTCATATTTAAACAATTGGCTGTGTTATATCTTAATTTTGTGTGATACCCTCCCATAACAAATGAAACATTATCATCATTAAGTTTTAAGTTCTGGAACTGTTTTGGTTGGATACGTACTTCCATTGTTTCTTATGTTGAGCTAACCTACCACATTTCTCTGAAATTCTCACAGCCTACTTCTTTCACTATCTGTGTGCAATAGTGGTATCTAGATCTACCTCCTTTTCCCTTTCATTGCTTCTAATATATGCCATACTATTCTCTCATACCCTAGTATGCGTCTTTCATCCTATCTCTCCTATTCATATTTCTTTCTTCCCCTACCATTTCTAGTACCTCCTTGTTCTAATTTTGTTTGTCCATGATATCTACACCATACGTCTGTAGCACCACAATTCAAAGGCTTCTGTCTTTTTCTGTCCACATTTCATATCTGTACAGTGCTGTGCTCCACACAACGGCTTTCAACAATCTTTTCCTTGTTTCCATGTTTGTTGTCTTTGAACATAATAGTTGCTTTTTCTTGTTAAATGCATCATGACCTTATGATAGTCTTTGTTTCATATCTTTTGCACTTTTCCTATCTTGCATTATTCGGTTTCCTAGATAGCAGAAATCTTTAACCTCTTGAAAATTCTCGTTTCCTAATTGTATTTTGATTTTTGACTGAATTTCTCCTTCTTTTACATGCTAATACTTTAGTTTTGTTAATTTTCATACCATATATCACCGTTAGTACAGTTTCCATTTCATTAAGGGTTGTTTTCAACTCTTCCTTGCTACGATGCTAACACCGCTATATCATCTGCAAATCTGAGCATATAAATCGTTTGTCCCTGCATAATGATTCCAAATGCTCTTTTGCATTTGACAGAATTTGTTGCCTCTTCGATATATAAGTTAAAAATTAACGGAGATAGAGAACATTCCTGTCTCATCCCTTTCCTAATATTTACTTCTCTACGTTCCTGCTCTAATTCTAATACAGCTGTTTGCTCTTTGTTCAAACTATGTACTATATGTCTATCCCTATAACTTATTCCAATCTTTTTGAGTATTCCAACATCTTTTCCATTTTACCATGTCGAATACTTTTTCCAAATCTACAAACCCTAAATACATACTTTCTCCTATTTTTAATTTTGTTCTTATAATTACTCTTAAAGATAAAATAGTCTCTCCTGTACCTTGATATGCCTAAACCCAAATTGATCTTCTCCTAGTATTTTGTCAGCCAATTTTTATCTGTCTGTACAATTCTGGTTAACATTTTTGACATGTGGGCAGTCGAACTTATTGTGAAAATTTTCACATCTAATTGGCGCATCTCTTTTTTGTTCCAGTGACTATGGGGTTACGTTACATATATCTTACAAGTTTCAGGCTATTTAAGCTAATTCAAACATCTCAAGTATAGGATATTCCCAGTCATCCTTTTCAATCTCTGATTCCTGTTCTAATACTTCTAGTTCCTGTCCTGCATATAAATGCCCCATATATTCTTGACATCTAGCCACTCCTCTCATGTGCCTTATATTTTTGCTTTATGGTTTTATATGCCTAAAATACATTCTAATTAGTTTGTTTGTATGCTTCATTTGACTTTCTTATTTCCATCTTAATTTGTATCTCTTTGCATTTTTCCTTAATCCGTTGTTCTTTAGCTTTCCTGCATATGCAAATAATTTCACATTTTATGGCTTTGTATCTCTGTTTCTCTACTTCATCTGGTCTGTTTTTGTATTTTCACCTTTCTTGTATTAAATTCAGAATAACCTTTAACATTCATGGTTTCTTATTTTCTTTTTGCTTGTATTCCAGAATATCTCTGGCTGCCATTCCTAAGCTGGATTTAATGTTATTCCATTCTGTGTCTATTTCTTTAGTATCAGAAAATTTTCAGTTTCTTAGCAATTCGTTTGACTTTATCTCAATTTCTTTAGTTTCTCAAAGTCAAAGTGCTTGTTCCATTCCTTTTTCCAAATTTTTAAATGTAAGTACAACTTTCATAATTACTATGTTGTGGTCAGTGTATACAGGGTGTAGAATTGGTTCACGCACTATAAGGATTTCCATGTTAACACATTGACGGACACTTGCATCTATAGCCGTCAAAGAGAAGTTCACTATGTGGCATGACGGCAATAGCCATCCAAAACGAAACAGTCGTTTTTAGACACTACCGCTATAGCAGCACAGATGTGCATTTACCGGCATACAAGTAGAAGCCTAGTGTCATGTTTTAGAAACAATTTTTTTAGGTTGAATTTCGTTTTCCCCTGTTACACGACTTGCAGTTTCAGTATGCACGTGGTTGTGAAGGGAGTAGTGCGATCGTGTTTTCTCTTGAATTTATGGTTGTTATCGATACATTTAACGATATTTATTGTTTATACTGGAAAGTATTTGTTTATTATTGAATTTACACTTTAAATAGAAATAAAAAAAAATAAAGTTTAGCATTTTTTGATACATTAGTGATATTTATGGTTATACTGTTTAGTTTTTGTTTTTTATGATTTTACATTTGAAATATAAATAAATAATAATAATGTAAATAACAAATACATATTTATATATATATATATATATATATATATATATATATTGCTGTGATAAGAGGTTGTTTAAAGGTGTACTTTATAGCACAGGTCGTGCAGGAATTAGAAATTACCATAGGAAGCAGAAAACTGCATTTATTTAATAGAAAGTTGAGAAATAGAGATAGTTTGTAAATAGTAAGCAGTCAACACCCTGTATATGAAGTATAAATAGTTTTAAGCGACGCAAATAGACACACGAAGACGCATAGTTAGCGTAGAAACAAGGAAGACATGCATTAAGTAAATAGTAAATATTTAACACCCTGTAGATAGAGTTTTATTTAATTTAGGTAATGCAAATAATGATATTTTTCAGTGGAAGCACGCGTATTTATAAGTAAACATAATAAAGTGTAATTAAATAAGCATTCAAAAGAGTTCCAAACAATTAGGTTAATACGGAGATAAGAAATAGAGCTTCGAGAAGCATAGTGTAAATGCGTACAAGTAGTTAATAATTGTTATAAAGAAAGGTGATTAAAAATTGTGTAAATAACAGGCAGATATGAAAATTAAAAGTCGAATTGCATCAGTTGTTTATGTACAACATGGAAAAGCGATTAGATTCGTCAAAACACCGCATGTTTGATAACGAGGCACCTGCGAGCAGTCCACAATTATTTGAAAGCAAATAATGTGACATCAGAAACTACTTTAAATGCAAAGATTTGATTGGTTAAAATTAGCGACGAGCTTGTAGGCCATACCCACTGACGGAGTAGGAGATCAATGATATATTAACAGGGACAGTGATAACGAACTCAGTTTTCAACTCAACAAAGGCCGAGGTGCGCCACTCTGAAACAAAGTGTAATACGTAATAATAATCTAAAGTGAAAAATTGTATAAGTACGACTAAGATGGTATCCAAGTTCGGGGAGAAGAATAATAATACAAGTTCGAATTTGGGAAGGATGATAATCCAATTGTAAGTTTGGAGAAATTGATAAGAAGTAATAAGTCTGAATGAGATGACAATAAATTGGGGTGCATAAGTATAAGTTTAATAATGGTAGTCCAGAGGGTGATAACAATAATTTAAATGCAATGGTTCAAGCGTGTGGATAGACAATATTTCGAATGGACATGTAATAATTCTGAATTGGAGGAAAATAATTTTTATCCAAATGGATAGTAGAATGCATGGAAAATATTAGCTGATAATGGATGCGTCAATTGCAAGAAGGAAATAGCGAAGAAAATAGATAGACCAGGTTAGATTTTTAGTTATAAGACATTATGTTTCTATTTTTTTATTTGAATATTGAATTTGCTTAATATAAATGAATGTGACGAAGTCAACAAAACAGAGGACTTGCATACGTATAAAGTGCATTATATGAAAAAAGGTTTTGAACGTAACACACTTCTTTTTATAAAAACAATAAGTTTTTTGGTTACTTTAGATTTGATTAAAAAGTATATGATTTTTGATAAATGAGATTTACAACATTAATTAATTGAAAAGTGTATTTTAAATAATTTACAAAAACTGTACATAATATTTGTTTCATTATATAAAATTGAATTAACTTTATTTTATAATTCTAAATAAATGCTAGTCGAAGTCATAAGATAAAGTTAATGGGAGTGATTTGAAAATCTAAACAATAAAGGAGGAGCTATAAGTTAAATACGCCATTGATAAAG
The DNA here is from genome assembly GCA_036346225.1 of Platerodrilus igneus. Taxonomy (NCBI): domain Eukaryota; kingdom Metazoa; phylum Arthropoda; class Insecta; order Coleoptera; family Lycidae; genus Platerodrilus; species Platerodrilus igneus. The sequence goes on along the minus strand of JARFIW010001617.1, from coordinate 1,833,794 downwards.
AGTAAGGCGGTAACATATCAAGTTTTGTTATTTGTCGTTCAAGATAAAATCCAGTTAAGTTCCTGGAGGGAGTTCATAACAATATTTATATAACAGCCCAATGTTTTATTCAATATTTACAGAAAATGGCCAGTTGGGAAAAACATCAGGCTAGGCTGCTGAAGCTTTTTGAGGAAATGAGTAGTGGGTCAAGGAACAGTGAATCTGAATCTGATGCTGACAGTGCTGAAAATAACAGTTCGAGTAGTGAAGATTATGAATCAACTACAGATGAGGAATATAAAGCACCAGAAGAACCACAAAATGATGAGACATGGCATATCAATACAACAGCTATAAGAAACTTTGATGCAGATGCCGCTGGGATTCTTTTGGATATAGACGAAAATGTTTGTCCAATTCAGATTTTTGAAAAGATATGGAATGACCAAGTAATGGAAATGATTATAAAATCTACGAATGATTACGGCTTAAAACTTTGCAATCAAACACAGCCACATACAAGACATAATAGGAAGGCAAATTTCAAACTGCTATCTTAACAAAACCCAGTGTTAATGATTTGAAAACTATTGAAACAAATTCATTGTTATTCGAATATGTTAAATAAATCTCATTTTCCTTACATAATGAGAATTTCTAAAATAATGAGAGTAATGATCTGCAATAGAACAAGAATTAAATTTTATTCAACGAATTAACACAAAAAGCAATTATTAGAATAAATGTTCAAATAAGCCTTCATTCACTGTTGAACAATAACCCAGTCTATCATAAAATTCTCGCCCGACATTTACCAACTGATATGGTGAAATTCTTGCACAGTGATCTTGAATACAGTTTTGCAATTGTTCCAAATTTTTAAAACTGCTAACACTGTAAATCTTTGATTTCAAATTTCCCCATGGAAAGAAATCATTAGGAGAGGTCAGGGCTTTGAGCAGGCCAACCAACTTCATATCCTCTGCCAATAACTTTGCCATTAAAGCTTTGACATATATTTGTGGACGTCACGATTGTTATGTGCAGGACAACCATCCATCTGAAACCAAATTTCTTCATATTCCAACGCAACGTCACTTATAGCTGGTGCTTTTTCTTCGACAATAGTTCTAAAAAACGTTCTGATGCTAAATTTCCGCCAAGGAAAAACGGTCCAATAATATTATGCCCCAAGATACCGACCCAAATATTTAATTTTTGAGGATATTGAGTTCTCGTTTCTAAATAATTATGAGGATTTTGTGTAGCCTAAATCCCACAATTTTGCATGTTTGGCTCATTGTGAAGCGTAAACGTGCACTCATCTGTAAAACAGATATTTCTTAAAAACTTCTATTTTCGTTTGCTTTTTCGATAACAGTGTAGCAAAACTCAGCCCTTTTCTCCATATCATTTGGACCCAATTCTCGATGGCACTGATATTTGTAGGATCAGTACTTGTGCTTTTTCAAAATTTTGTGTGCTGTAGGTGTATCCCAACATTTTCAGCTAATTGGTGCACACTTACATTAGGATTTTCAGTTACTGAAAGTAATACACCGACAGCGTTTGCATTATCTTGATGTCTTACATTCTGCTGGACTTTTCACAACATTTACACTTATTATTTAAAGTACCAGTAGCTTCAAATTTGCGGATCATTCTTACAAAAGTAGTGTAACTTGGAATTGGTCGACCTGGATATTCAACAGCAAACATATCACTTACTGCTTGTGCACTACTACCAGAATAGTACCATTTTACCATTATGATCTTTTCATTCAAGGAATACATAAAATACATCTAAATTTGTGGGTAAAACACTAAAATTACAGCTAACTAACAATTGCTTTTTGTTTCAACAATTCCAAGGCACAACCTATTTTTGTTAAAATAGTAGTTTTAATTTCCTTAATTTTAACCCCTGTATGAAGAGTAAGAAAATAAGTAATGATATCATTGCATACAGTATTTTTTTCTCTACTAGAAACATGTTTACACTTTTTCTCTAAAATAATTTGGTGAGCCAATATTTGAACATTAAGAATTTAACATGGAAATCCCTATAGTGCGTGAACCAATTCTACATCCGGTATCTGCTTCTGGGTAGCTTCTATAGTCTTTCACTTGATTCCTAAACCGTTGTCTAACAAGAAAGTAATCTATTTGATATCTCTCCGTCTCCTGGCATATTCCAAGTACATAGTCTTCCAGCATGATGTTGAAATAACGTGTTTGTGATAGTTAAATTGTTTTCGTCACAAAGTCTGCCAGCCTAGGTCCCCTGTCGTTTCTCTTGCCTAAATCAACTACTACCGATTCTTGCTTATCCTTACCCACCACTGCATTAAAATTTCCTGTAATTATTAAATTTTCGTACCATTTTATGAATCTTAGTGGTTCCTTTCTACCTCTTCCTCACTATAGCTAGAGATGGGCATGTAAAGTTGTACCTGTTTAGATTCTAATCTAACCATAAATACTCTTTCGTTCTTTTGTAAGTAGTTTTCTACAGAATGTCTAACCTTTTCCTGCATAATTATTGCCACACCCAAATTTCCTTCTTACGATACTGTATGAATTACCCTAAAGCCTCTGCTCCAAAAATCCCCTGCCTCTGGCCACCGAACTTCGCTGACCCCTACAGTCTGTCACTCGAAGTACAGAAAGAGCTACTACCATCTTTCAGGTACCTGTCTTGGTCTGGTTCCTTACTAAAAAATCCCACTAATTGGGTTAAACCTATGGTTAGGTTCTTTAGCTCACTAAAACACACATGCCATTCTATCCGTTCTAGCAATCTAGAACTTCTTCAAGGCGCAGGTCCACTCCAAACGATACATGTGGAAAAAGTATGTATGCAAAAGCTTCAACTATGATTACATTTAGACAGTTACATGATAGAATTCGTGAAGAACAGTCATTCGAAGATTTAGAAATACACATGTCCTTCATTCGTGTTTGTATTAAAAATAATGTTCTATGAGTGTATTGCTCTTACTTGCTGCATGAATTTATGCAACTAAAACAAGCTCCAACTATTAAAGTCTTACCTTCCTCACTAGCACTTAGAGCTGTCACAATCTTTTCTCCGTATGATGAAAGACTATATCGCTCTAATAATGAAAAATCGTCTATGTTAAAGTCCTCATTATCACGAAATGGAGCCAGTACTCTGCCATTTGCAACAACACCTCGTTCGCCAGCCTTAAGCTTCAAGACTCTTTGTGAATAAACACGCAACATCTTTAATGATAATTCTTGACTATCCACATGTTGTGCTATATCTAACTAAAAACATACACTAGTTTCAAATAATACATTGCAATATACTTACAGGTATCTCAAATTTTCCACTTTCAACTGTATTGGTATCAGTTTTTAATAATGAAGTAACATAATTTATAGCAGCGTCGGATGGCAGTTCTTCTAATGCAGCCAATACAATTTTATTTAATAAATTGTCTTTATTACCATCAACATTGGGTATAAAGCTTACACGAACGTCACTACTTGCTTTCTAAAAATTTAATGAATTTTGTACAATTTATAACAAGTCCTTACCAAATGTTCCAAAGCAGCAAGTAACAATTTCCTTGTTTTCAGACAATATAAATCACCTACCACCCAGTAAGTCATAGTATGATATTTAAATCCTTTTTGAGGTACACTAAAATACCTTACATTTTCAACAGCAGTCGCAGTCAAATCTCTCGGAAATAATTTTACTAAATCCTTGACATTCAACAAATTAGAAGCTTTTCCAGACATGTCTAAATAAAAGCTATCATCTTTATTTAAAACTCGTTGATTTAACCTGGGCATGACATTTGGTTGGCTCATTAAGTAATCTACAACATCGGCTTTATCAGAAAGTTTCCCTCTAAAAATTGCTTTTTGCAAATTTGAAGTCTGACTCATTACTTCCTGTAAAACTGCTTCTTCAAAATCATCAGCTGTTAATTGGGAACTTGGTAATGGTACACCATTTATAAGAGCTTGGGGAGAGTCGCTTAAACCTGTACGTTGAATGAAATCTTCAGATAACTGCCGCCCAAAATCGTATGCAGAATCTTCTCCAATTATTTCTAAATAAGACTTTGTATACTTCTTTTCCAGCTGTTTCTTAACATCATCAACAGTTATTTCAGATTCTTGAGTTGCACCTAACAGCTAAAAATTAAAGTGACAGTTAAGTAATAAAAAAATTTAAAATACATGTAATATTGTGGCAATATTCAAAATATCAAGTGCATGTGAAAGTTCTGCAATAATAAAAGAGTGACGTAGACATCCACATTGATTTATTCGCATTCTTTAAAAATTAATTAATAAAAAATGTAGGTCCTAATTTAGTCTTACCATAAGTATTCCGTTATTTATTTACGAGACTTTAAAAAAATTTAATTAAAATAAAAGCATCAAATAATGGTTGTAATGTTTTAGTTTGAAAATTCGCATAGAAATGTAATAGACAAAATTTGTTTGGTTTATTATTGTACATATTTTAACATGTTTGATATGGCCATATTTTCTTTCGTTTTGTTGCTGTGATTACAAATATTGGGGTCAATCCATTCAAAGTGATCCAGAAAACAAATAATTGGTTACTTGACCATCACATACTTTGTAGGTGCATTCCCTTATGTAATGACCTACCCTTTAAATCGGATTTAAACGTAGCTGATCAGTTTGTTCAATAATTTTCATTATGTAATGGCCAAACCTGCCAAAGTCGGCCACCCTCAATTCCAGTTATCCACATTCACACAAAAATTTATGCACAAAATGTTATATAATTTAACTTAATTAAATTATAAAAAGAATGTCCTTTTAAAGATTTTAAAACAATAAGTTTGTTGTTTTAGCGTTTAAATTTTGCTGGTTGTGACAGGCCGCAATGTTATAAATCGTCAATTATTAATTTTAAGGTATTCTTTTTATTAATAGACTGAGGGATGAATGTATCTTGGTAGTAGCGTTTAGCATACAAATGTTTGGTATGGAGGAACACTGGAATTTAACTGCGAGGGGTTGTGCGGGCTCACGGACGATTGAAAATGAGGCAGTAGAAGTCAGGTGCTTAACAGGTAAAGATGTTGATGGTTAAATCTAATCGTACCGAAGCTGTTTGAAATAAAGTTGAAAATTATATGTCCACCGGTGGTAAGATAAGATTATTATTGCATGTGATTTTCCAATGCTCCCCCAGAAAGTACTACATTGGCCATTTACCTGGAAAATTTGGAATTTTGCCGAACTCTTACTGTTCCAAGCAAGGTAGGGATCTTTAAAGTGCGTGACGACACTCACACACGGGACCTCCATTTTACCTCTCATCTGAGCGAGGGTGTATTTTTGTGAAAAATGCTTGCCTGTGTCGGGATTCTAACCCGGGACCTTGGGCGTAGTAGTCAGATTATGAGATACCACCTGCATTCGGAAGGTTGTGTTAAAAATTGATGTGTCATGTTAATCTTGACATCGACTGCTACTGAAAAAGCAGTCATCGGGGGAGTATGACTACACTGATTTTGTTGATGTCAATTGCATCAAAGGGCGAGTGAAAAGATTATTGTCGTGATTTTATGATGTTTTACTTAAACGAATTATTTACACGATTTAGAATAGGGTTTATGGTAATAGGCGACTAATTTAGTTTATTGTGGGGTATAATTTGCTTAGTTGTAATTAGAAAAGAGTGTTAATTAAATTCAACATTAATTGTTCACTGAACGAAGTTGTGTTGTACTTCTAAATAAAACACAACAAAGTTCCTTACCTTATTTAAATTTACAGAACTAAATTTCTTCTCTTATGGTTATGATTCTCACATCTGTAAGGATTGTTTGGCCAAAAAGGAAACCTTGACAGATAATCTATTAAAAGGTCAGAGTGTTTACAACTTTGAATACAAACTTTCCTGGTAAAGATTCTTACAAAAATAAAATTATTATATAATTTAGACCTATTCCACTATAGACTTAAATTAAATAACAAAATTCAAGTATCAGTTACACACAATGTTAAAAAAATTATACTTGCAAAAATCCACAAAGTGCTTTTCCAATTAAATATCTTCGATTTCTTGGCTTTATTTTAAATTGACGTTCAAATCCCAGTTTATAAAATTTTGCATATTATTTAAATCTTCATTTAGAAACCAATGTGCATCCTCGGAATTATACCAATAAAATTTTTAATAGCTTTTTATATCAAAGCATTTCCCCCATCATCATTGTATATAACTACATTTAATAATTTTGTCATATAAACGGTAGTATTACTTTCAGTTTAAGATTTTTTTAGTTCTGTTAATATTAGCTAGCCAAAGGAGGTTGGATTAGGTTTTGTTTTCTTTTAAAATTAATGGACGAGTACTGATGTTTTGAAGTTTACTATTAATAGAGTTTAAATATGGATAAATTTTATTTGCAGTTAGTTATAATATAGGTAAAATTATCAGAGTGAGAAGATATCTAGTTACCCCCAATGCAGAAGTTGTATTTGGAAGAAGCCATTATTTCGAAAATTGCTGTAATTGGATGGAGAGTCAGGACGTGTTTTAAGTAGGGTGCAAAAGGTAATAACTTGCACTACTCAAGTCACAAAGTTTCAATTTAATGAAGGGATGACTCACCTGGCCTACCCCCTTTGTTACGACATTATGTCCATGCTTGTGCATTCCTGAAACTACCCTACCATGTACAGATGTATTTCACATTTTACATGTTTGCACGTTATTTCCTTTCGGGAATGCCGTAAAAATTTTCTTGGAACTTCTATACCTACAACCTCACTTTTCAATTCACATTTTAGCAAATCCCCATGCAAAAACTCACTTTTATCACTCCCAAACTGCCTTGTTCTACATTTTAATGTTTTCATGCTACCAAGTGTTATATGACTGACTTTATTTCTATCTCCGTTGCATCCAACAAATCTAATATACATCCACTGTAAATCATATTTTATTACAGTCAGCATCTAATTAATACAATGTCTCGAGTTTATTCTATGCTTACTTGACCGCTCTCATGCTTAGGCTATTACAATGTATTTATCTGTGCAGTAATGTATATGCAAGTGCTTGTCACATTTCAATGTCTGTTTTGTGGGTTTTATTAATGCCACACCCCTTTTATTCTTACCATATAATGTAGTTAAAAGTTAAATTTGTACTTTACAATCTGAATTGTTTTAATAGTACCAAAAATTGAAATATCCAGATTAATTAAGACTGATTATTTATGAAGGCTTTTACACAAAGCGTGTCAATACATTTTGTCCCTTCAAAGTTAAATTTTATTTCTTTCATATCTAATTTATTTTAAGCATAACGCATAACCTTACAACTGTTACCCAAATACCAACACTCATATACTAATATATATTTTTTTCATAGTAGTGTTGCCTTTAACAAAAAAAAATCAAAAACACAAAATTGCAAGTGGAGTAGAAAGAGCACTATTTGATCTACTGAATGCAGTCAGATATGTAATCCCTGTGAACCATATTGTGCTACATCAAAGGCAAATCATTTGTGCATGATGATGTTATACTCTCCTTAAAATAATTCAGCTCTACAATTGTTATTCGAATCTGATTTAAAAAACAAATAGAGAAAAATTGCAAGTTACGGGAGAGAAAAGAGTGTTAATAACAAAATTTACCTAAGTTTAAAAATTAATTCTATATTATACAAAAAAAAAACACAGCGATGTGCTCTACCTTGTATTTTTATTAGTCCATGACTTTTGTTGGCATTTTGTGAAGAAAAAAAACTGCAAATGCATTAGAAACAATTATTGATTGTTTTATCTTTGCAAATTTCCAACAAACGCAATTATAGTATTTTAATATTGGATGATTTTCACTTTCAATCCAACAACAGAATATCATCAGGGCCAATGGTAGTACTTTTTATTTGTCACTTAATTTGGCTTGAGTGCGTTTAGAATATTTTCACAAAAATTGTATGCATAGTTACATAGGGAACGTTAATTTACGAATATCCCATTTTGAGTGAATGACATTTTGATTTTCTCAGTACTTCACTGACGTCAGAAATGTTATCTATTTCTGCTTAGTGTTTTTGTAATTATTCCCATTTAAAATTCAACGAAACCCGCTTGTTTAGAAAACTTTTTTGTTTCCTACATAATTAATTAGCCACTGCTATTTGAAAACTCGCATAAAAGCTGTCATACAAACCAGTTATTATTGAAGCAGCAGGTTGAATGTGTTAATCGACTGTATTAATGTACTAACTAGAAAGAATCTCATATGATGAAGTTTCAAAGTTGTACGTGAGTCCAAGAAGAATTGGCTTAGATTGGATACATACTAAACTTTCCATTTCTCTCCACAGTAGCTATGTGAATGTATTACTTTTAATAATTTGCTACGTACCTAGACGTAGCCAGAAGAAACGTAAATACCAGGTTAACTACAAGACGTGGAGAGTGGGGGATTCACCTACACACAAAAAAACAACAAAAAAAAGCACGTCGCCCACGATTATCCATTAACAATAAGAATAAATAAAGGATTCTGTACAAAACAAGCAAAATAAATAAATTAAGCGTTACTATTTCAAAGCAAACAATTATGTGATTCGAACAATTTAGTACTTTAGATACGAAGTGCGCATCTCGTATTTTACACAAAATAAAACTAATCAGTAGAAAATAAACATGTGAAAGCTTTTGTCAAGCGTTTTTAAAATTGCACATAATACCTTTTGTAACATAAACAAATCAGTAGAAAAGAAATATGCGTGTGGGAACTTTTGTCAAACATTTTTAACAATGGTACATCACACCTGAAGAGCGATAATATTGATTCGCAGCAACAAACAGTAGCCCTACAGTGTCACGTTTCTTATCATGTAACTACACCAAACGCTGATAAGGAATATGCCCTTGATATATACAAAAGAAAACAAGTTGTATACCTGTATGTGTAGGGATACTTAGCTTGCACGCCCTCGGGAGTTAATCAGCACCACATCACCCCGGTTGTCGGGATCTATTACCATAACGGCACTAGTGATCTACAGGCAACGGCAGTTGATCTGTGGCAAAGAACAGTTGAGCCTACATAAAAAAGAACAAACTTGGCCTCCAGCTAAGAGCTAAAAAGAGAATCTGATTAGGATGGGTAAGCACGGAAAAACTCACCGATACACGCAAGATACCTCCTACTTGTCGAACAAAAAAACGTGCATCGCTCTTGAAGTACTGGGACAAGTAATGTAGAAAATATTTCAACGCACAAGCTGCAGAATCAAATTAAAATTGGTTCAAATAACACAAGTTCAAACAACAATCCTCATGTCATCAAAGCGCGATTAGCAAACTGGAAAACACGCTATCAAATAATAGTAGGATTCATTATTTCAATAAGTCTTTAGATGGAAAACACAAGAGAAAGCAATTATACATTATCGGAATGATTAACAAATTAACGGATACCTAAAACAAGGTACTGACTATTTAATTTATCAAATAAATTTTTGTTTTAAAAGCAAAATGGATGAGTTAAAATTATGTTAGAGCAGGCTTATTCTGAACAGGTACACTATATAGGGTATTGTTGGAGAATTTAAGAATAGAAATGGAATTTATTCGATGGGGTAATGACAACCAGGGGAAAAAAGGGTATTTAATTTATGTTGAAAAATAAACGCAACAAATTAATAACATCAAACACTATACAATTGCTGTAGAACAGAAAATGCAATTACTATGCATTTGTTGGTATTAGAAATTTTCAGTCAATTTTAATACTAGTAAAAATGTATACACCAAAAACAATTATTTAAAAGTAAATTATTCAACAAACCAATTTATTGAATGGTTTACAGTGAGATGTAATTTTCGGAAAAATTCCTAGAATATCGGCATGATTAACACATCGATAAATTTATATGTCGATTTTGTTTAATAAAATTTTGACATAATTTATATGGAAATAATTGATTTCAAAAATTTTCAATATTTGTGATATTATTCTAAATTGTGCATGCAACAATTGTTATTAATCTCAAATTTGCAATGGTATGCAACATACATACTTACAGATTGCAAAAATGTATTTTACGTCAGCTGTATGTTGAAATACTTACCGAAGTTAAGAAATGAAGTGCTTTGATGTTAGTTTCATGCTGTACATAATAATTAAATGCACATAATGTAGCTACCCCTGCATCATCAACACCTGAAACTGTTGTATCTGGATTAACAGCAAACACTAAACCAACTCTTAGAGGAGCCGAATGCACTATTAGTGATTCCAATAATTTTAATACTGCCCTAGATTGGGTTTTTGTTGGATCCATTATAAACACCTAAAAATGAAAAAAAAATTGGTTTTATATAAAATAAGCGTTATGTAACGAGGTTTTTGGAAAGAGCAGAATCAAAATATGAAAGTAACACTTAAAATAAAGAATAATCTATGAGTAAATTCGTTATACAAATGTGTATAACGTGATTTTTTGTAGATATACTAAAATAGAACTCAGAAATGGAACACGTGTTAGGTATAGGGTGAGTGCTTTACGTTGCATTATAGATACTGTGTTACTCTAATACATTACTTAAATACGCTTTTTACTGTATATTTTTAAAAAAATATTCAATCAAGTTTTTTCAATGGTTGGTGCTATTGCAGTATTAAAAAAATGACTTTCCTAATGTAACTAATTATTGTATTGCTGAGACTATTATCAAATAAAAGGTAAAGCTTCAAACAGATTTTGGTAATAGTATATACTGAATGCATTTAATGACGAATTTGCAAAGCTTGTATCAAGTTCTGACAACATTGTCTTTTAATTAAATAAATAAGAACGAGAAAATATGCTCATTTTAAATGCACTGCACAATCAATGTATAAATCTTTAGTGTTACGTTAAACAGAAATTAGATGAAACAGAGAAAACACTCTAAAAGGACAATTAGATATTTTGATTTCACGAATAATAGTGTTCATTAAGTATGACATTTCAATTAAAGAATCTCAGTAGCACAAGGCTGTGCTGCATTTAACAAGAAAAAGCGACTTGTTACGTGCCGAAAATCTGCTGTAAACATTCCTGTAAAGTTTTAATTTGTAAGGGATTTCGCACCAATAATTTAAAAAGACGTGCGTGTATTTCCGTCGCTTGAAATAGTTGCGTTTGCGCGAGATTGCGCCGACGCAAAGTGCAAAAGGGAAGTGGTGAATTTCCGACACGTCGAGACTAGCCAGCGAGACGTCGCCGAGTGTAGTTATCTTTGTGCCTTATCCTGCCTTCTTTTTCAGGTTATGTAGGTTTCCTTTCTGTCTTTTATACCTATTATCGCTCCTACCTGTATTCCTGTCGCTCTACAAAGAAGAAGAAGACAAATTGAATTTGGATTCGACAAGGGGGCCCAACGGATTACCCACGCCCGGAAGCTCCCCGACGCTAGCTGCCATTATACTAGCGTAATGCTGTGAGAAGTCCTACAGTTTACGTGAGTACCTTCTGTTTTTCCTTATAATTAATATAAACCTTTTGTATGTGATAATAATTTGAACATTTATATGACGTAATACACTATTTGCGCATCATTTCGCAATTATTTATCATTGCTACCAACTAACTGTAGTGGCTCGCGTACCGTACCGCCGCGGTTAAAATAGTGACACATCCAACGTGTTTCTGGTTGAATAATTTGTTTTCTTATCTTCCTATATCTTATAATGTATTAATTAAATATATCTGCAGTCTTTTCACTTAAAAAATAAATAATTATTTGAATTTTTAATATCTGTTAACTTAGAAAATATAGGCTGGTAGCACTGCTGTTGCCATGACAACCTTAAATGTAATGACATGAAATGACATATTGATTATTGATTTTTGTGTATACTTTTTATTAATGTATTACTAATCCAATTAATTCTCGTAACTTTATAAAAATAGTGTTTCTAATTTAAATTCTTTTAGATAATGACCTAATTTAATTTACCAGGAAGCTGGAATATATACCTTTTAAAAAGTGTTAAATCAACATAAACCTCTCTTAAACAGGTGTTTGGATTATATAATTTTGTTTGTAAGTATTCTAACTGTAAATAAATAGCTTTATTTTCTATCCACTATGAAGAAAAGGAGGCAAAAATCTCTTAAAATGATACTAAGTTTAGTTAAAATAATCATTTTACTTCTGAAATTTTTCTTAATCTATCTTAACTTGTTTTTTGGGTTAACTTTTCAAAACTCGTCGTTTAGATAACGTATATATTATCTTACCCTATTATTATTCTAAAACGTTCTCTTAGTAATTTAAATAATTAACCATAACTTATGAATCCCTTTTTAAAGAAAATTTTGACATCAACTACAGCTAACACAATTATCTAAGTATATCTTTTACCTTCCAAAATGCTGTAATAAACTGAATTTCTTTATATCTTCTCCTTTAAACACTACAATAATGAAGTTGCTAATGACGTTTTGTATTTAAGCTCATTTACGATAGCTGTTGATAAATCCCGCGATATCAAAAGAATATTTTAATAATTTGAAATACTGTTTTTTCTATACATGTATCGTAGAATATTTCTTTTGTGTAGCGAGTATGATTTTGTTTTGATAGCATATTTTTTTAGATATATCGATATTCCAATGCAGCATTGTAAGATCTATTTGGTTTAAACGAGATTTGCCATCCGAATTGGTCGCTCAGCATTATAAGTCTAGACGAGACCCATCAAGGGCCGTTCGCTTAGCATTATAAGTCTAGACGAGATTTGGCGGTAAGTTTGTCGCTCTAGCAATTTGTGAATCATTTTTTAAAGAATGATGTTGGAATTTTTCTTCATTGGTCTAGGTGAAGCTCAATCGAGGGCTCGTTATCCTAGCAAGTATATGTGTTATAAGATATCTTTCCATTCTTCAACAATTTTATCAGTAAATCGAGTTTTAATTACTGTTATTTCTTCATATATCGATTTAAACCACACTAGATGGCATAAAATTATCTTTAAAATTGCTTAAGCCTTGCGTATCTCTCAATTTACTTTTGACATTAGGCATAGACCTGGCAAATTAAATATCGTACCTGATGCCTTATCTCGTGATGTCGTCTCTCTTAATCTTCCAGTTCTAATTCCTGATGCCTGGTATCTTAATATGATTAAAAAAGTTTCTGAAAATTCCAATAAATTTCCTACCTTTCGTGTAACGAACAATAGATTATATAAATTTGTATCTTCTTCACCTCGCAAAATATCTAACATCCCTGAATGGAAACTTGTTGTTCCTACCGCAAACCGCAGTGAGGTTCTTAAATTGTGTCATGATGATCCTATAGCTGCTCATCTTAGTGTTACAGAAGCACTAGCTAAAATATCAGATTATATTATTGGCCCACACTAAAACAATGTCTGTCATTATATTAGGAACTGTAAAATTTGTGGTTCTCACAAGAGCTCTCAAGAGGCTCGTTCTGGCTTAATGGGTAACTTTAAACGTGTATCTTATCCCTTTCAATTAATATCGCTTGACTTATTAGGACCTCTCCCCCGATTGAAAAAAGGTAACCAATATCTTTTAGTTGTCACCGATTGGTTTTCCAAATTTGTTATGGTGCAACTGTTACGTAAAGCTACATCTGCCGCTATAATTAAATTCCTAGAGCAAAATGTATTTCTTATCTTTGGTGTTCCTCAGATTGTTCTTTGTGACAATGGGGCACAATTTATCTCAAAAGATTTTCAAAATTTCGTCAAGAGTTACAAAGTACAAAAAATTTGGTTTAATGCAAAATACCATCCCCAAGTAAACCCTACCGAAAGAGTAAACAGAGTCTTAATTACTGCTATCTCTTCCTATATTGATTCAGACCACACTACATGGGATGAAAATATTTTTAAAATTGCTCAAGCTTTGCGTATATCTAAACACAAAGCAACCCAATTCACTCCATCATTTGTTGTTTTTGGAAGATATACCTCAATCGATGGTACGTACCTATTATGGTTCAGTTCCTGACGACACTAACGTAATTGAATTTGACGATAAAGTACGCTGGGACAAAGATCAACAATCATTACCTTCTATTTTTAACGACGTTAGAAAAAATTTGTTAAAAGCTTACGAAAAAAGTAAGGACCACTATAATCTACGTAAACAAAATATTTCCTTCGCCTTAGGCGTACAGGTTTGGAAAAAGAATTATGTCTTATCGGATGCAACTAAGAAATTTTCTTCAAAATTAGCCCCTAAATTCATTCTATGTAAGGTCACTCGTGTCGTTAGTTCACTTATCTACGAACTTTAAGATGCTGAAGGAAAACGCCAAGGAAGGTGGCATATTAAAGACCTTAAGCCATTCTCTGCTGACCCAAATGCTAGTTAAGTTTTTTCATGTTCCATTCCCTTAACAATTTACCTAATGTTTTTTGTCCTTACTATCAATTAGTAACTTTAATTACTTATTCCCTCTATTATACAGCATATACCTTTTACATGTTTAACTTATTTACCTTAAACTACCTATCTTTTTGCTTCTGGTTGACTTTTCCTTGAACTTACCGTTAGTTATATATCGCTTTATTCTCTAGATTCCCCAGTATAACTCTGTCGCTTCATTTAATTAATCCTCGCACTTTTTCTACAACAGATCATTTTGTTTTCAGTAATTATCTTACATCGTTTAATTTTGTGGTAATTGTCGTAACTTTGGTTGTATTAACTCATTGAATTTTTATGATTGGTTTTAGCTGATGTTAGAGTGGATGCTTTCTTCTTTGGGCTCACATAGGAGACGCGGCCTATGCCATTGTAAGAAATAGTCCATATTCGCAGTTGCAAAAATCTAGGACTTTCTATTCCATGTGTTTTTCCTCTGAATTATTATAGTCGCACACATTATCATATATCATTATTTGTTTCTTTTTCTACTAAGTCATCATAACATATAAACATTTTTTTTTCGTTGTTTTTTATTGAACTTCGTGGTGAGATGCTATCGCTTTTTATTGATATCTTATCAAATTCTCGGTTGTTTTAGCACATTGGGACAGTGTGTTTGTATTTAATTGCTTATAATTAGGCATCTTTGTGTGTTTAGGGCGTTACCGTTTTTAAAAATTACCTTGAAATAGTTGGTTTTTGTGTGAATGTATCTGTAGTAATACTTTTAAGTTGTTGTTTCGACTTTTGTCTGATTTTCTTATCGTAGTGGATGCACTCGTTAGGAAAATGATTGTACTAGTTCTCATTAAGAGTCTAGTGATTTTTTAACTTAGGATATACCTTAACTTGTCGGATTAATATAGCAGGTGGTCCTTCAGACCGACCTGTGTTTTATAGGGACAACTCTCTATCTTTTCTCGGATGCTTGTCCAAAAATTCTACTTTTCTTATCCCGCTGTCTCCATTTCTGCCTTATCTTTCTTTCGGTAGACCTGTTCTTGTCCCGGAACACCCGTCTACCACATAAGAGTGATTTTTCCCTTACTCCGGGCTACTGACCACATTGGCTGGTTGAGTAGTGTTTTGCAATCCACCTAGAAAAAAGTAAAAAACAGAAGAGAAAGGAAAAAGAGAGATAGAGGTAGACCTAGGTTAGACTATTGCACACAGTCAACGTTGTAAGCTGTGGGAATTGTACGGAAATGTAGAAGTTAGCTCAGAAAAGAAATCAATGGAGGTACGCGTCCAACTAGTTTCAAGACGAAAAACCTAATGATGAAAAAGTAATTGTACTTAAACCTGACTAAAAAGTAATGAGATTTTGTCCTTTTCATCCTTTGTTAAAATGCAGTATTTGCTTAGTATTATTTTAAACCTTCGATGTGGACTTGGTAAGTTCTTGTTGTGAAACGGAAAATAAATTAACCACACTTTACCTTTTAATCACAATTTATATAATGAAGCAAAACAACAGTAATTTTCATAGTAATTTACAGACAACCAAAGGACCATTAAATTCTTATATCTAGATTCATTGTAATGCAACATATATCTTCGTAATTGGAATTAATTGAATTATGAATATTTTGATATAGTCCACACTTACTTCTACATTTATAAATACCTGATTTACAATTTAATATAGTATTAAATCTGCACGTAAAAATGTGAAATTACACTCACTACCTTGTGCACAATATATTTAGATGGAGCTTTAATAACTGTATTTAGTCTAACATGATTCGAAGAAGAAATGACACAAAGTAGTTTATGTATAAAACTTGCAACCAAAATGTAAGGGTCGCTTTATCTGCTAAGGGTGGGATGATTATTTACACCCTCAACCAACGATTTTTAAACGAAACAAAAAACGGCTTAAGAAATTGTATTAAAACTAAAATTAAGTTGAGACAAATCTCACCCACACGCCCCCGCTGAAATATTTGTCTTCAAACAAAATGCACAATCATTAAAAATCACTACACCACGATAGAACCTTAAATTGAGGTAAACTGAGGTAATGGGCAAACCATAGTCACAGATCTAGTTAATACGGAATTTGATGTTTTAAGTTTAACAGCTCTGACCTTGTTGTCAGGGCCTGGTAGAACTTCAAGTTTTCTGACTTGTGGCTATCTCAAAGGAGGAACATTATCTTCCTTTAAGAGCACTAAATCGTTAATTTGAAAATTTTTAGAAGTTCACATACCCGACAGAACATAATATACCGTAGTGATGTCATAATTTTAAGAATAACGCTCTTTATCACATAATGAGTGTCCGTCTATGTGATTTACGAGCATTGTAAAGCATGCAGTTTGACTTTGTCCAACACATGGAGTCAATGGTTCGCGGTCCCCTTTACTAATACGTAAGATTATTTATTAAACCATGTTCTTATCTATCTTTTTATTGTCTATTTAACGATAACGTGAGTTCCATGAACCGGTGTTTTATTCATAATTGGTTTATAGAATATTTCTTAGGGTGTGACGTGTTTGTCAACATTAATGAAGAATATTCCAGATTAATAGTTATTTAAAACTCATGAAACTTCTAGAATGTGTTATACATGCACGACCGTCAATCTAACTAATTAAAGCTTCCGCTTTCTGTATGGTTTTGCAAAATGCAAAAAGATTTGCATCTTAATAATTGTAAATAAAACATGTTCTAATGCATATTTTACACACATATTTAATAAGTGTTTGTTTGTCAAAATACAATAAGATTTATATTGTTTTTATGCCGCTATTTTACACACAGGATAATTATATTATGCACAGAAGTTGTATTTTTATAATAATCAATGACTTTATATCTTAAAATTAATTTGTATTCTACTAAATGCATGGATTTCAGTAATTAAAATTGAAACTCGTTTTACTAAGTAACGATTAATTATTTACACACAGCGCTTGTTTTATGTTTCGTAATATTTACAAGAATTTATGTCGTTTTCGCACTTTAATGAAATTGAATGGTTTTTGAATTTACAGTTTAAATATGATTGATTTCCCTAAGGTATAAAGTTTTTATGTCTTACGCTTTTTTACAGTCCGTCACTGATGTAATACTTGGAAATTATGCTTTTTATCAACGCAGATGAAGTTAATGACCTTGTACAGGCAATACGGTTACATACAGGGCGGAACAATGATATGCGAAAATTTCAACTTTTTTCCGTTTTACTTCTATTGGGGTTGACTTTATTTATAGGATTTGGGTTTCGATGACGATGCATGTCGATGTAATTATTCAAAGTCTTATTCTGACCACCACCGCTCTGTGTATTTTAATCTCCTGAAATTTTAAATCTGCCTCGGCTAGCCCAGTTTAATTCACACAGAGTGCACGTTACAATAATCAAATAGTTTACCCCTTTTCCCTAAAACTTTATCTGATTTGAATGATAAAACGAAGTCGATTAATATTTGTATAATGAGAAAAAAAATTATTTACACTTCACAGCTTAGTCTGTTTGACTGTATGATAAAATTAACCCCTGAATCAAATGACAATAAATCTTAAATTATTTATCTCCAAAATTTAAAGCTCCCTTTATTATTTTAAAGCCAGCAAAATACCGTTGTACTCTACTGGAAATTTCTCTGAACATTCAAAATTTCCCATTGTTTACGAAATTTTTCACGTATCAAATAAATTTTTGTCGACTCCTTACATAAAATATTCAAGTTTAAAATATGTTCAAAAATACTAAATAGAAAATAATGCCTTAATATGATCAATATTCAAATATCATAAATAGTAAATAATGTCTTATGCAAGATAGTTCTGACCTGTAGTTTTCCTTGAGCGTCTTTCAGCTGCGTGCCGTGGATCAGTACCCCAATATTGCTTTTAGTTGAGTTGCTTCATCTCCAAGTTTTACCCCGTTTAATGTGATCTGCCTTAAATTTTCATAACGTTGTAATGTCCCTTGAATTTTCGTAACGTCTCTTAGAGTTTTTGTACTTAGATTTATTCTTAGATTGTCCTTAAAATTTTGTACTTAGAGTGTTTTTAGATTATCCTTAGAATTGTTCTTAGAGCCCTGAGTTATAAATATTTTAGCTAAATTAATTAATAAATTTGTACTTACGTTTTCTAACAAACGGCCAAGCTTTGTCTCATATATTTTCACTATAATTAATTCAAAATATTTTATAACATCACTTTTCAAAAAATTGTCATTGTTTAATTCGAATATTTACTAGACACATAAATTCTTAAGTATCAGTGATGCAGCTTGTACGTGGTTCGAATTAAAACCGTTCACTTATCAAACCTGCACATTATATATCCTATGCCCCATTTAAATTCATTGGTTTATCTGAGCTGTTATTCAAAGTGCATCACCAACCATCGGTTGTTTTGGATATTCTTGGGCTTTTGCAGGTTTATCATTGATATTGCCTTATAGAAACTATTCGTTGATCACGTAGGTCCTGGTATTATTTCTGGTTTATATTTATTTTATAGCGTCTGTTTTGATGTTGTTACAGGAATTTCTAATTCGGTTTGGCACGTAATTTCATTTATGGCCTTGTTTTGTCAAGATAATACTTTTAGGATCTGCATTAATTTCATGTAGAAAATCACGCAGACCAAGTGACATAAATTAACATATTTCTGTTTACATTTTTGCGTTTTCGAAGCGTATTTATTTTGAAGGATGCATTTCTTATCGGGACACTATGTTATCTGCCTTCATTATCGCTTGTTTAATGTGAATTGTATTATGATTTTTTAGCATTTCAGGCGTATTAATTTATAATTTATAAATATTTTTGGTTTAGGACAAGTTTGATTGCGTGTAGAGTTATTTCTTTTGCTGAATGCGCGTGAATTATTGAATGATATGCTACTCGACATTAATTAAAGTCACATGCGATTCTTATACAGGGTGTTAAATGTTTGCTCTTTGCATAGTATACAAATTACGTATTTTTAATGCTGAATAAATGCAGTTTTCTAACTCCTAGTATTATTTACATGTATTGGATAACCATTATGACTCAATATACCCCTAAATAACCCCTTATCATAGCAATATATATATATATATATATATATATATATATAAAGCCAACCCAAATAGGAGTAAAATGAAAAAAAGTTTAAATTTTCGCTTATTCATTGTTCTGCCCTGTATATAATTGTATTGCATGTACAAGGTCATCAAATTCATCTGCGTTGATAAAAATCGTAATTTCCAGGTATAACATCAGTGACGGACTGTAAAAAATCGTAAGACAAACTTTATACCTTATGCAAATCAATCATATTTACAGTGTAAATACTGAAAGGTTAACTAGATCGCGAAAACAGGACCTTCTATTTTTGAGTCAGTACAAATTTTCATGTGAACGTCTTCTAACCCAGACAACGAGGTTATAGGCGTGCCACCATGATACATTATTAATCAAAACAAATAAATCATAAAATTTAATATTTTTAAAACAAAGTTACAATGATGACATCATTTCTAACATTTAAAACCGTCATAATGAATTTGACGATCTTTGAATATGAATAATATAAGATACAGAAATAATTCTTCCTTACATCAAGAATGCTTGTAACCCAAAACATACATTTCTTAAAAGAAACACTATCCCTATTGGTGGAATTTACTAATACAGAAATTATTAAAATAAAATAAGATGAACATTTCAAAGGAACGTCACACGTCATTATGGATAAAAGCCCTGAAAAAAATAGAAGTCGAAATAACATCCACAAATCAACAACCTAGAAACCAACCAACCAAAACGACAGTGCTAAATACGTTAAAGGTCTCATTCATAAAACTACAAAGAGTATTGTGAAGAACTGCCATTTGCCACTACAATTAAACTTAGCATCAGCCAGAAATTTTAATAAAAAGGCTTTTAAAAATGCTTTTTTATAATAGTGTGTCTTGTCAAAAGCAAAACAAAAACTATGCTGTATAGTTCGATCTTACTCATTAAAGAAGAAAGATGTACAAACCTCAAAGTAGGTGTTAATGTTATACACTAGTGTACCATGTGACACCTTAGAAATTGTGTATCATACAGTTATGAGTGTAATGCTTATGCGTTACTTAAGTAGACATTAGGTTGTAGAAATAAATTTATATAATTTAGTTAGTTCAATGAATTTTAGTAAGAAATCCCTCTGAAAAATGTATACAAGCTTGGGTAGTTTACATTGTATAAAGAGTCTATTTCAATATGATATTAAATTAAAACATGATCGTTAACAATAATATTTGTATAAATTCACATGGGGTTCGAAATATCACAGAAATATAAAACACCACACAATTAATACGTTCACACAGATGGATGACATTTAACTCAACCATAAGAGAGCTTTAAATTCACAAAGTGTGAGAATATTTTTCTAAGGGAAGAAGATTGAAATTTAAGAGTAAGTTCTAAAAGTTTGTAAGTTACATGGAGAAAGGAGTGATGTTTAAGTGACAGCGGACATATCGTTGATGGTAGGCCGTGGGCCTTCAGAGGCCAATGTCAAATTATTTTAAGCTTTGCGGAATATATATAGGTAAGGAAGATCAAACACGTGAATCGTGGAATTTATATTTGTGTTGATCAAGGTTATTAAACCGTGAAAGTATAATAAATTGTTTTCACTCGTACAATGGAAGTTCGAGTTTAAATAGATGGAATGAGGTGACCTAACGTGCCGAAGCAGAAAAAATTAAAACCGTGGGTACAATATATGCATTTTTATTTGTTTCTGATGTATAATTATGTACTGGTAAATTTTAAATAAAAATAGATTATATCTATGTAGTGGGAAATAAATATTCCATTACATAGTTATTCTGTTGCACTATGAAATAGCGACAGAAATAGTTTTGTTTAAATTTAAGCATAACATTATTAGCAAAGGAAGTCTGAACATTTTAAAAGAAACATGTAAATGTAATTTCAATTGTGGAATTATTGTTAGTTAAAGAGTGCAAACTCATAATTTTTAATGGACATTGAAATGGTTAAATAAAGCCTTTAAAGCCTTTTAAGATAAAGTGGTACTGATAAAATAGTTTTATATTTCAGCCAATTTTACATGTTTATATTTATATTATTTTTATCATTTTTTCCATAGGATTAGTCTGTGTACTCTTAAATATGTAATAGAATTTCCGCTCATTCTGGGCAAGTCGAAATTTATAATGAAACCTCATTTTCATCTGTGACAAGTGGTGTGTTTAATTAATGTCAAAAATTTATTAAATATAATAAGAATTGCCACAGAGTTGTAAGGAATTGTGTACTAATGCAATGTAATACATTCAAATCATCCGGTAATTTCTTATATAACAGTGATCATTTGTTTGTCAGAAATGTCACAAATTAGTGTCTGATTCTCCTTATGCTCTATTGTTTTATATATTAATTCTAAGACACTTAGGAAAAATACAATTTAAACTACAAACAAAATTTAATACAATTCGTTTTGCAAATAAATCAATAAATGGATATAATCTTAATTTCTTTGCAATGCCTTAAACTCGCATATTAAGTATTCAATAGCTTACAAATGTTGTAAAAAATGCATTTTGTGTATTAGTTTTAATAAAGCATTTGACTTCAATGCTAATTAGTGTAACTACTTACCAAGTTAAAAAGGTTTCTTCTGACTTGTCGAAGCATTCCTGGAAAAGTGGGTTTTAAAAGTTCCATTACACTACTTCCCCAACGATTATACTGTGAATCAAGCTCGATGTCATTAATCCAATTAATAGCTGAATCACGTATATCTATTGCAAAATTTTCAGGTTTGCTTGAATCACCTAAATCTAATGATAATAAAGATGTAATTTGTTCATTATTAATTCCAATTCGATGCAGTCCCTCCATTGTCCGAATCTCTTGCCGAAGAGTTTCTAAAATTGTGTATATATCTACCAAATCAAGATCAAAATACATTCCATTTATAAATAAAGCAGTATCGGCAGACTGCAAATTTAGCCCAGAAGAAAACAAATCTTGATTCTTTCTAATTTCTTTTTTCAGTTCACCCCGTACAACTGTTTTGACTAATGATTTCGCCTGTTCATAAAATAAAAGTTAGTAATTTGATACATATTTAAAAATTACCTGCATTGGAAAATTTTGGGCAATATTTGTAAATACTTTCAAAGCTTCATCTTGTGAAGATGACATAATTCTTTCAGCAGCTTGCAAACTTAGCTCTTGAAATTGCCACACTTTTAAAGGGGCCATTTCGCTAGACGATTCTTCAAGATATTGTTTAAATTTTGTAAGATCCTGTTTAAAATCATGAAAAATCTTTCTGTAAGTTTGAATAAAAATAATACTAAGTTAAAAGTAAAAGCACGAAACTCACTTCAATTTTGCAAAATCAAAACCTTCTACTTCTGCGTCGTCTTCGTCTTGTGAAGTATCATCAGCACCTTGCTGGTCTTCTATTTTGGTATCATCTTGAACTTTATACTCGGTTGATTTCATCTGTAGCTCTACCCCATAACCTGATAACCGCAGCTGCCTATCAGAACGTTCCTGAAATTCAAAATATGATACAGTGAAACAAAAAATTAAAAAAAGCAGGAAGGTTTATGCAGGAGTCACTTTAAATTATAAAATGTATGAGAAACATATATGCTAGGCATATAGTAGTAATACTGAAAGAGGAGACATAAGTACAGCAAATATATAATTTGTTTGTTTGAACAAATGTCTATATCACTCTAATTCTCATCATAAAGTCCCTCCACTTCTACCCTAATCTGCATCACGTTTTCATAGTAAAAGTTAGCTTGTCTGGTCACGGAAAAAAGTTCAACTCCTTCGCACCTAGGATGCTTAAACCAAGTACCTTATGCCTTAGCTTCGTATACTCTTTGCATTCTCCTATATAGTGGGCAAGTCCTTTCTCCCGATTTTTACAGATTCAATATAGAATATGCCTTGGCTCTTAACAGAGTAAGTTTTCTCCATAGCCAGAAATAGTCAAAGGAAACGCTCAATATCATATTAAGCGTTTTCAAATTTCTACCTAGTAATTCTTCCTGTATGTTTGTTGTGGTTTGTTTAGTATTCTTCTTAATCTTCTTTGGGGATTAAACCACATAAATGTCAAACTTGAGGTTTTTATTGTTTTGAAAACGATCCTAGGTCATGGATCGAAACGTTAATAAAGATAATTTTAAAAACTATGAGTGGTTTAATCCCCAAAGAAGATTAAGAAGAATACTAGTAATTCTTGATTCGTCTGATCTGGCTATCATTATCTTTGATTCCTGTAGCTCATTCCTCGTTGACTCTAAACAGAATGTCCAAGTTCCCTGTAAAAGTGCGATTACTTTTTTGTTACTCTTACGCTTCTTGGCATTACAAGCTTCATTTTAATAATTACGTAAAAGTAGTTTTCAAGCCAATATTGAAAGCATTATTTCACATCATTAATTTAATTAGTATAAAGTAGGTTACGAATAATGTGTAGTTTAAGGTCTCTACACTGTAGGAGAAGAACCTATAGTTTATTACATGTATTTTGTCGAATACACATTTTCTCACGCCCAGAGTAATGTTCGTCACTGCCTCAATCAATGATAACATTCAATGGATGGAGTAGTTTTGACAGATTCGTGTGAATGGATGCAATTATCGAAGAGTTGACGTTGGGTTACTTTCGTAAACGGACATGTGACAGTTAGTGCATAAAATAAGCAGTGAAGTACCCGTGAATTCCTTACCTCTCACGTACCTTTGTCTTAATATCGTTTGCTCAAAAATGTTGCAGGTATCAGCAACAACTTCGCTGCAAAGTTGCAGCAATACGCCACCAACCCCAGTGGGGACCCTGAAATTATGTTTAGAAGAGTGTCATACAAACACGAGATGACTGTAACCGGCTCTACCTAGCATAAATATCTATATTAATAAAGGTAAGCTATTTCGGACAGTTAATTATTATTCATTGTTGTATTAAGAATCTGTGCAATGATATGCTCTCTGTAGAAACAAGCCTGGTGCTAATGTGCATTTATCCGTAAGTGCATTTGACATAATAATTCAAAATATCAAACTTTGGTTTATTATAAACGATGGCCATGGTTAGACTGTACAATCTATTATAAATATTTTCTTCTATAAACGAGGTATGCCGAAATGGTTGTTACAAGTGAAATTGACACTAATGACCTCTGAAATTTACCTTACCATGGAAATGTAACAGAAATATGCACCAGCTAGCTTTCAGAGGTGAGGGTTGCCTTTATAAAAATAAAAGTAATTCTTTTTGGATATTCAAACCTTGACATTTTCACCTACCTAGAAAGGTCTTCAAACTGCCTGTCCAATAAAATGTTGAACACCAACCCAATCTAGAATTTGGTTTTACATCGCTAAACTATAAATGGTCTACAAGATGACTGAAGGATTTGTTCTTATCGTAACAAGTTGATGAAACCCTGTTGTAGTATTAAGTTCTAGATGATCACTTAACACACAAAAGCTATGGTTTACTTTCTCTTGATCTTTATAATAAAACACAAATGAATGAACCAGTGGTGTCCTTATGCTTCGTCTTGTACAGCAAAGGAACAATTTTCTGAAAAGTCTACCAGAACAATTCACTCATCATCTGATAAGATTAATTTTTTTATTTTTCATAAATTTTCATTGTGATTTTGCAATAAAATGATGAACCTTTAAATTTTCAAGTTTAACAATCAGTATTTTGAAAAATTCTTCTCGTGGTTTTACAATTGCCGTCATTTCAGTTCTGTCTTGTATGACCCATTGTTTGTATTCTATATTGTCTGACATAGAGTCTTCTTCAGACTCTTCAAATATGTCAACCAGGAGATTACTCCCTGTATGTTTGTTGTGGTTTGTTTAGCATTCTTCTTAAGCTTCTTTGGGAATTAAACCACTGATAGTTTTTAAAATGATCTTTATTTACGTTTCGATCCATGACCTAGGATCGTTGTCAAAATAATAAAAACTTCAAGCTTGACGTTTATGACATAAACTGAAGGTTACTTTGATTTATTGATGTTTGAAATATTTGATTTGAGTACACTAAGCAAATTTTCTTTGCTTAGTGTACTCAAATCAAATATTTCAAACATCAATAAATCAAAGTAGCCTTCAATTTGTCATAAACGTCAAACTTGAAGTTTTTATTATTTTGACAACGATCCTAGGTCATGGATCGAAACGTAAATAAAGATCATTTTAAAAACTATCAGTGGTTTAATTCCCAAAGAAGCTTAAGAAGAAACCAGGAGATTGTTGACATTTTCCCATCATATAACCATAATTATTTTGCATACCAGAACATCCAAAAGATCTTTATTATAACAAAAACGTCTAGTTACAATAACAACAGTTCTTTATTTTCAAACTGTTACACAATCCTTTTCAGCAACTCGTAGTACTATAAAAATTCTGCTCACACACTAATTTACTTTCAGGGCTTTAACTAACAGTGCAAGATTAATCTTCTTAACACTACAATTCTAATCTTCTTACTTAACTTAATCTCAAAGCACTACAACTAATTTATATACAAAGTACCAATCACTATTATATTTCTATCAAATTTATGTCAACAGTAGAATAATTTATGTTACATGTTTTAAAGCTTCAAACTACATCATAAAGCTTAACATTAGCACTCAAGTATTACTAACATAATGGTTTATTAACAAAGTCGCAAGCAGAACTGACTCTTGGAACTCCTGAATTCTAATCTATATTTATTCAAATTGTACCAGCTACTTCATGAACATTCCCAAAATTATGTAAATTACTATCTGGAGATTTCTTATAACTAATAAAATACACTTTATTGTAATATTAAATTCAAAGTCTTGTACCTGTCAATCGACAAATCCTAAATAGTGTAACGAAGGGAGGAACCATCAATCATCCTTTGTGTATTCAACCCATCGTCTGCATTCTAACATAATTATGCTAGATTGAATAGACACTACATTATAATCAACTTTAAGATCAGTACCATCATCAATCATCAACTTTATATTCTGGTGATATAAACAGACATGCACACATGAGTACCAGATGCCCCCACAACAATACAGAATTTCAATCTTTCAACTTTAATGCCACAGTGCTTCTTTAAAACTCAGAATATAGTCTATTTAAATTACAAAGCATTAACCGTTTTTGTCTTTGAACCTTGGTACCACTTTACTTCAATGAAACACAATCCTTTTTCCCAGGCATCAAACGACTACTTTCATCATCTTCATAAAAATTTCAGCCAGCATTGTGTCCTCATTTATAATATTTGATGCTCTTTTTTGTAATTCAGGTTTATTGTTAATTTAACCATATGTTCTGACACTTTAAATTCTTTGCTAACTTTTCTGTGGCTCCGAGAATTTGGAATTAAACCGATAATTTTAATTTTATTCTCTTGTTTGAAATATAACACTTAGTTTTGAGTTTTTCTATTAGATTATCATATTCGGTTCGTAAATTTTGAGACTAGTCCTCTGCATCAGAAGTAGGAATTTGCTTTTAAAATAATTATCATCATCATTAGGTCTTCAGTCCTGGAACTGGTTAGATGTGTACCATCAATGTTTCCTATACTATTTTAAAATAAAATTTCAAAATTTTTCTGACAGTGCTACTAAATTTTTCAATTTGTTTTCAAGGTTACAGATCTCTTTTTTTCACGTCATTTCCGAATTTTAGAAGAAAGCGATAAACCTTAAATAACACAAGCTGAAAGTATCTTCTATAGTTCCTGAGTCATGAAAATCTTCATCTGAAGTTTCACTATCCCTTTTTTGGTCCAAAACAAATATTTTAGAGTCACATGTTGGACAGAATGATTTTCCTGGAATTACATTAACAGGAACGCTAATATTCTTAGAATAATGATTCAAAGATACTTCTCCTAAGTCTTGTTATAGGCTTTTTATGTTTTTTGAAAGAATCCGAGCAAGACTAGCCATAGAGATGATGAAATTTTTTCACGTATTTCATTTCAGGATTCTTATTACAAACTGAAGTGACCATTCATTCTTAAAGAAAACAACACTTTTTCTTCTTCAGTATAATATTTAATTGATATGTCTTTGGGAAAAATTTCATACACAGTTCTATAGCAAGTTTCATTAATAAAAACACCTATAGAACACCGACACTTCATTGGAATAAATAGTCACACCACTGTACCCACTAAGAGCACAAAGTAAAGTGGGACAATATTGGTAGCCAAGTGATCATATAAGATCGTAAATCTATCTGAAGATAATTGTGACCCATTAGCACCATTTTACTAACAAATAACTAAAATGCATGTTCATTGATAATAAAATTAAATAAAAACCCTTAACCACAAAAAAAAATATTTAAATTACTAGATACGTATTTCGACCACTATGTGGTCATCATCAGTAGGAAAAAAAAAAAAATTAGCTGTTGTTCTGGAACACTTCAGAGGATATTCTCCTCAGCACTTAGGCTGAAGTGAACCTTTCCAACCTATAATTTACTATATTGTTGCTTTAAACACTATCGAGGATATTCTCCTCACCCGCAGGCTGGTGTTCTCAACAACAAACAAGTGAATTGATAATAATGTACTTAATTGTTTTCAAGAAATGTGGTTTATTTAGTTAAAAATTGCCTTAGAAATAGTAGACTAGCTCGTTATGTCCACTTCTCACAGATGTAGAGATTAGCATTTTTAATATAAATTCAAATTTTTTTAAAACTAAGTTAGAGTTGAATTTCTAAGTTGAAATTTACAGCAAAGCTTGATACCATAGTGAACTTTGCTGTGTGCAATTTTCAAATTTTTAACTGGCTCTCCAACAGAGATATATTAGATGAAAAATTACAAAAAAATTAAAAATCAATTGTTAAGAGCATGTGTAATTTTTAAAGAGTAAGGATTTAGGGGCGTTTTATACATATAAAGTAACTAAGCTCTTACACATAAAAGCATAGAAAAGATTGATGCTGAGAAATCATTCCCTACAAAAATTGAATTTTCATTATTCGTGTGCAATAACATTGACTATAAAGATTACATATAGTCAAAACCAAACAAGGTTACTTATGACTCATTGTTTATAATCGTATGCTTTAATACCATAAAATCGTATGTCTAGCAAGCTCCGCAATGCAATGCGACCTGGGGATATAACGTTCTATCAATGTAAGTTAGGTTACTTTTGTCACATTTCGACTTATAAATAAACATAGGTTAGTAAGTCATAAATAAATGTTTATTCAAGAATTTACTTAATCCAAAGAATTCCAACCTTGTTGTTCACGTTCCCTTTCGAAGAAATTAAGAACATTCATAATCACCAACTGTGTTTGTAATTTTAAATGTTTAGTACAAAGCATTTTTACTGTTAATATGAAATGCTAATAGTTTTAAAAAAAACTATTCTACAATACAATTAATTGAGGATAATATAAAATGCTAAATGTAAATGAAAACAAAACCAAGCTAACTTAATTCTCAAAACAAACTGTGTTTGGTACTTAACCTTCAAAAGCACAAACAAACTACATGAACCAAAATTAGACATACGTTTGATATATCTTAATTACAACATTGGGAAAATCTTTCTATAGCTGTCCTATTTTGTAACCATGAAATTAGTAGACTCAAGTGACATATATTATATTGTAGTTGTGTTTTCTTTCTATGCACGTTTATTTGGTCCCGACTATAAACAAAAAGATATTAGACATGTAAATAGGACTTTGATTTTTAGGCCAGAATTTATTAAATACAATGCAATTTAATTTGAAAAACCTAAGACAATTCAGTGCAGAATAATGTAGAAAAGCGTAAATGCATGCAAACACAAAAAACAGCAACGACCTGTTGTAAACTAGCATTCCTGGTTAGATAGAGCTATCTACTCTAATTGGTTATGTTTCCGGGCGTGGGAACAAGATCCATATGTGGGCATTGTATACACTATACTCGTGTTATTCAGTTCATAGATAAGTAAGCTCGGTTGTATGTTCTATTTTATGTATTTACGTTTCCTTAAATACACACAATCTACGATTTATTTATTGTTATTACTTCATACACAGCAGTTTGGCGATGAAAATTTGGAGTTATAACTACACTAACCTCACTTAAAAAAATGCAGATTAAGATTTTTAATCTATGATGCATTCTATGCAAATTGTATTTACAATTGAACCGTTTGATATCAAATCCATCGATAGTTGGCTAATGAGTTTAGAAAGTGTTTTCAAGATATTTGAAGTGCTGTAATAGGCCCAACTATGTTAAGTGTAAGTTAAAGTGTTATTTAAGGTAGTGGGAAGTGTGGAAGCGCCTGGATTAATGAGTCAGTCGCATGAGTGTCCAACCAAAGAATAGTGTGTTCTACAAAATACGCTAAGATGTGAACATTGTAGCTGCCTGTAATTAGTGAGATCGTTTTAATTAAGGATTTTTATGTAGTACTAATCGTTCAGATCATACTGCATGTTCATTCGTACATATGTATATGTTTAAACGGTAGCATTACACATATTCAATCTCAAACTATACGCTGTTGTCTTCTGCGTATAGAGAAAGAACACCCTGTGATTAATTATCCACCTATTAATAAGGGTTCATGCTCTACATATGGCATCCAACGTGGGGCTAAATATATGCAGATGTAGTGTTTAATTGTGTTACAAAAAAAAAAAAACTTTAACTTACAACACTGGTTAAATGGAAAATAGTACAGGTTATTATCTACAATACGGTACTGTATGTCAGTATATTATCCACATCTAACCGATGTATTTAAGTCTAAAATTCAAAAGCTACAGAATGCGTGTTTTCGTTTTACATACAATATTGACAGACGTACCCACGTACATCAGTTTAGATATTTTGAAAATGGAATATATATATCTCTTACATATCAGACGCCTGATTTTTAATGTACTAAAAACTGGTGTTCCTAACTATTTACTACAGTAGATACAGAAAAGAAGCAGTGCACATACTGTTAATACCCGTACTAAAGAACAGTATAGTATACCAGCACATAATACGAAGAAGTTTGAAAGCTCCTTTTCGTATGTTGCTACTGCAATGCTAAATAAATACATAATATTGTTTAATACCAGTACTACTAAGACTACCTACAAAAATAATTTTAGAAATTGCTTGTTAGAGATACAGGCACAAAAAGTCTAACTTTAACACACTTCATTATAACTTCATTATAATTCGCTTATGTATCCATATCTTAGTAGGTTGGAGAGGAAGACCAGAGGTAATCTGATCTCCCACCTGGTTGTCGCATGTATTTATAGTGCACAATAAAGTAATATTATTATTATTATTATAAATAAAGAATCATAGTGTTTGCTAAATGGAGGACAAGCGAAACAAATAAAAGCTTCTGGTGTCTTGGAACATCAGACATCTGGCAGTGAGCATTTATGCTTTCATGGTCACTCCCAACTATAACAAGGCGAGTAGCTGATGTACGAATTCTTATATGGTGATTACTTTAATCGCAAATGTAATTGCATAATACACAGAACTATTTAGGCTAATGAGCATTATTCGTTATGTTACATGATTTAAAACTATTTAAACATACGGATATTATGTAGGTTTGAAATTATTTGTAGCGCTTGTAGCAGTTTAGTTTTTATAGCTAACCAAAGTTGTTACACACTTCGAGCCCCACGTTGGGAATGCCAATGTGACGAATTTATTTTTAAACCCACGACGTTGGGCGTCAATGTAACGGATTATTTTTTTCTTCCCCAACTCGGGCCCCTCGTTTTATGCGTCAATGTAGTGGGATTAAATAATGAAAAATTGGAACTACAAAAACTTGCCGCTTCTGCTGCTAGTTTGGCCATTACCTCTACGAGATCATGAGAAAGGGCACGATTGAAATATTCTTCGCTAAATCGAAAATTAAACAAAGTGAAGTTGGATGCCACTGTATCTAGCAAGTATTAAAAAAAGAGTGTTTTAGGCTAGATACAGAAACCCTATTGAAATGAATTTTTTAAAACTTTTAATTTACTTTACTTACAAAATTAAACCTTCTAGAATCAGAGAGCAACTATTGTATAACAAATAACTTTTATCCAAAAAAATTAAATTGATTCACAAACTTTAGTGATATGAAACAAAATTATTATTTCTAGAACATTTTTGTCTCTTAAGACTTGTATGAGCATCAGATCTGATAATCACGTACATACTGTAATTCAAATCTTTTTACAATAGTTATAGCTGTAAATTCTTAAATATAAAATTTTTATCAGGTATCACTTCCTAAAGAATCAAATGCTTTGGATACGAAAATTTACTTATTAATAATAGGTTACAACTTAACGATGAGGTGCCAAGTCTTACAAACTATTAACATGGGGACTTAGCCCTAGTGGAAAAGGGGGTTGCCAAAACAATATAGAAACCCTTTTAGGGTCCAGCAAAAAGTCACTCACCTTAACCACTAGTGGTTGGCAGCAGGCTTCAAGTTGATCCGACAGGTCCCGGTTGGATGGTCACAAGGTATCGGCCCCTAGCTAATGCGATATGGGATGGATCTTGTTCAACAATTGCAATTTGGTTGTCTCGCCTTTGGGATGGTTAACCCTACGGTGGTTTTTGTGCATCAACGACTTATCACGCTTGCCTCGAAGATGTAGTGGAATTGAGCGAATTAAAAATATTACTTCCCAAGACAGTTCAAGAGGAGGAAGTCTTATTAGAACAAAACTTTCCATGCCCACATGTTGTGTATGAAACAAGTTGGAAACTATGATGTATTTTCCAAACCATAAGATGTTTACACGGGCTTTTGAAAGATTAAATTGTTATTTCAGGTTTCATAACAGTTGGATTGTATTCTGCAAGAGTGTGGATACAAAATGTTGAACTTCTTCTTGTGATTGAAACAAATTAGAAAATAATAAGCTGTTTGTTTTCCATATGGTACGAAGGACTTATTAAATATTGAGGATTGACCTATTGGTCTAAATAAGTAGTCTGGATGAATTTTTTTCAATTTTTTTTTATAGATTTCTAATTTGTTTCAACCAACAATTTTTCCCTTTAAAAAAATTATTATATGTTTTTCAATAAGATTATGTCGAAGCATAATAAGAATAAGAAAACTCTTTTGAGTGATTCTGACGAGGGTGTCGACGATAACCGTCGTGATGATAAAGCAATAGATCAGCCAAGTAGAGCTCTTGAAAAGTCACTTGAGAAATTTAGTGTAATATGAGCAGTGCATTAAATGAAAACACTAAATTCATTCAAAACAGTATTTGATTTGTCAAAGCAAATTTTGTTAAAAGAATTTGATCAATCTGTGCACAGTGAAGAAACTAAAATTGACACTAGTGTATATGTACAGGATGATAGAAAAGAAAGTAGTAAAAATGAAAATCTTAGGTTCCAAGAGCAATGTAGCGGCGAACCGTTTATGCGGTTCACATAGTAGAAATTTCATTTCAACTTGGAAAGACTTAGGAGGTCCCAATTTTAAATTTTCAGTTAATAATCAGACGCACCCGATTGCATTACGATGGCATAGATATTGGGGCGTCGAGAAACAAAGGGAAGTGTTTGCTAATATTAAATTTGGGGAGTACAAGAGAGGGTCCAGAGCGGACTATTTCTTAAAAACAATTAAAGAGGCTAGATATTTATCTCAAGCTATTGATGAAAATGAATTACTTTCAATGTGCATAAATTAGGCGTGGACTGATGAATTCGGGATACCTGTCGGTGGATGAAATTAAGGCACATCTTTGGAAAGTAGATGCAATGAAGATGAATAAGGTCGAATAGGGAATCGTTGAGAAATCGCGATCGCCCTGCACAAGAAAATGAGGGGGTAATAGAGGCCACGTTCGATTTGATAGAGGAGAACAGAAGAGTAGCGAACGTCTGCATACCAAACAAAATGTAAGTAACAACAACGGTAGAGTTGACACCGATTTTCATAACCAACCAACCAATGGTAATCAAGAGATAACAATTTTTAATAGGGATTTCTAGGAAATTTTAGAGGAGGATAGACCTAAAATAAAGACGGTAGTAGATCTGTCTACTGTGGATACAGATATTAAAGAGCACAAAGTCCGCGTGTTGATTAACTTTGGTAGTCAAATAATAGGGATAAGTCAAGCATTTTTATCAACGTTATTGTGACCAATTCAGAAATTCTTAGAATTCCTGCTAAATGTATGACTCTGATGGGAGCGCAGGGAGATAAATCAACTAAAGCAAATGAGCAGGTATTTCTTGTGTTCGGTTCGAAAGGTTGGGCAAACAAGTTTAAACACTCCTTTTTGGTCAGAGAGAAACCAATCCCACCCCAGTATCATTGGACAAACTCGTCCAATGATACTGGGGTGGGATTGATTTCGTGATAACTGATTACAGATAAATTTTGCCAACAATAGCTTGGAGGGGGATAATGGCAGTAAACCGTTGAGTATTACTTTTGTGGGAGAACCCAATGTAGGAAATACTCCCTGTATGTTTGTTGTGGTTTCAGTAAATTAAACTAACCATCCGTTGTTAATTCATTTATTTGTTTGTATAAATTGAACTTCTATTGTTACTTGCGCTAATTAATAAGAGATATCATTTCTAAAATTTTTTTTTTTTTTTTTGACGATCCTAGGTCATGGATCGAAACGTAAATAAAATAGATTTTAAAAACTATGAGTGGTTTCATTCCCAACCAATGTAGGAGTTCACATCGGTGAACAAGGTAGTAGAAGAAGAATCCGTAGTTTTAAAGAAACCGCAACCGACATCTAGTTCCGAAAGGTAGGTTAAAGAAAAAGCCTTAGCGGCCGAATTTGTTACGTTTATTTCTAGCATAAATTGTTTACAATAAGTTTCTAGTCAAATCCCTTTGGCATTAAAAACGAAAATTTAATTCAGTAAATTAAACTAACCATCCGTTGTTAATTCATTTATTTGTTTGTATAAATTGAACTTCTATTGTTACTTGCGCTAATTAATAAGAGATATCATTTCTAAAAATTTCCCCAACGTAAAGTTTATGCTAAACAGGTGATTACGGTGTTCTAAATATTCGATAATTGCAGTCTAACGTATTTTCCCTTCGAAAGAATTCGTCGAAATTATTTCAATAAACTTGGGTTTTCCAGTTTTGAAGCCTTAACACCAATATTACGTTAAGCTCGGATCGCTAGTTGAATAGAGTTAAGATTCACTTTCGTTTCAAATAGCAAGACAAAAACACCTATTCGGGCTTTCGTCATTTCGTTTGCTTTGATGTAAATTTTGTGCACACATTGTGTGATTGTGTGGTATGTTTTGCTGTTTTTTATAAAACGATACTTTTCGACAACATAAAATTAATTTTATTTGTAATTGCTTTAGTTTCTTCCGGCAGCTTGAAAGTTGCGAGGAAGGGTCGTCCCTGGTAGTAAGGTGAGGCCAAATGCGGTCTGTAGAGGTGCAGGCCCTATTACCTGTTCATGTAGACCAGCTTCTGCTTCAACCCCAACGTCAACAACGACGGGTAAGAGTTTACTTCACCTTTCGCTTTAGATTTCATTGTTTACTATCCTGCGTTTCTAAATTTAATTCTTCGAAATAAAAAAAAAAGAAATTATCGAACGATTTGGATATTTATTGCCCCATATGGATGCAGTACTACGTGGTTTTAACTAACTAAAAATAGTAATGATGTGAAAATGGTTTCCGACTTGCTAGCGCATTTGGAAGCGTTGTTTCCCTTATTATTTACAGACTAGTTTTTTTTTAAATTAAAATATTTATTAGTAAGACGGTATTTATTGTGACCATGCTACATATTTAATTTTAGGCTTACGATGATTATTTAGAGCTGTGGTTTTTAGGGTTGCGTTGGGTTTTCTTTTGCTACTAAATAAGGTAAGGGGGTGGATACCTAAAAATTACAGTTCGCCTTTTTTTATAAGTAATTTTTTTGTTGTTCATTGGGTAGGTATGTATAACTGTTAATTATGGAGTGCTAATTTTTGTTCTGGGTACTCTAGTGCTTTTGTACATAATTTTTTTTGTGTTTAATTATAAGTTTCTTTTTTGGTATGTTTTGTTTTGAGCATGAATGGGTGTGAATGTGCGAGTGTATATAATTTTTTTTTCTCTATTTCAGGCCTCCCTTAATTTTTTTTTGTTTGGTTGTATGTATAAACCCCGTCCACTTGCCGAATGAGCCCGATCAATCCCTGTTCTGTTCGTTTTTTTTTGTGACTACGTCGCTGAACGTAGCAAATTCTTTAATGAAACACAGGAGGTTCTATTATGTATTCTTCTGAGGTGTTTTGTAAACAGCTGGGAACCCTTAATTGTTATAAGCATGAAATTGTCCTACATAATTATAGTCCATTTTTCATAAAGCCGTATCCGATACAGATTTGATACAAAGACAAAGTAGACCATTAGGTCCAGCAAATGATTGTCTAGGGGGTGGTAACTCCGTATCAAATTGAATATATCAGTCTCTTAGTGGTAGTAAAAAAAAAAAGGAATTCTATTAGAGTTTACTTAGATGCACAATATTTGAATGCGAGCATGATTAAGGATCACATTGTGCCGCCGAATGTATCGGAATTGGTGCATCATATTTCACCAGGTCAAGTCTTAAGTACGATTGATCTTGCACCTCCTACTGGCAAATTCCGATAAAAAAGGAGCATTGGAAATGTACTAGTTTTTTATACGATGGTACAACAAATGTGTTTCGTGTTTTACTGTTTGGGTTCTGTACATCTGTATGCTTGTTTATTCGATGATTGCAAGCTGTTCTGGGCAGCGAGGTTGGCAGTTTTTTTATAGTGTGTGTCAATGATCTATTAATTTATTCCTCATCGCTGGAGGTCCATTTATACCATTTGGAAGTTGAAGAAGTCTTACTTTGCCCGTGAAAAAGTTAAGTACATAAGCCAAATTATTTCAGCGGATGGTATTCGAATAGACCCAGATAAGGTTCAAGCTATCCAAAATTACCAGAAACCTTGTAATGTTAAACATGTGAAAGCACTTTTAGGTGTTGTAAATTACGATTCGAGGTATTGCAAGAATTACTCCCAATGGGTTTTTCAGTTGACTCGTCTCTTAAAGAAAGACCAACCTTGGAAGTGGGGGTCAAAGAGGATAATTCCTTTGTAAAAATTAAAGAAATTTTCTTAGAAGTTTCGATTTTAAAACATCCGGATTCTACTAGGGAGTTTTTCATCTAAGCTGATGCTTCTGGATATCCATTGAGGGCAGTGCCATTGCAAAAGGATTATGTTGTAGACAAAAAGATGATAATTGCCTTTGCAAATCGCACCATGCAAGGGGCCGAATTTCATTATACGATTACAGAAAAGAAGGCTGCGGCGGTGATCCTTGCGTTAAAAAAATGGCACCTATTAGTCTTAGGTCGTGACATTACTGTTATTACAGATCATAAGGTAGCTTTTACTGTCGGTTACTATCTGTTCAGTTGGCACGTTAGACATTGTAGCTACAAGAATATGACTTTAAAATGGAGTATTGTAAGTGGTCTGAGAACTATTCGGCAAATGCCTTGCTTCGACATCGTGAAAAAATGTCGGAGAACTAAATCAAGGTTCCCACTGATTCAAATGTTTCTGTGTTCACAATGCGTCCTTCAAATCTCTATAAAACTATGGTAGCTAATATGAAACAATTTGTTGTAGATCAGGCGAATAATCTTTTCTGCAGTAAGGTTATAAAAGCGTTGGTAAAGACCAGCCAGAATTCGAAAAAGTCGAAGTGGTTTATGGTCCATATGTGCTATTGTTTAGGAGAAGGTCAGGTGCAAATGGCCAATTTCGACTATACATCCTCACAGCCCTAGTTAAGGCGTTAGTATTAAAGGAGATTGAAGAACGAGGACACTTCGATCAGGTGAAGTGTTATGCGCAACTATCATTAGATTACTATTGGTCTAAAATGCACCACAGCCGTCGCAAATATATTGCCAGTTGTCCCAAAAAGAAAAAACAAAATGTCTATATACTTGCATGCAGAGTGTGGTCCTAGACAATATAAATAGAATTCTAAGTGTGAATCTGGTAAGTCCATTACCAACATCTCAAGGGAGGGCTACGATACTCTTGGTATGTATCAATGTGTTTAGCAAATTTGTAATGTTTTCTGTTCGGCATGCTATGATCAATGCCATTTTAAATGGTATTTTTTCAAAGTGTATTCCGGTTATGAGTAAGCTGGAAAATATCTTGTCGGATAACAGTACCCAGTTTTCAAGTAAGGTGTGGTGTGCTAGACTCAAGGAAGAGGGAGAACGTGCAGACATATATTTAGGTATTTTCCACAGTGATATCCGGTGGGAAAGAATTAATAGAAAAATGAGCAAAGCACTTGCTATTATCGACACATGAAGTGGGTGTGACTCCTGGACAATATTCAGTCTTGGCTAAATCGAGTGATACAAAGTGCACCAAAATAGATCCTCATAACATTCATCATCAACATTTTGTTTTCGACATTACTTAAGGTCGGTTTGACGCAGCTCTAACTTCTTTTCTATTCTGAGCTAGTCTAAAAGGTCTACATACCCCTCACAACCTAAATTTCTAATAATCTGCCTAATATAGGTTGGTCTAGGTCTATTCTATCTTTTTCTTATCTACAAGGCTCTACATAGATATTAGCTCCCTGATGGTTGTTAAAGAACTCCAACATGTTTACATGATTCCCATTTATAAGGAAATGAAATATTACTTGGTTATCCGCTCCAAAAGAGGAAAAGTGTTAAATTATATGTTTGGTAAGACTTAAGCATCGAAACGCTGCCAACATGCCAAACCGCTACCTAATTGTGAGTTATGTCATGGAGACGTATATTAAGTTATATGTTATTGTAAAGCTTAAGCAGCGAATCGCTGCCAACATGCCAGCCTGCTAAGTAACTGTGAGTTATGTCATGGTGCCATTGTTACAGAGTCGACTAAATTCATCTTCATTTTGTTTTCGACCTTACTTAAGTCGGTTTGACGCAGCTATAACTTCTTTTCTATTATGTGCTAATCTAAAAAGTTCTACATACCGTTCACAACCTAAATTTCTAATAATTTGACTAATATAGCTTGGTCTAGGTCTTCCTATACTCTTCTATCTTTGTCCTATCTACCTGGCTCTACATAGATATTAGCAACCTGATAGTTGTTAATGTTGTAAAGTAAGCCGTGATTGGTATAGTAGTCATGGTTAAGATTTATGTATTTTGAGTAGTCGTTCTCTTTAACTGTCAATTTTTCAATATAATATGTTATGCTTCCATATTAAACTGTTATAAAAAGAAAGTTATTAAAAACACGTTGTGTAGTTATTCCGCGTTCTTTCAACAGTTAAAGAACTGCAACATGTTTACATGATTCCCGTTTATAAGGAAATGAAATATAACCTGGTTATCCTCTCCAAAAAAGGAAAAGTGTTAAATTATATGTTATGGTAAGGCTTAAGCAACGAATCGCTGCCAACATGCCAGACCGCTAACTAATTGTAAGTTATGTCATGGTGACATTTAGTTAACTGATTTTTATTTATTTTTTTTGTTTTGTTTAGGAACTTACATAAGGTCAGTTAGACGCACCTCTAACATATGACATTACAAGCTTTAAATACAAACATTATAGTACAAGCAATTAATTCGATAAACCGGGCTATGCTACAGAGTTATTCAAGAAATAAAAACAGCTTTGAGAACGTATAGAAACAAACATTCTACATTGGAAAAATATCATTTTTAAAAAATAATATATCTGCAAACTGTATTATATGTGCGATAATTCTTTGTGGATTGTCATTTTATTACTATGTCTATCATCTAAAAAAACTGTCCCAATTGATTACTCCATACCATACAATATTCAATTTTTCGATAGTTATAATTTGAAATAGTGTCATCAGTAAACAGTAAATTAGTTTAAATGATACATTAAAAAATACTACAAGGTTAACTTTACATATGCTTTATACCTTCTAACTGCAGTATATCACATAATTTAAACATCAAAATTGATTGAAAACATCTTTTCAAACGAGTATAGAAAAATTTAACTTTTACCTTCACAAGATGTCGCACAATATAATCAATGTGTCCCTTTATGGCATACTCCTTAAATAGAAAGTGAAAGTCTCTAAATTCACTTGTTCCTAGCTCACCATATAAAATAACAGTAACACTGCGATTTTCTGAACCAGGATAATGTGTATCAACACGATAAAAATCACTACTGTTGACTTTTTCAGCAACAATTACCTAAAAGCAATAATGTAATACTGCATAGCATTTATTCAACTATAATAACGTTTTGTAGTCGTTTTTTGGCATCATCTAATGTACAAGTAATCTCTCCAGCAATATCTGCTACAGCCAAACAATCTGGTAGATCCTTTTCAGCAGCTATTTGGGTAAACATTTCTATCTTTGGCGAATAAATATGTAATGACAAGCCCATTTTTAATACAGCCAGTTCTGAATTGCTCAGAAATTTTGAGGCATGTTCCATCGCAACATCGTACCTTTTCCTATCCGTATCTACAAGAATTGTGCCGTAAATAATAATACGATTATATTAAATACCCAAATCTGTTAGAGCAGGTTTTAAGTCGCTCACTGCATCTATAAAGCTCCAATAGAAGTCCACATTTTCATCGGCCAAGTATTCAGCAATTTCGAGTACTAAAGGAGTTGCTTTCCATTTGGCATCAAGTAATGTTGTTACAGATTTCGATCTTTTAGCTTTACCTTGTACATTTCCACTAATTAAAAGATATAGTATTAGGCTTAATATTAAGTGATAATTCATTCTAGAAAAATATCCTTTATTTACAAATTCATAACCTAAAAACAAAACAAATGCATACTTGAAGTTTGGTACTAAATTACTATCCCAAATTGGTGTATAAACTAAAATTAACTTTGTACTCGTATAGAAACAAGCATTTACAATATTTAATAACTTAAATTTTTAAAATACAAAGTAAACACTCATTTTAGGCAGTCATGAAATGTCAGTTGCCGGCTGAAGAATCGTGACCAATCGAAAACGGACAGCATTTACTTTAAATGTGTTCGGAATCTAGTACGAGGTGGTTAAAAACTTTTCCCCAAATGATCCATACTACTCCTGACAATATCTTACTACTCAGTCATTCCCTTTAAAAAATATATAATAATTGTTGATTAGTTACAAATTTTAATACTGTGTAAAACATTTTTATATAGCACTGCTGCTTGGTATAATAAACAAAACCAACTCAGTCGATAAGAAATTAATTAGAATGATTTTATTTACGTTTTACACCTTACACACAAACACAATTCACCTAAAACAATTTTTAACGAGCGCCAACTTTTGAAATTTTGTTACCAAAGAAAGCAATGACTAAAAATGCCTTTGCCAAACTTAGGAAAAAATTGACATTTTGTGAATAATGTATTTAAAAAATCTAATATAATACGAGTTTCATGATACAGGGTTTCTAAATTGAGTGAATACGTACTGATCTTTTTTGTCAATTGATGTTTTTGCATTTACCAATATTTCATCGAAAAAGTTAAACCACTTCAAATTACCTTACGCAATTTTAAACCCTGGAGAAGGAATATGTTTAGTATTCCTAGCATTTCAGATTAGTGAGTGTAGTTAATGTTGATGGATGACACAAATTGTAACAAC
The DNA here is from genome assembly GCA_036346225.1 of Platerodrilus igneus. Lineage (NCBI taxonomy): Eukaryota > Metazoa > Arthropoda > Insecta > Coleoptera > Lycidae > Platerodrilus > Platerodrilus igneus. The sequence continues at coordinate 1,792,634 of JARFIW010001617.1, read as the reverse complement.
TGTTACAAGACCATTATAAATAATTTTTAATATTTATGAATTGTAAGAAATGGTTTGTTAAATACATAAATTGATGCTATAAGATGATTTTGATTGTTTCGATAATGCCATCCACATCTCCAACTAGTAGGTACTGATAAAGTTAGTGCTTCATTATTCGTATTATTGTAAAAATAATAATTTAGGGCTTATATATTGATATGATAACGCCGTACGCCGATGTGATAAACGTTCTACTGAACGCCACCGCTCTGTGTTTTTCTCTAATCTTTTAATTTTATTATGCCACGACTAGCCCTTTTTAATTTACACAGAGTGCACAACGTTACGATGATCAATATTCATTTACCCCTTTAACTCTTACCTGTGTGAATTGATAAAACGAAGTCAATCAATATTCATATAATGAAAGGAAATAGTATTTACACCTTACAATTTTTGTAATCCTTTAAATACACCCTTCAATCAATTAATATTATATGGATTATTTATCCCAACATATATATCCTTTTAATATAAGTTAAAGTCACCAAAAACGACACCTTTACCCAAAAAAATCTGGAACGTTATAGACCCTTTTATGATTTTTACGTAAGTTTCAACGTATTCAATGTTCTTGTTGACTCTTTAACAGCTTTAAAGAAATTTAATATATTCAGTGTTAAAATTTAAATTTGAAAAGATTCCTTAAAACTAGGTAGTTCTGACCTGTGATATCCTGATGAGTTGTTTCGTGTTGTGATTCAACACCCTCTCATTATCTTCAATCGAAAACCAATGCTCTGCTTCGCACTCCTTAACGCATGTTTGAACCAATAATTCAGTACGGTTACCCCTTGTTTTCAAAATTCACCTCGTGCTTTATTCTATATTTCTCTGGAAACGCTTTGGATTTCTTTCCTTAAATATCACTTGGAATTTGTAGGTTTCAGAATTCGATTAGCAGTGGATTAGAATTCTAGATTTCGGAACATAAATTAGCAGCGTATTAGAAGTGTATTAGAATTGGACAAGAATTGTTTTAGACGCGAATTACAATTGGACCAGAATTCGATTAGAGTTGAAATTATTTCAGAAATGAACCAGAATTGATTTAGACGCGGATTAGAATAGTATTAGAAACCCTATATCATTATAAATATTTAATTGAATTAATTAACCAATTTCTACTTACGTTTTCTGTAAAAACGGCAAAAGCTTTTTCATGTGATCTTAACGCAATTCTTACACAGCACTGTTTTGCACTATAATATAAATTTTATTCATCTGACGCGTAAATATTTGATTAAGAGTATTGTGGATTTGACGTGCTTCAAATTGAGACTGACTGTTTCTTATCATTTCTGGGCGTTATATAGCTTTTTTCCCATTACATTTGAATTGGTTTTCCAAGCAGCCTTACAAATTGTTGCGGCCAACCATATTTGTCCTGGACAATCCTAGTATATTTTCAAGCCGATTTCTGATGAAACTATTTTGGAGTTTGGTATCATGCTGTTATTTACTATTGTTATTGTTGTTGGGCTTTTAGCTTACGTCTGTTGTTTTGTGTAGATAAAGCTTTTGGAGAATTGTACAAGATAAATGATGCAACACGATTGCTGTTTTTGTTAATGTATTTATTTAAACTCATCTTTGTAAGTGCGTTTTCTTATCAAAGCGCTTATTGTTCCTTCTTTATTACAAGCGTAATTGCATGAAGATTTACTAGGTTTTAGCTTATCTTCTGCGTTTTTATTTTACCACTTGTTGAACACTCCTCAACGTAGTTTAATTTCATGTATGATTATTTCTCTGCTGAATACGCGTACTATTATTGGAAGATATGCTTACTGGCATTGATTAAAGTTAATTATGGTCTATATACAGGGTGTTAAATGCTTGCTATTCACATAATGTGCGAATTATTTATTTTCCTGCTAAATAAATGTAGTTTTCTGATTTCCATTACTATTTACAGTTACTACGCGACCTTTACTACTCAATACACCCCTAAACAACCCCTTACCACGGCATAATATATATATATATATATATATATATATATATTGCTATGATAAGAGGGTAGTTTAAGGGTAGATGAAGTCATTGGGGTCGTAAGATAACTGTAAATATAATTAACATTAAGATAACCAAATAATTCCACCATTAAATAGGAGTAAATCGAATATTTTACAAAATATCAATAGCGAGCACAACTATATAAATTATATTTAATTTAATGTATAAGAAAGAAGCTCATTTGCAATAATTAGATAATATTTAACTAAATTAATAATGTGTACGTCGTATAATACGCTTAAGTTCAAGAAACGAACAAAGATAATATTTTAAATACATCAAGCTTCATCAAAATAAACACGTAATCGATAAAGATAAACAACCTGGCATTCTAGCTATTTAAGAATTTCATTAAAATGTCAACGCATAAATAAAAAAACGCATTCAAATACATCATTATTAAAAAGATGAGTACGTGACTGGAATATCATATTTACATGAAAATCCAAAATATTTGAAATAACAAACAATAAGCAACATGCGGTTTGTTATACGATTAGCTTTGGACTATAAACGACACAAATATAAAAGACGTGACAAAATTGCAATGGATATTTAGAAATTCTAAGAATATACTGAGATATACGGAACGCCTACGTGATTGGCAGTGCATTTCATCGAAAATTAATCTAGGGAATTTTGAGATAGGCGCAAGCCTTGATCAACAAACACACCAGTTAAAACGTTGGAAGGTGGGGCTTATAAATACTATAGGAAACTCGAAAATAGACAGTATATCTTCAACTAAGCACGGACCACGTCGATTTAAAGTGAAAATTACGCACCAGTAACAACTAGTGAAAAGTGAAAAATTCAAAGTGCCAATATTTGAAATGAAGAATAGCCGTTCTACGGGTAAAAGTAAGATACACTATTAATTGAATTTTATTTTAATATTTAACAAATTTAGGGCTCCGAATAAAGATCTAAATGTAGATCAAAAGATACTTTGAAAATACTTACAAGGAAATAAACGTAAATATACTAAAAGTTACTCCAAAGATTCGAGGAAAAAAATACAAGCAACCATTAATCCATCATTCTGGCCAACAAGTAAAGCAAGTCGAACTGTAACAATCAAGGGGTGCTAACAACAGATACCCTGACCTGAGGCAATTCCAGTGACAAGCAAGGAAAACACAGGTTAGGAATCTTAATTTTTTTCATTTGTTAAAGACTGTTTTAATTTTAATATTTGCTATATATTATATATACCTGTGAGGGTCAACAAAAAGGTTAATTGAGAATTTGAATAATAGAAAAAGCATCTTTAAACGTTCGATAGGTACTTTAGGGTAATTACAAGGATATTTTTGCTGGCTTTCGGGAAAATTAAATTTGGTGAATGTGAATAATTTATTCATGGGCTAATTTTTAAATTGACATAAAACTGTACATATTATCAATCATTATACTGTGTAATTTTGGGTTGCTTCATTTAAATTATTTTAACAGATAGAAAGAAAAGGAGTTAAACAATTTTTATTGTTGTGAAGTAGGGCATTCAGTGAGTTAGCCATTGAAAAACAAATTCGAGGAATTATAGGATTTAAAAAGAGTTATATCACAGCAATAAAAAAAAAAGGAAAATTTTGAGTTGTAAATATTATCCATTATATTGTGTATTATAGAATTGCTTTATTTGATGCAATAGATCCATTAACAATTGTTTTAGTCCTAGCGTTGGGCCGTCATAAAATTGCTGTGATACTCGGACATAACAATCACAGCAATATATATATATATATATATATATATTGCTGTGTTTCCCTGTATTAGAATCGAGCCTCACGACTTGGGCGTCAAGAATGCTGTGATCCACCTACAAAAAGCTATTAATTTAACTGGTCCGTTGACTTTCTTCTGTTACTCGCCTCTTTACTCTTTTCCGCCTCGGCTGCTCACCTAGTTAAACCTTCATCCTCTTTCATAAAAACAAACAAACACATTCCTACCACAAATATCAACGTTAACTCTATTTACATCAATATTCACAATACATTAAAATTTCAAAATTAAAATTCAGCATAAATTTCAGTATCAGAAAATTTCAAGATTAAATTTGTTATCATTTTAAAGTGCTTCCAGAATTAAAGTCCTTGTAGGATGCCTACTAATTACTATAACAATATATGCAGACCTGAGTCTGAGTACAATTTGAGCATCTACCACCCCTTTACGTTAATTAACCAGGTTCGTCTAATTGAGCTCAAAGACATACCCAAATTTTCATCATAATCCAGAACATCAATACTAAATACCCCTTTCTACTTAAATAAGCAAATTTCACCTTAAAATTAAAAATTTGTTGTTAGTACAATTTCACTACTGTCCATTTTAAGTAAATAAATTATAAAGTTATTCAACACACACCAAACATCAAAAATCGATCAACAAAGCATAAGTTACCTGAAGGTTAATGCACTCGTGGCCCCAATGTATATCGTCCTCTGTTAATCACACCAATCCAACTGGGTTATGTTTAGGTCCTCGTATTGCTGGTCGCCTTTAAAATTTTCTACATCACCATACATCTAAAGTAGTTTCAGTGCTTTTTCGGAACTCATTTGTGTATATCTGAAGCTTGTTTTGTGGCTCCAGACACGTTTACGAATCATTTAATTATTAACACCCCCGAAAAATAGCAAAGAAATTCATACTTCTTTCACAAATATACGCCAAAACTGCCTACTTTTGTGTATTCATTTGTCGTTGTAAATTTTACTAATTGGTACAGTGATACTAAACTTTATTACCTTGTATCTTCTTTTCTAAGTGCACTAAAGTACATTCATTGTAGCACGTAAAGAACAAACTGTTTTAAATCACCAAAATATACGAGCAAACTTTAAATTATTCTATCAAACTCGGAAAACTAAAAAGCACTGTTTAACGCATTGAATCAAGTCGCAGATCTAAGAGAGCTTGTTCATATTAACCTCGGTATATATAGAGGTTAGCCTGTCTGTCGATCTAGTCCCCAAAACGGCCAATTCTTCAGAATTTCGCATGCTAGGTTCCCATTCCGCAGCCCGGCATGCGATTTTTACGAAATTTGCACTCGCACCAGTTAAATCTCAGAAATTTCGACACGGCTCGCAACGTCTGGAAATAACTAATTAAATTTTATACAGAAATGTTATTTTTACCACTCAATTTTGCCTTTTATTTTCAACCAATCGCAACCCAATGACGTTGCTCATATCACGCCTTTAATTATTGTGTCTTTGTCTTACGCACATTATCTTTCCTTCTCTAACCTGTTCTTAGTGGTGCAAATTGATATTCCTTATTATCGATTATTTCAGTCCACGTGGACTGTTATCTGGGTTAAATAACCCCGTATCTAGTCTTCCCGTTAATATAAGCGACGGTTTCTCCAACATTCTCTGAAACCATTTGTTATCTGCAAATTTTACGCGGAACAAGCTTTTTTAAAAATACGCAAGTGTTCTGTATTTCGTGCTAAAGCATCCGACCGTTTCCAATATCCGTAGAATCGACATGTTTATCTAAACAAATTAAACTGAAATTGCCTTTTAAAAATACGCAGGTGTTCAAACATAATACTTCTAAATAACACTTCTACGATTTGCATTTTATTGGGTTTTTACAAGTTTTTATAGATATTATATGTTACTAATGGTTCAATTAATTTCAATTAAAAATCATACCCTTTAATTTTTAGTGACTCCTAATCAAATATTAATTATTATCTGTACATTTTGTTTAATACCGGTTACTTAAAATTGAGTTAATTAATATAAATTTTGCACGTAATTTCCATTTGTTTCTTTACTCGGAATAATTAAATTACACGTAGAGCTTTCTAATACTGCTTCCTTTTTTTTTATAGCAAGCTTCTTGTAGATGATTTAAATCTCTTATTTTTAATGAAACGAATGAATTTTTATGCTTCACGGTTTTTTAATAACGCTTACCTTTTCCCAAAGCTTCTACACGGTGATTAAAATTATTTGATGTGATTATTTAATTTTCTACCCTGGTCTAAATATGAGTAATATATATATATATATATATATATATATATATATATATATTGCTGTGATTGTTTTAGTCCCAGCGTTGGGCCGACATAAAATTGCTGTGATACTCGCCTCTTATTCCTTTATTATTTTAAGGCTTTATGTTATGAAATGTTAAATTAGGGTTTTTACTCCTAATGGATCTTATTGAATCAAATAAAGCAATTCTATAATACACAATATAATGGATAATATTTACAACTCTCAAAATTTTCCTTTTTTACAGAATATCTACATATACCAGATTTATGTTTTGTGAAAGTCAGCAAAAATATCTTTTACTTATTCAGGAACCTTCGAACGTTCCAAGATACCTATTCCCTTGTCATAAATTGTTAAGTGACCCTTTTTGTTGACTCTTACAAATACACCATGTGATAAATATTAAATTAAAAACAGTTTTCAGTTATAAAGTGTATTAAGATTGCTAACCTGGAATGGGTTCTGTAGTTCCTTCCTAGTTTGTGATCTGCATCCCCTTTCTGTGTCCTCTTTCCTTATTACTGTGCCTGCCCCATAAATTGTTTCCAATTAAAAACGTACCAAGTCAAAATATGTCCAAATCAGAATACCTTCATTTTTTAAACTATCGCCAAAGTTTGAGTATGTTCAAATTTCGAAGTCCCAAATTGAAATCGTCTTAAATATCCCAAATTAGAGCCATCTCAATCAAAATGTATCTTTAATTAAAAGTCGAAATTGAAGGGTCGATATTAAAAGCCAAAATTAAAGTCCAGATTGAAATTAAAAGTCGATATTAAAATCAAGATTAAAATTAAAAGCCGTCTATTTACAGATCGGTTTATTGTCGTTGCTTAAATTCTCACACTTTTTAATTCTTATTTACTTTGATTTTTAATTCACTGGTTACGTAAATTCTTAACACTTTTAAACATAGTCGTAGCTCAGTTTGAATATAGACTAACTTGTCGCTTCGTTATTATCGTATATATATATATATATATATATATATATATATATATATAAGCCCTACCTCCTATTGATTTTATTGGCGTGTTTACGTTCTGGGACGATACTTCTACCTTTATCTTGCATACTTCGGGATTTTTACCAATTATTTAGTTCAAATCTTTCAATGCATGCCTTTATGGACGTTAATGCACTTCTATCGATAATTAAAAGTAGTTACACATAAATATATATATATATATATATATATATATATATATATAAAGTTTGTCCTATAAATTACGCCTTAAATAAGCATTCTACATACATTATTAAAAACTTCTTTTTATTAATCTAATCAGTTTATTAATTGAATTAACAAAACTATGTATTATTTTATTGTGTTTTGGTGTGGGTACTACTGACGACCACAATGACACTACTACCGCATGGCAAATAGTAAGATTCGAAAATAAAAAATTGACATATGTAATGCGACTTTTTATTGATGTCTTGAAAACAACATTTTATTTTGCACAAATAAGATTTAGGTTATGTAACTGGAATCGCTGTTTTAGAAGATAGTTTTGGAGAGCTATATGTTAAGAATTTCTGTTTTGATCATAACTAAAGCGCCGCCATGATATACAGGCACTGAAATACTTATAATTACCTTTCTCCGTTGTGCTAAGTATACATATATTAAATATTTGTAAGTTATTGAATTACTATAAATATTAATTACTGCCGAGAATATAATAAATAACCAAAAATTCAAATTTGATTTTATTAAAACCAAAAGCATTTTGGATATTATATATGTTATTTAAAGCTGAGAGGTCACTAAATAACTACAGAATGACCATCGTGAACTTGCAATAATTAGACATATCGTCCACTTTTATTGAATTACATGTTGCACATTCCTCAATTATTCTGAATTTAAACTGCCTTCATAAAAATATTTAAAATCAATAATAAGAAGCTGTTCCATACTAATTTTCTCATCCATCCTCCATCGGTCCACACCATACATTTTCCTGTATGCAGAATGTATTTTTGCCAATATTTGCAATCTAATCTTCCAGGCGCTTCACCCCATGTTAATTGTACTTGATAGTCATTGTATTTTTATTAAATCTTACTATATTATTATTTTAATGGTGTATTATTTTAAGTAATAAAGTACCAATTCGTTAAGACTGAACTTCCTCTGCGCCGTCAATCCTGCATAACCTCGATGTATAAAGGATTGCGCCAACAAAGTTCGTTGCATAAATGGCGTTGCGGGTGAATTAATAATATCAAAAATTTACCGAGTTGATCACTATAGGCCCGGATATGTCCTGCTTCTCAGGTATGTCATAAACTCGTAGATTTTTTCGGCGAGGTTTCCAAATCTGTTCGTCGACGAAGTGAAGTACCTACGCGGTAGCGAAACACAATACCCTGTAGATAGAAGGAAAAGGTACAGATACGAAGAAAATTACTTTGCGGAATTGGAACTTTACGCACGTCCGTCCACGTCAAATTTCAATATAGTCAGTATAGTTCTCACCAACTATCGTCCCCTGCACGATTTCCTATACTCACACGACAAAAAAACCGCTAAACACAGCTGCATTTATAGCCTGAATACGCAATGTTTCTGGTATATACACCACAACTCGTAGGTTAATGTCCTGAAATGCGTAAGAAACTAATATTCGTGGGACTTAAACGTAAAAGCTTAAATTAAAGATGAAAAGAGAAACTTTCTCATACTGGATTTAAAATACACTAAAATTAAATAGTAAAATAAGCACTAACGATGATTTAAAATAATAAATTGAAAGCGCTCTGTATGTAGTACATATTACTTTTGCACGATTACGCACACCACGATCTTCCATATTATTTAAAACGTGCACGTCTTTGCAATTAACCTATTAATTCGATTGGGGTAAACTGACAGTGGTACTGAAGGTGCTTTGCAACTTAATGGCGCTGTATGCTGCAATTTCATTTGGTTGGTATATTTTTGGTTGAATATTTTCCTTTACTAACGCTAATAATATCCTTTTTAACAATGTCGTGTTGAAAAAGGTGTTACGTAGACGCAAATAATTAATTATCTGCTCCTTGTTTGTAAAGGTGTTAGAATCTTAAACAATGCGAAGAATTATCCAGTAAATGTTCCTTTCATAAATAGGTTTAAATAGAAATTTTATATTGGTTGGCCAGGTTTGCAGAACCACTCATTAAATTTTGTACTGCAGATCTACAAATAATATCAATTAGTTTCTCGCACGTATTTGTAGTTATTGCAATGAGTTGATTTCTTCTCTGTGAATAGCCTGTGTTTAGTTTGTACGTCCCCACTAAAGCCCTTCCTATTACTTTAATTACTGAATCTGTTCGTTAAACGCACTATAGCACTAAGGCTGCTTAAAATTGGTATTAGTCGTTCTTGAAACAATGTCAACAATTTTGTGTTCATATCTCCATGATAATATTTTTTTGTAAGGTTGAAGAAAATAAAAGGGGTGTATCAATTATAAAACAATCTTTGTTCCCTGCTTTTAACACACTAAATTTAAAACAACATTTGGTAAGTATAAGAAGCCAAGCGATAACTACAAATTACACGTTTCAGCTGTAACAAGCTCCCTTTAGAGTGTTTTTGCAATTACATGAAGTTCTAAAAATATAAAATTTATAAAGGGCGCTTGACATTATACTATACAAGATGCAATATTGCAAGCACGCTTGCACTGTGAGAAAATTTTGGTTCAGTTGGTACAATTAGAATTGCTATGCATGAGATGGAGCTGGGTTAATTTCTTTGCAGCAATAAATAAATTTTAAAACTGACAACACAAAAAAATACAGCCAAGCCAAGATTTCAATGCGATGTTTAATTTTATTTGTAAGTGCATTAATGCTTCTTGAGCCATACGAAGAGAGTTGCGGTACATTGCTTTGTCATTGTAGGCATTTCGCTAAATGCAAATTACATTGTTTAATCATGACCGTCTCAACCATTTATAAACGTTTTCTTTCTTTTTTCCCTATCAATATCAATTTTAGTTTCAAAATATTATGTTTAGAGTACATCTTGTAAATTGTCTGTTTAACTACATTCCCTTTTGTGCCTGCATAATATTTCCAAACAGAATTAAAGCACGCTCTCTTTTAAAATAAGCCACAACGTTTAAAATCACTTGATGGATTAGGTATTTAAAATGTGATTTCGGAATATTTAGAATAACTAAAAGCAAAAAGTCGATATTGAGTAGGTGTCGTGGGTATTTGTCTCTTAATACGTTTAACCAATATTTTCAGCTTTGAAAAATCTGTTTATATTTATAATAAAACCTTACAAATAAACAATTATAAAGTAAAAATCATCTAAAATAAAAATGACAGTTCACAAAAAATTTAATATTATATTTATATCAGAATTGACTCACTTCTCTACATTGCTTTATATTAAATTGAGCAGACGTAATTCTTTCTATAAGCCGTATTCTAGCGTGGAGTAGTTACATACATAGGACAGACACTCAAATTTTATATGAGACATCCCATTGGATCATACGTCAGCTTAATCCGTTTCGACTATAAGCTCTACTCATCATATAAAATTAATTCTTTGTGCTTGTTATTCTCCTATCAATTGTAGTGATTTTTAATGCTTTGTCGTGCATACCTTGTATATCACAGAAACATACAACTTATAAAGAAACCTGTAATACCAAATAGATCCAAAAGACATTTTTCAAAGAAAAAATTAATAGTTAATCCATTTAGCGTTAGTTTTAACGTTACAAAATTTCAGCTATGTCCAGCGACGAAGATGTGACCCTCGACGAAATTGTTGATAGACGTAAGTTTTATAATTTTGTTATATATTGTTAATTCGCTTCCAATTGTTGGATATGTTTAACCTTAAAATAGTGTTTTTATCGTTTGTTGGTTTTCAAATATGTTTATTCGAGTTTTACTATGTTGCATGTGCATTTTGTAACGATTCCGTATTGTAAACGTATTTTAAAAAACTTTAGTAATCTTAAGCTTCGGTCCGGTATTGATTAAAACATCCCTAAAATTGAAACTTCTAGATGTATTATTCAAAACTTTAATTTCTACATGTACAACTTCATTGGAGCCTTAGAATTTAAATAGTTCACCTCGTTAAAATATCATGCGCCTTTTTACCAAGCAGACTATTTGTAAATGCTATTATAAATTGAATTGTAGGTATTAACCCAATACAGACGTTCCTAATTTTACTTCTCTTATACTATAAGCTTCTTATTGTAAAAAAATTTATCGATTACTTATACAAAAACATTTTGTAATTTTCGTTCTTTTAATCATGTTTAAAAAGTAGTTTTAAATATTTGGTCATGGCGTTTGTAAATTTTTTGGTTGCTGCTTTTTGTACCATTTCACATATTGTTTTGTTTTTTTAAGCCGCTTTTGTTCTATGAAAATTTAATGCTAGAGCTGCTTGAAAGTAATAAATCTTTTCAAATACGCATATGAAATCTCTCATTAATGCATTTTTTATAAGGATATAATGCAATTTAATTCCATAATGATTAAAAATAATTAATCGAAGGACCAGTATAAATAAATATATGCCAACATGACCAAAGTATGTCAATATGAAGCAATAAACAAGTTCCACTCACTTGCACTAAGAGAAGGGGTCTTTTTGTCAGGAAGTTTGGCGACTAAAAGCCCTGAGCGCACTTGTTCCAGCAACCAAATAAACAAGAGTCGACAGCAGGTGGTTTCGTGGTGATTTCAGTAAATTGAAATACCGGTCCAATTGTGGACTAGTTTACGCGCAAAAATTAAAAAGATTTTCTTTTTGGACAATCGGTGCATTGCATTAAAAGAATTATGTGCTTGGTTGATATCCAGCAATAATTTAATAATTACTCTATCAACCATATTGTTAATAGTTGGGGGATTTAAAATATCGTGTTGTTGAGTATCTTTTTCTTTTCGCTAAATTTAAATAAAAAATTTTAAATTGACTTTGCAAAGTGTGTATAGACCTAAAAAGTAGTGACAATGCAGGCTATGTTATTTTTAGTTTAGATTTTAATTTTTTGATTGTGTCTTTTAGACATACAGAGTCGATCCATATGAAGTGATCTGGTGATGGTTGCTTGACCAACTTTAATATTTTTAATCTTTTTATGTTTTTCTTACATAAGTCAGCACTTCAAACCAGGTTTAAATTTTTTTTTATCTCATCCCGTTTTGGAGATACGGCCATTTTTGTTTGGCCATGCAGGCTAATTTTGACAGTTACAGTCATTAGCGATAAATTAAATATCTCCAGACTGATTAATGCTACAGTAATGGGATTTGTACTATTCTTTTTAGAAAAGTCTATTTTACAATTTAGGTTTTTACAGTTTAAAGTTTTAATCTAACATAAATAGCTCAAAAATACAACCAAAGTTCATGATCAAATTTTAACAAATTCGACTTTTTAAGGCTGAAAATTTCAATGAAATAATAAAATACCCAAGCTAATATTTGTATGACTATAAGATATAATAGGGAACTTGCCAGTTTTAGAGAAAGAAGGTTAAAATATGTCTCCCTCGATTTTCTATAATTTTTCAAAAACGTAATTTTGAAATTTCGAGACTTAATAACTCTGGTGGGGGAAAATATAAAAATTTGAATTTTTTACACAAGACGCACCTTTATGATAGTAAACTACTGTAAAAGTTTCAATCTTGGTATTTGATCCTGAAACAAGTTATGGATTTTTAAAGTTTAACAAAAACTCTCGTTTAAAGAAAGAGCGTGTATTTATTATAAACAAGAACTGAATGACTGAAGTTCACATGTATAATGTTCTTAATTATTTTCTTTACAATAAATGGCCATTTAGGAGCATACTCATTTTTTCCGAAAGATTTTGAAAGAGTGTATGATCTTCCTGTCGCTGTTAGTTCTAGCGCCGTCAATTTTCTTAAAATGTTTGAAATTGGTATCCAAACTCGATCACTTGCAGACTTCTTGAAAAATGTGCGTGGTCCTGCAGGGTGATAAAAGTGAACATAGACATCATTATGTTCTAGGCTGATTTGCTCGATCTGTGCTAACCTCCACTGTCCATCATATATACAGGCAATAGTGTTATTAACTTCGAGGCTTAAAGGTACGATTTTAGTGATGCAGTGATCCTCGTATTTGGCAGTTTCTGAAGTTGTATAGCACCTAATTGTGTTTTCTCCAATAGCATGGTACCTATGGAATTTTCTTGTTTCTTTGACCCGCAATGTATTTTCAAATCTTGGTCTAAGTTTTTCCTTATGTGTAATAATATCCTCTTCTTTAACAAGGAAATAAGTTATGCCTGTAATATGTTCCTTGCAAAAGCCAAACATCTGGTCTACATTTAGGATTTGGTTTAAAGTTGTCTTTTGTAAACTAGCTTTCATCACTTCTCGTTTTGTTGTCTCCCCCACTCCGTCACAGGCGTTTTTTTCGTGGCAAGAGGCAAAGAAATGCCACTCAGCCCCCGCACCAAAATCTTTCTTGTGATTGCAAATGTTTGAGAAATTATACCTATTTTTATACTCGCTTCCACTGCCATCTGAAAAGTAAAACAACTTTTCTACTTTAGGCAGTTTGTCCGTGATATAGTGGATTACTTTCGTTTGAAAGGCATGTACAACAGTCGTATTGTGCTCCAAATAATCACTTAAAACACAAATCAAATGACTTTTCACCTTACCAACTTCGTTTTTAAAATACACAACAAATGGATGCACTGTTGCTTGCTCATTTACCCAATGGTAACCTTGTATTTCATCCTGGATAATGTAGGTGAAATTTTCTGCAAAGTCTGCTAAAACTATACATTCCGATTCAACTAGGTTTTCTTTCTTATTCTTCAAAAACTGTTCTTGAATTTTAGAAATGTAATGGTGACTCTTCAGATTTTCTAAATTTTCAACTAGCGATTCAAAATATTCTTCTTGAGATTTAATAATAGTGACCATCTCTGATCTATCAGTCGTGCCCCACTGCTTAAACTTGATATGATCTGGAAGATCCTCTTCCGAATCCCTAAATAGTTCTAGTACGCTTTCTTTTTCAGGGCAACTTTCACACAAACCCATCATACAATCATAATTGTTTACGTCACAAACTAATAAATCAATCAATTCCTTATAGTCAACATTCAGCTTTGCACAATTGATCATTAATTTCACATTTTGATGGTATACACACGTGCACACAGAGTGGGTACCTGAAACTCCTGTCAAAATACACCACTTTGGACACAGTTCACAAAACTTGGATCTGCCTATTTGACATTCTGGATGTGATTTTTTAAATGCCACATATGATTCATTGAGATTGCAAAGAACTAAACGTTTTTGTTGTATTACTTTTTTCCATTAACTATCACTTTGGTTCACTGTTTTTTACCGGAACACATTCTACTATTCTCGTCGTTTTCAAAAAACATTTTTACTTTCTCCACAGTTTCTTCACCGATGGTGGCTCTTTTCTTTTTCCGTAATGAAGGCAAAATGCCTTGTTCTTTCATCAAATTTCGTGTAAGTTTAATAAAACGCTCTGAGACTTGGAATTCTCAAGCAATCTTTTTATTTGACCATGAACTAGGAAGCAAGCTAATGATTTTCACTTTTTCCTCCTTAGAAGCTATTAAACACTTTTCCTTTAATTTTTCGATCAAATCAAAATATTCTGAGTCTAACACATCTTGTTGTACAGGAACAGTGTTATTTTCAGTATAATCAAAACACAATTCCAAATTCTTTCTTAGTTTTTCACTAGCTTTATGAACTTTATTCTCAATGACTGATTGCCTCTTCTCGGAAGTTAGCTTTCTTATTTTGCACGCTCGAGATAGTCCTAACAAAGAACAAGCTGAATCTACTTTCTTCTGGATTTCCTCAAGAGGAACATAATTATCCAAACAATCAGTATCACTGGAAATTTTAGATTGTGTGTCTAAAACAAATAGTTTATCATAACAGTTTCGACAAAGGGACTGTCCCTGGACTAATTTATCAATATACTCGTAAGCTTTCAATAACAACAACTGTTCTAATTTAATCTCTCTCAAATCAGAAGTAATCCGTTTCTTCTGAACTTTTAAAGGATCCAAACAGGATTTCCCAAAAAGGTGATTATATTTTAGGAAATTTTTTTTTCGTGGTACTCACAAACTGAAATAATTTTGTTACTCGCTCTTAATTTTAAAAGTTTTTGTTCAACGTCATCAAACTCATTAATATGTTTTAATTTTTTACACACTAAACCATAACTTGTTTTATGGCAATGTTCATTAATTAATTGTCCAACAGAACACAGATCATCCATTTTAAGGTGAGTAATAATAACAAATACTCACAGTAAAAGTAAAATAAAGAAATAATCAATAAACACTTGTAATTAATAAAATAAACTTGAATTAACAAAAGACACAACACATTAGAAAACTATCTGCACTCTAACAGACTGTAGCACTTGCTGAACCTCAATGAGCAGATAAGTTTCACTATCAGGCAGATTCCTGTCCAGACATGATGCATATATGTGACTGTTAGGACATGAACCCTTTATCTCTATCCTTTTTTTTAAAACCATTGAATAATTTTTAAATTACCCCTCCTTTGTTAAAATACTATACTGTTTAACATTAGGAATATTTATTTTGCACATTTATCATTCTTGTATTTGTTTATAATTTACACTAAAATGTGTATTTTTGTTAAACTTTAAAAATTCATAACCTGGTTCAGAATCAAATACCAAGATCGAAACTTTTACAGTAGTTTACTATCATAAAGGTGCGTCTTGTGTAAAAAATTCAGATTTTTATATTTTCTCCCACCAAAGTTATTAAGCCTCGAAATTTCCAAAAAATTCAAAATTACGTTTTTTGAAAAATTATAGAAAATTGAGGGAGACATATTTTAACCTTCTTTCTTTAAAATTAAAAAGTATCCTATTATATCTTATAGTCATACAAATATTAGGTTGGGTATTTTATTCTTTCATTGAAATTTTCAGCCTTAAAAAGTCGAATTTGTTAAAATTTGATCATGAACTTTGGTTGTATTTTTGAGCTATTTATGTTAGATTAACAATTTAAACTTTAAGGGCCTAAATTGTAAAATGGACTTTTCTAAAAAGAATAGTACAAATCCCATTACTGTAGCATTAATCAGTCTGGAGATATTTAATTTATTGCTAATGACTGTAACGATCAAAATTAGCCCGCATGGCCAAACAAAAATGGCCGTATCTCCAAAATGGGATGAGATAAGAAAAATTTCAAACCTGTTTTAAAGTGCTGACTTATGTAAGAAAAACATAAAAAATTTAAAATATTAAAATTGTTCAAACAACTTGAACAAATTTTTTTGGGTCACTTTATATGGATTGACCCAATATTTATTTCAAATATATTAAAAACGTGAGCTATTCTATTTATACCGAATCTATCATAGAATATAGAAGAAAAGCATAAACCTTCTAAAATTATTCTAGCTTGCAGAAGAACCATTGTTCAAAACAATTTTCTATTTTTCTGATGATACACTATTTTATTTTGTTTTTAAAGGTGTTAACAAATTCTGTTATTCTTTCTGTGGTTTTCCTTAGAAACCCTACGAGATTTGGCGGTATTCAAGATACTTCCCAATGGAGACATAGTTTATATACGAAAGCATTCTGAGGTCCTCTTCAATCACTTTATCACCCTTCCCACTGAGTTGGTCGACAACTATTCTTGTTAGTATAGTAGTACTATTATCTCATGGCGGTTGACCTTGAAAAAACCTGCGCGAGGAGGAGCTATATTAATCAAAATAAAAAAGTGAGACTAGAAAACATCGACTGCTTGCACGTCCAGTGTTGCCAGAGCAAAAATTGTCGAGCAACCAAGGAATGTGTTTTAAATAGTTTTATGTTGATTTTTGCTCTTCTATAAAAATGATCTGAGCTTATTGTTAGATGTGATACCCCAGATTATTGATTGATTGGATCAGTGTACACAAGATATTTTATCACTTATAGTCACTAGTAGAACAAAAACAATTTGGTAGTACTACATATTCGTTTTTTTCAAATCAATAGACTTTTTGTTTTAAACACAAACTATAAACTATAAACACTATAAAAATGTCAAATGCCCACCTCGAAAATATTACTAAGATTTATTACAAACACGTTGTTCGGTCTTTTTTTATTATTTTATTAAATTTAATTTGAAGACGACTCGCTCCTGTATCCTATTCATGTAGACATTGGAAATATGCATCCTGAATATATCACCTCTTTTATCACGAAGGTCACGCGTGATCAGTTTCGAACAGGTAGAAACATGTTTCGACCTGCCTGCACCCCTAAATAGAGTGTAAGAACAGGAGTCGTAGTTAATCGTTCGAAACGGTAAGACGTTATTAAAGCAGCATACAATTCGGTCTGTTTTTGAAGCTCGTTTTATGGTTCGTTATGTAAAACATTAATAATCGTGTAGTGTTCGGAATAAAGGGTTGTAATTATACAAGTGTTATTTATGGCCATAATAGTGCGAACTTTGTAAGTTATAATAAACTGGTCGTTTAATGGATATTTCGTCTCGGCTTGCAGAGGAAGCATTACTACATCATAAAAATACAGTCCACAAAGTCGTTGGTTATTAATCGTTGGACCAGCAAACTTCGTCCTTCGATAGTATCTCCAGGTATGTAGATTGCTATATTCTAGCTACAACCTCATAGGTACATCCAAACGTTTTAAGAATATTTTTACACAATGACACTCATGGTGTTGTAACTAACAAAAACAAAACAAAAACAATTTTTAATTAATACCAAAAGGTTTTTATATCATTTGTTATATTAATATTATTATAAATTGCATATATCTCGTGCTTTATTTTAATGGATCGTAGAACCAATAATTCAGTGCTGTAGAATTGAAGGAAGAAGAACAGTTATAGTATGAAAAGAAAGGTAATTAAGGTTTGCATCATCTTGTCAGGTTATATATTTTTTACATAACCTCATTCATAGTTTAGAAATATTTGCTAAATTAATATATTTTTTACGCACTTCATCGATAATCTAGCTATAAAATAATTCCTTGAATAATTAAGAATCTTAACCTTAACACGAGCAGATAGAAGTGTCGAGATAAATACAGTCAATAAGAATCCCTTTTGGAGACAAAGAATAGACATGCTTAACAGAATTAATTATGATTGGATTAAAATGTAAAATGATTCAATCACTTTGAAAGCCAATCATTGATTGTTTCAGCTTTAAAAGTGATCGATTGTCACAGCACTACTGAACATAATTTGATATAAAGACTGCTTCCCTCTTTAAGCAAGTTTTATTTCAACACCTCAGTAATAAACAATAATGTACAAACAAATGTATTTATGACACATATTTTCTACAACGCTAAATAAAGACCATCATTCAACTATTGAAACACATTAAAAACAATCTGTCATCCTTGACTATGAATCACCTCCTTCTTATTCATAATATTACTCTAAAAAATATCATAATTAATCATTGAACGAACATTCTTTTTAAATACTTTCATTGCTGAAGAAATTAACTATCAGTTAGTTTTGAAAAAAACTGTTTTGATGACTATTACTTGATACAAATATTAAAACGGAAAACTGAAAACAATAAGACCTTGATAAGAGCGAGAATGACAATGACAGTTACGGTTCACATTCGGTATATACAGTATTGGAATCCGCTGAGTGTGTGCACTGTTGCCACAGCAAATATTTACGGACAAAGAAACTACGAACCTAGAATTGTTTATAAGTAAAAACAAGTAAAAGCTCCGATATTATATGGAGGTCTGGATTTATTTCATATATTTATGAATTTCTAGATACCGCCAGCATGAACGGGGTCCTTACAAACAATATTTTACTTAACGTAATAAATGGGATATTCGTGACGACGTATTAAAGCAACATTGCTAGCAAGATGTTTGTGGGTTGTACTGTAGCGTTGTGAAACTTGAGGTTTAAGTTTAAATTGAACCTATTGCGCATGTGACGTCACCCACCATGAGATAATAATACTACTCTACAGTCGAGGATTTCAGTACTTTCTCGAAACAAAATTTTTAACGGAATACTTCACTGTTTTTTCTGTGGATTACCAGCTAGATTTTCTGGGGCTAAGTAACATGTTTTTCACAATTTAAGGTATATATTTGATTCTTGTTAACTGAAATCAGGTCTAAACCAAGGCTGGAAGTTCCAATATTGAGCACAGTTTATCAGATTCCAAAACATAAAAAAGTAAATTTTTATTTTTATTCTTAAAAATACACTCAGCTTGTAACTGACCAATTATTTTAATTTCGATGTCCTAAATATGACACTAATTTCGAAGATACATCAGAAAATGATTGTCATCATCATCAGGTCTTCAGTCCTGACACTGGTTAGACGCGTACCATCATTGTTTCCTATTCTGAACTTAACCTACACAGTTCCCTGAATTTTGCAAAGTCTGCATTTATTACTATCTGCATGCGAATGTCTGATCTTGGTCTACCTCTACCTCACTTTTCCTATCTCTGCTTGTAATATGTCCGGTAATATTCCCCAAAAATGCGTTAGAACGTATCCTGTCCTTCTATTTCTCCTATTTTATTTTTTTTTTTGTTTTACATATATCTTTATTTCTCTATTATTGCTATTACTTATTTGGTATTAATTTTGTCTGCCCATGCTATAATCCTCATACATCTGAAGCATAACATTCTAGAAGGCTTCTATTTCTTTCTGTCTGCTTTTCCTACTGCCCTTATATCATAGACGTACTGTGCTGTGCTCCACATATATGCTTTGAACAATTTCCTTCTTGCTTCTATGTTTGTTGTATTTGAACATAGCCGCTGTTCTTTTTTGTTAGATGTATTCGGTCACCTTCTATTGTTTTACAATTATATACTTTATTTCCTCGATTTTTAGTGGTATGTGAAGGGGAGCGGCTTCGTGGTGAAGTTGGTATGCATGTGACTACTTTTCCCAAGGTCCCGGGTTCAAATCTGACACAGTCCGCTTGAAAAATGTTAGATGAGCATTTTTCACAAAAATACGCCCTCGTTCAATGAGAGGTAAAATGGAGGTCCCGTGTGTGAGTGTTGTTACACACGTAAAAGATCCCTACCTTGCTTGAAACAGCAAGGGTTCAGCAAAATTCAAAATTTTCAGGTAAAAAAAAACTCGCTTCCCTGCCAATGTACTACATCCAGGTGGAGCATTGGAAAATCAAATGTAAGGTATGTGAAGGGGATAAGCAGCTTGCGGCTGCCAAGTTCCCCAGTACTTGAGCATTTGTCAAATTAATAGTTTTTTCAATATATTCTTTCGCACAATCAACATTAGTTGAAAGTATTTCACAACCAACAACTAGTTGTTTATAATAATCATCAGATTTAAATTCACTTATTTTTTCGTCATTAGGTTTTCCGCCTTGAAACTGGTTGGACGTGTACCTCTGCTTATTTCTATTCTGAGCTAACCTACACATTTCCCTGAAATTTCCACATTCTACATCTTTTACTATCTGTGTGCAATAGTCTAACCTAGGTCTACCTCTACCTCTCCTTTTTCCTATCACCCCTTCTAATATATTCCGCACTAGTCCCTCATGTCTTAGTATGTGGCCTATCATTCTATCTCTCCTATTTTGTAATTTTCCACATATTTCTTTCTTCCCCATTTCTAGAACCTCTTTGTTCTTAACTTTGTCTGTCCATGATATCTTCATCATGTCTCTAGCACCACATTTCAAAGGCATCTATTGTTTTCCTGTCCGCTTCTCCTACAGTCCACGCTTTGTAGCCGTTCAGTGCTGTGCTCAAGACATATGCTTTCAACAATTTTTTCCTTGTTTCTATGTTGGTTGTCTTCGAACATGGCAGGTACTTTTTCTTGTTAAATACACGAAGTTGTACTGATGTTTTTTTTAGCTCTTTTGGCACTTTTCCCCTTCTATTGCTTTCTAAACATACATATGTTTTAAACAATCTTTTCCTTGTTTCTATGTTTGTTGTCTTTGAACACAGTAGTTCCTTTTTCTTGTTAAATGTAGCACAGCCTTGTGCTATTCTTTGTTTTATATCTTTTGTGCTTTTACCATCTTGTGTTAGTTGGCTTCCTAAGTAGCAGAAATCCTTAACCTCTTGTAAGTTCTCGTTACCTATTCTTGTTTATGATTTAATTTCTCCTCCTTTGCATACTAGAACTTTAGTTTTATTTTTGTTAATTTTCATACCGTATCTCTCTGTTAGAACCATTTCCATTTCATTAAGAGCAGTTTCTAACTCTTCCTTGTTAGACGCTAATACCGCTATATCATCTGCAAATCTAAGCATATCAATTTTTTGTCCCTGCATAGTAATTCCAAATGTCTTCCTGCATTTGACAGGCTGCTTACCCTCTTCGCAACCACTGAATGTCGGAGAAATAGGGTATATAATTCTAAAACAATAGAAGGTGACCGATCTGCATCTAACAAGAAAGAACGGCGCCTATGATGAAAGACAACAAACATAGAACAAAAAGTTGTTGAAAGCGTATGTGTGGAGCACAGCACAGACAGTATGCCTACGAAATACGAGCAGTCTGAAAAGCAGACAGAAGAACAGTAGCGGTCTTTGAAATGCCGTGCTTCAGATGTTTGAGGATGGACAAAGGTAAAAACAAATAGGTTATAGAAACAGTAAGGGAACAAGGATATCTTTGGGAAAAAAATATGAGAAATAGAAGGGCAGAATACGTTCTAAGACATTTTGGTGAATAGTATGGGATATATGACAAGTAGAGATAGGAAAAAAGAGGTGAATGTAGACCTAGATCAGATAGTGATAGATGCAGACTGTGCAAATTTCGGGGAAATCTGTAGGTTAGTTCAGAATAGGAAACAATGATGGTACGTGTCTAACCAGTTTCAGGACTGAAGACCCAATGATGATGATGATCTCTCTGTTAGAACTGTTTCCATTTCTTTAAATACAGCTTCTAACTCTTCCTTGCTAGATGTTAATACCGCTATATCATCTGCTAATCTAAGCATATTAACCTTTGGTCCCTACATAGTAATTCCAAATGTCTTCCTGCATTTGACAGTAATCATTGCCTCTTCTACGTACAAGTTAAAAATTAATGGAGATAAGGTGCATCCCTGTCTCACCCCTTTCCTAATATTTACTTCTCTACGTTCCTGTTTTAATTCTATTACCGCTGTTTGCTCTTTGTATAAGCCATGTACTATCCGTCTATTCCTAAAACTAGTATTCTTGTCGTATTCTTGGAGTCTCTCATAGGATCAGGGCGGCACGGCGTTGATGTTAATGAAACAAAGTCGAAGACCATTACAAGTTTATTTACTTCTTACATCGAGATACATTACAATACTATGGTGTGACTACGAATGTTCTTAGTGCATACTCGCTCTTACCAGCTAATAATCATTATTCTATTATGCTTACTGTATATTTCCAATTAACCTTAGTCTAGAGTTCTTTGCACCTCTACTTCCTATTGATCATCTTATTGTACACTTCCGTACTTTGAACTTCCTGTACTGTCACTCACCTTTTAAAAGAATTAAACTTGATTTACTAATAACTATAATTTAGGATATTCTCCTACTACACCTCCATGGAGTGGAGTAAAAAATTTTTTTGTTTTTCTCAAAAAAAATCCTAAATTGGTAGCACATGTCTCATACTGCTGTATACAATTGCATTACAATGCGTTATACGATTTCATTCTATTTTTATGGATTTCTACCAGCTTATTGTCTATCTTAACTATAACATTAGGATCCTTATCTAAAATTACCTCATATGGCCCTACGAATGAATATTGAATCCCTTTTATTAAGAGAGGTATTCCTACCTAACAATTTATCTTCTAATTTATAACTGGCATGTTTGGTTTTGATATCAAATTTATGCTTTCATTTACTTTTGGATTGTATTAAGTTATATCTCGCATCATTTGCAGCGACTTGTAACCTATATTTAAGCTTTGCAGGACAGTTATCAAAACCCATTAGGGTTTACAGAGTTTACCATGTTTGACGGTATTTGATTAATTTTTCCAAACCCGAGTTGATGCGGGGTATATTTAGTTTCTGTATGCACCGAATTATTATATGCAAAACACCAATAAGGAATCCAACTGCTCCAATTATTGGAATACTGCGGACACTGGATCCTTAAATATGCTGCTAAATTTTTATGTGAGTTTTCGAGTGCACCGATAGTTTCATGATGGTAAGCTGTAGAATTTAACTGTTTTATATTTAAGAATTTACATGTTTCCTTAAGGATTTCTAACATGAATCTTGAACCTTTATTCGTTAGAATTTCGCGTGGGATGCTGTAGCGTAAAATAAAATTTTCGACAAACGCTCTAGTTATACTTTCGGTCTCCTTATTTTATAAAGAATATGCTTCTACGAATTTACTTAAATCACACTGTAGTGTCAAAATATACCTGTTTCCATTTGTATATGGTTGCAATGGTCCTACTAGTCTTGAAAAACTTTTTCGAACGCTTCCGATGCTGTAGTTGTAACTACCATTGGTTGTTTGCTAATATTGAAATATTTATGTCTTTGTTAATAAATGTTTTTACATCCTCCCGCATACCTGACCAAAAATAATATCGCTTGCCTGCGTGACTGCCCGTAGGCAATAAATGGAAATCATTAATAATTAATTTTTGCGTTTCTGCATTTTTAATATTAGAGATTTCCCTAATCACACAAATTCGTATGTTATTTTCTTTAAGTAAGTTGCGGCCAGCTTTACAGTTATTTAAAAATGACTTTGATTCCTCGTTTTTAATAATAATAAATTCTGGAATTGTAAATTCTCTATGAATATATTGCAAGTGTCTCAACGACGCTTCGAAGGCTGATGCTGATCGAGTATCTTGCTTCAAGTAAATTATATTTTTACTCTTATCATAAATTAATTCATGCATAAAAACAAAATTATTTCCTTTATCGGATTTAACGATTCTGTTAAACTTCTCTTCTGATATAAAACGTAATTCTGCTGCATCCCTAGGACGTTTCAAAAGCTCAACAATGTTAAGGTGATCAGTCCCATCATTCTTCGATTTTCTTGATTCGACTTGGAAGTCGCCAAATTTTCTACTTTGAGCTCTTGTCATTATATATTTTTTCGTGAACCACTCGTTTCATATTCCTTAAGTAATCTGAGTCTATAATAATTCTGGATAAAGCATCCGCCGTCACGTTTTCCATACCTCTAATATACGTTATTGTAAAATCAAACTCTTCTAACGCTAGCCTAAATTTTGTTAATTGACTAGATGGATTACTCATACCAAATAAACATACTAACGGCCTATGGTCTGTTAAAATTTGAAATTTTTTGCCAAATAAATATGGTCAAAATTTTTTCACTGCCCATACTATAGCTAATAATTCTTTTTCTATTGTACAATCATTCATTTCGGCTTTATTAAGTGCTCTACTTGCGTAAGCTACTGGTTTGTCGTCTCCATTTGACAAAACTGCTCCTAGCGTGTAATCTGATGCGTCCACGCGTAGTATAAACGTATTATTTTCCGAAAAATCTGGGTATTGTAATACTGATGGGTTTGCTAAAGTTGTTTTTAACAGTTCAAATGCTGCTTGACATTCTTTGGTCCATTGGAAAGTAACACCTTTCCTAGACAATTTGTTTAACGGTGCTGTTATTTCAGCAAATTTGGGAATACATTTTCTATAGTAATTGACAAACGCTACAAACCTCTTAATGTCGTTAGCGTTTAGTGGTGTTAGATAATTTTGCATGATTGCGATTTTCTCTGGATCTGGTTGTACCCCTTGCGAAGTTATAACGTGCCCTAAATATAAAATTTCCTTCTTTAAAAATTCACACTTTTTAGGATTTAACTTTAAATTGACCTTTCTTAATCTATCGAGTACTTTTACTAAATTTGTCTTGTGTTTTTCTAAACTATTCCCGAATACAATTAAATCATCCAAATATGTAAAACAATTTTCGTAGTTTAATGCTGATAAAGCTTACTTTCAATCCCATTGGTAACCTAGTCATTTGAAATTACCTGTGTCTGTACTAAATGCCATACTCGGTCTGGACTGTTCCTGTAATTTTATCTGAAAGTAACTTTGGTATAAATCTAAACGTGAGAAGTAGATCACTCCTGCTAAAGATTCTAAAATTGATTCGATACTCGGTAGTGGAAATTTGTCATCTTGCTTAATTGCCTATAAACAATAACTACATGCCATTTTTTGTTGCCTAAACTATCTGGTTTTTTCAGTACAATTAATAGAGGCAAAGACCAAGCACTTTGTACGGCTTTGATTATTTCGTCATCTAGCATTTTATCCACTTGTTTTTCTATATCGCTTTTCTGTGAGTAAGGTAACCTATATGGTTTAACGTACGTTGCTCTAGCATCTGTTTGTAACTGAATACACTGCTCGCTTATGTTTGACACGGTCATTGTCGACATAAAATACATCTGTGAACTTAGCACCTATCTTATGAATGATGGTTTGCTCCTCGCTATTTAAACCTTCTACGTTAATGTCTCTTAATAATTTATCAATACGCCTGATTGAGAATTTTGACTCTTCAAACTTTATTACCTTGTAATCTGAAATTCGTTCTACGGTTGGTTTAAAATTTCGATGTTGTTCGTATTCATTATCTTAACTGGAATAAATTTGTTCACTGGCTTTACGATTACGTTTGCTAGAAATACGCCTCTGCATAGTTCTTGTGATTTAACAATGCATTCACCCGTGAAATATTCGATAATTTCGCATCGTGATGGGATTATTGTATACAAATCTTCATTTGCTAATAGTGGTATTGACGTTAATAGGTTATTGTAAAAGAACGTAAATTGATAATTTTTGTAATCGATATTTGATTTGTACTTATTAAAAAAAAATCTGATCCTTTTACTCCGTTTATTTCTGATTCAAAATCGTTCATTACAACAAAAGTATGAAAAATTGAGATGTGTTGTGGTGTACTATTCTATTGAATAATAGAATAGAATAGATTTATTTGTACCCATGTATATATGGTAGTACACTGTCACATAAAATAAAATTACATGTTTTAAAGTCTACATATAATAAATATACCATATATAATTAATTTAAATTGATCAAATATTAATTCTAAAGAAGGTTTGTAACGTATTTTTTTTCGTAGTTACACTTTGTCTATTAATATAAAATAAAGCAGCAATAAAATAAAAATATAATTTGTAAAATTCTGTATAATTAAAATAAAACTTAAAATCTATAATAGTATATAGACTCCTTTACCTTTGAGGTCTAAGATTCGTTATTAAGCTTCGTCGAGTTGTCAATTAGAGCACTTTGCTATCAACGTTTGAAGGGACAAGCTGCGATAAGCGGCGTAGTAAAGTCAATATGGCCGTGTCTAAACACGTGGCCTGTAACACAGTCCGAAAAAGAAATGGAATTGATTGAATCTTGGTGTCTGGAGGTTGTTTTCTAGCGGCTTTAGCGTAATGTTATTCTTTTATATGTTCCGCCTAGAGCAGTTCAGTTGATCCCTGCAGGCCTAAGGAGATGGAAGCTCACCATCATTGATACAGTTGATATAAATTATTTAAATAAATTTTATTAATATTTTCCTCTTAGTGCAATATCAAATAATGCAATATCACGTAACCATATGATATGAGAATATCATATACAATTTCCCATAAGTTTATTACATCAGTAATATCAAAGTATTAATCTCAAGAGAATTTAGTTTGGTTTTGGAGTACTAAATTTTATATGATGTAAAATCAAGCAGATGTTAGATTCGTTAAATTCTGGTTTTATTCAGAAGAGTTCTCGCAATTCCAGTAATAATTTCGTAAGTATTCACGTGGTTTCTATTTGTGCGTCGCAGAAAACATGTTCATGGAATTTCCGACAACTGGGGTTATAGTCCGATTTCTTTTGTTCACAGCAGTATCTGCACACGTGAGTGTTTTTAGCATTTAATCACTTTCAATATCAGTTAAATTGCAATAAGAAAAAATTAGATTGAACTTTAGTTACGTAAAATTCGTTTAAGGAAAGAAAGAATTAAGTAACAAATTTATTGCTTGTCAGAATGATTGCACATACAGATAAAGTTAACTAAGCTAAAAAGTTACGAGTGACATATTATGTCAGATATAAAAAACATATATTCAACTGTCATATTTAGACCTTACATGTCATGTTATTTTAATTCAAAAATATGTTTAAATATTTTGAGGTCATGTACTTTGATTTTTAGTCAACATGTGGAATTCTTTTATTAACTATTAAATAAAAGTAACTTTAGGTTGACACATGCTAATTTATCTGCACTTAGGTAATTTAAATTTCATTGTTAAAGTCGAAGTAGTGCTACTATGACTTGAAGAATATGTATTATGAATAATTAAGGGAACTCAAATCCTTACATGAAAATTATTAAGAAAGATTCATTCAGAGATCTTTATGTTATTGAATACAAATCTTTATTAGTATATTTTTGTTCTATAAAAAAAATTATTAGTTGAAAATATTATAGTAAAACAAATTGCAAATATTATAGTAAAATGAATCAAGAAATTTAAGCAAATAGAATCTTTTTTTTATTTTTTTACTTATTTTATTGTTTGAAATACAAGTAAAGTTTACAAATCATTCCTGATCAGAAATTGTGTGTAACGATTACAAATACCCTGGGTGTATACTTTTAAAACCTAAATTCTATTATTTTATTTTTGGTAAATATTTTTGAGGACACAAACGGTGTCTTTGTGCATTTGTTTGTTCACAGGTCAAGTCGAGACATCTGTATGACATCTGGTGTTTGAGATTTTGGTAAGTGTTTTAAAAGAGTGAAATTCAAGTTTTATGGCTATGTTAGTGGTGTTGATATAAGGTTTCCGCATTCCCCTAATACAAGCACAGTTAATTTTTGTAGGTTGTTGTGTTGAAAAATACGATGGCACTCATTATTCATATTTTTTGGTCTTTTGACAACCCATGACTCAAGCTCATGATCTACCCAGAGCTAACACTCTACTAGCTGTTTATGTCTAAAGAGTTTTTCTTTTCCTCAAGCCATTTTCCATCCAACTTTACCGTGGGCTTTCATTGTTAATAAGAAATTCTCGACCTTGTGATATCAGGTAAGGGTTTAGGAAATATAAAGGTGCAATTTATTAGCTGATAGTCACGAGGGTAAAAATAAAAATAAGAACACAAAAAAAAGTTTAGTTAACAGGTTGTCATTTAAAAATTCATTAACTGTGTAATAACATAGTTCTACGAGCAGGGGAAAAATAGCAGCTTTAAATTTTTTAAGGGGTCTTAATGATCGTATGCTGCTTGGAAGTTTATTATAAAATGTAGGTGCCGTATATATAAACGATTTTTTTGTTTGAGTTGAATTAGGTTTTTGAATATATATATTATCACAAAATCTTTTGTCATGACTATGAATTGAGCTGGCCGGAATATAATGGTTAGAATTTTTATAGAATAAAATGTGTCTCATTGTAACATGCCTTTTTGCTTATATTTTAGCATGTTACATCTGTGCTTGGCACTATTAGCATATAAATGCTTATACCTACATTTAAATATAAAATTACTCTTTTTTATATAATATATTTTCTATAAGAATTTATCTCGCACAATCCTTGATTATTAGTTTTAATCCACAAGTTACTAATTTGTTTACATAGTACAAATAAATATATCTATATGAAATTTTCCTATTGGTTATTTCTGAAGTGTTTATTCCAAAAGCACAACTGGTGTGGTTCTAATTCTGTATTATTGAAAATAATCGCTAGAGATCGTCCATCCCGAAGATGGCCGATGATAATTTATTTGAAGTGTCAAATATTCATCTATCTTATGATATCTGATTGCTTATCTAGCACTGTTGGCCATTTGTGATTTGAACTTCTACCTTGCCTCATGTGTTTACCTGGTATGTAAATTTTCTAATCATAAATCCTAAATTAACATTTAAATATAATTCTAGATCTATTGTATAATGGATGAAGTTCTTTATTCGTTAAGCCCATCAAATATTTATAAAGATGGGAAGATATTAATGGATTTAATTTTCCTTTGCACCTCGTGTTAGATTTTCACTTTTGTAACACAACTGAATTTTCTAGGGTGCTCCTGTAACATATGCTCCTCCGGTTTATTCTCCGGTCAAATATGCGTCACAGCGACGTGTTTTCTGTCATTCGGATTTTCCACATGGAAAAGTTGCTTGTCGCACAACCAGATGATGTAAAATAACACTCATCACAAGAATTTTATATTTCGTTTCCTTCTACTTTACATAATGATGCTCAGTTATTGTCTTATTGAAAAATATCTACAAATTTAATTTTATGGAACAGAAGTCTGTTAAAGACAACATTTGAAGTTGACCACATGTTGTTTTTGTACCTACACTAGGAGATCCTCCAACGCAGGATGTCTCAGTTTCCTGGATATTGAAGGATTCCTATAAATTAAGTAACTTAGTATTAGTTCAGTTACTGATACTACAGGTAGTATGAGATTAAAACTTTTACCTTACCGTTTTCTGTTAAAATAAAGAGGCCTAACCTCTATTTAAATTTGTCTCTGTCACTACAAATATTTTGTTTTGATTATTAATTACATTTTACTTATCTTAAAGTTTTGATAATTAATTACATTTTACTTATCTTAAATGATTTCAAATATAATTCTCTAATACCTAACCTAAAAATATGTAAACATTCGAACTTCATGAAGCTTCTTATGGTGAAAAGGTTTATTACTTGAACTTTCATTTCATGTGCATTTGTTACATGACATTATTACAATTATGATCACTTTTTGATTTACTCCCTCATTAAGTAAAATTTTGAGTTTCTAAACAGAGATTATTTATTTTGGTTTCTCTATAGAAATTTTCTCGTGTATGTTTATTAAATATGTGAATTATATCATTTTAAAATATATAGCTATGTCTACAATGTTAATGACACAAGCGTATATCTTATACAGAATTGTAATAATCGAATATTAATATACATATTTAGTCGAATTTCTCTTATCGTGTTTTAACTTTTGTTTCTCTAAGTTATTTTACAGTTGTGTAAACAAGTGTCTTGATATTTAAATCTTTAACATTCAGATATTCTCTAAACATTCCCCTTACCCTGTGATTTCAAGTCTGATGCAGCCTCCGAAACCATAAAGGTCGATGCAAGCTGTGCCGAAGTATTTCTTATACTTCGTCGTGCACTTACTCTTTTTATAACATCGAGAAAAGAGTAAGGTGCATCATAAATGAACATTGAGTAAAAAGTTAGTACGTTAAGCTTCTTAAAAAGAGGTCAGCAGTGAGCATTCATTGATACTCCTAGCACAGTTCGGATTGCTCTTTTTTGTAATTTAAATACTACAGATGTGTTAACTAGACATGAATTACCCCAAAAGGCAATACCATATCTCATTCTCGATTCAAACAAAGCAGCGTAACATATTTTTGAGCAATGCACTGGTAATTCCCTGAACACCGATGAAAGTGCATAGCATACTGAAGATAGTTTAGTTGATAATAAACAAATACATTCATACCAGCTGAGCTCCTGATCAATTGTTATACCAAGGAATTTTGTAGAACTAACTAAATTTAGTGACAAGTCTGATATGATACTATCCTGTTTTTGATTCATTTACTGTTAGCTTATTTATATAACACCAGGTTTTCAATGACAGATGGTCTGTGCCTAATTTTTCTTTTAGTGATTCCATAGTTGTCGCATTTCACTGAAGATTAATATCGTCTGCATATAAAGTAGTTTTGGCATATTTAGTGCAGTTTGTGAAATCATTTATAAAGAATAAAAATAAAATGGGGTCCAAGTCTGATCCCTGAGGCACTCCTAAATTCAATATAACTTTTTTCGATATCATATATTTATCTTTTGTTTTGATTCTTACGGACTGTGATCTGTATACAAGATAGGATTTGAACGCTTGTGGGTTCACTAATAATATATTTATAAAGAAAGCAGGTTGTATAAAGGTTTCAGTGAGGTGCTTATACATTACTACAACAGCACACACAGAATCGTGCTACAAGAATGCACCATTACTGGCTTTTTCAAAAGCATGAGCTTACTCCAATGATCCCTCAAACCAGTGGTGTGTTTACCATAATACTAAATACTAAAACATGACATTTTCCTCTCACTAACAAAGGAAAGAACACATATAACACTATAAATCCAACCGAATAGGCGTCTTAATAACTCTATTACCACGTCTTAACATTGGTGAGACATTTTTATTTACATTAACATCAATTTGAAGTTCATCGTTGCTAGTACATTGTGGTACAACACTAGTGCTAGCATCTTCAGCAACAACATTTGAATTAAATTTAGACGAACTTGTTTCAGTTGTTTTGTTACGAAGGGCCTATGGCTTATGTTTGTATAAACATCTGAATCATTTTCAATTTTGGTTGTTACAATGTTTTTATCTACCTGACGAAGAGGTATCTCAAAATTTTCCATCCTTTTACGAATACTATTAACATGCTTGTACAAGATTGCCCCCCTCAACATCTACTAAATAAGTAACCGCACTGACTAATTTGACTATACTGCCTTCCTTCCGATCATTAGTATATGGACCTAATTTATCCACTAATACCTTTTCAGCTTTCGCAAATTGTTTCAGTTTAACTAAATCAAAATTTTGACCAACTCTTATACCACTATTTGCTTTTGGTTTCAATAGATCTAAAAGAGTTTTTGGTTTAATCTTAAATAAAACTTCATTAGGACTTAATCCTTTCCTAACACATGGAGTATTCCTATAACTAAATAAACAATTAACAATTAATTGTTTTATAGAGAGTAACGACTTTTGTAATAAAAACTTATCTAATGCCTTTTCATAATGGTTTTGATAAACCTGACAAATACTACAACTATTAATTATATTCTCAATATCATTATTGATATTTGGCCACCAACATACTGACCCAGCTAACAATTTAGCTCTTACGATACCTATGTGATCTTCGTGTATTAATAGTAGAACATTTTTACATAATACCTCTGGAATAACTACTTTTGTTCCTAGCGTTAAGCAATTTTGTTCAACGGACAACTCGTTGCGCTTTATGAAATAACTTTTAGTATCTTCACTAACTTTACTTGGGCATCCTGTTTTAACACAGACCTTATTACAGAATCTTTTTTTGACATGCTTGTAATATCAATATATGATAAAGGTAACTCTTGTGAATAATTAAATGAATGAATACCATCATCTATATCAGTGTTATCCTTTGAGGGTAACCTAGACAGCATATCAGCCTCAAACATTTGAGAACCTCTTCTATACTCAATACTGTAATTGTACATTGACAAAATTAAATTCCAATGTATAATACGTGAAGCAGACATCATGGATATGTTCCGTTCTGGACAACAGCTGATGATCTGATATGAGAATAAAAGATCTCCCAAAAATATATTTATGAAAGCATTCAACATAAAATATTACTGCTAACGCTTAGCGTTCCAATTGAGAATAATTACGTTCTGCCTTTAAGAGCGTACCTGAAGCAAACAATACTGCTTTTTCTATCCCCTTAATTCTATGACATAAAACACCACCAACCCCGTAAGAACTTGCATCACACGATATTATAATAGGCTATTTGGGTCATAGTGGGTTAAAACCTGATTAGTTGCAAACAAATCTTTACTTAAAATGCATTTTTGCATTCATTATCAAAATCAAATACAGTGTTTTTTCTAACAACGCATATAAAGGCTTTAATTTTGATGATAACATAGGAATAAATTTACTATAATAATTTAGTAACCCTAAATGTGATCTAAGTTGAGTAAGATCTTTTGATTCAGGTGCCTCATATATTGCTCAAAATTTGTTAGACTAGACGTAGGATGTATACCTTCAGAGTGAATCCGATGTCCTAGGTATGTTACATCTTTCTGAAAAAAAATACACTTTGCTAAATTAACTTTTGCATTGTATTTAGTTAACTTATCTAACACGATTGTTAATAATTTTTCTGCTTCCACTTGCGTTCTCGAAGCTAACATAATGTCATCAAGATAACAATGCACCCCACAATTTCCTTTAAAATCTGATCCATCACAGACTGAAAAATTGCTGGTGCTGACGCAATTCCATAGGTTAACCTTGTAAATTGATACATACCCATATGCATATTAATTGTTAAATATTTTTGATAATCGAGATTTATCTGTAATTGTTGATAGGCCCCAAATAAATCAAGAACTGTAAAAATTGAACCTCCCGCTAAACTAGCAAATATATCATCAGGTGCCGGTAAGGGATACTGATTTATTTTTAATAGTTTATTAACGGTTACTCGAAAATCTATACAAATCCTAACATCAGTAGTTTTCTGGTGCACTACTACTATGGGTGAAGCCCATTCACTATGTGAAACTGGTTTTAAAATACCTACTTCAACCATTTGATTAATTTTCTTTTTCACTAACGGTTTTAGTGCATACGGCATTGCATAAGCTTTTCTTACTTATTGGAGTAACATTATCTTTTAGAAGAAATTTCACTTACAAAATTTTTTAATTGTACTGCAAAGATTCTGATCAAAGACATTTTTATACTTACATTTCAAGTCTTCAACTATTTTGCTTAGATTAACATTGCTAACAGACACATTATTTACCATTTGGATTTCAGAATTTGTTTTAAAATACTCCCTCCATCCTGGAAATAACATATCAAGCCAATTACGTCTTAACAGACAACCAAAATTCTTACTGGACTTTATAATGGTTAAAACTAAATAAAATTTTTTGTTACCTAATTCTACTTCTACTAAACATTCTCCGATATAATTAATTATGTTACCTGAAATTCCAATTAGATTATAATGTACCGCTTTAAAAGGTAAACCAAAAATTTCTTTGAAACTATGAACATCGATTACAGACCTACATGTACCGTTGCCTATTTCAAATTTTACATATTTTCCATTAATCTTCAACATTAAATATTCTGGTTTTCCCACAGGATTGGAAGTATTGTTGTGTATCGACAGCAAATCACTATTAACTTGCTCGCATACTTCCAAAAGTGTTCCCTCATGCTGCTCCAAACTACGAACATTTCCTTTTATCATACAATTTTCTTTTGTGTGACCACGTTTAGAACATTTAAAGCATTTCCACTTAGCCGCAGGACATTGAACTTTTGGATGAGTTTTACCACAATTCGTGCATTTATAATCATCACTAACAGTACCCCCAGCGTAACTTTGCTTCCCACCTGGATTACTGTAATACTTTTTATAAATGTTGGGCTTCGACTTTTCCTTTTGTATGGAATTTATAGAGTTATTGCAACCTGCCTGTTTTAACTTGACGCTCGGCTAATTCTGAAGCTTGAGCTATTTTACACGCATCTATAAATAATAATGTTGACTCTGAAAGCAACTTTTTCTATATATGCTCCAACTGGATTCCAACCATAAACTGATCCTTTAACCCATTAGTGCTCACGATATTTTTTTAACAAAAAATTGATTTTTTTGCAGATCTTTATTAAAAATGGTCTTGTATACAAACTTTCAAATGCAACTATATCTGACAAATGTACACGATTTAAATTTGTAAATTTCCCAATTATCGTCATCGGTCTCGGTGGCGTAATTGGTAAACGCATGGTTCCGGCAAAACCAGGATACAGGTTCAAGTCCTGTCCAAGACCTTATATTTTCCATCTTTCAATTACTAGCTCGATTTGAAATGATCATTTGGGCTTTGCATAAAAGTCTAGGTTATTATTTCATCTTATTCACTGTAATACTATAGTATTTATCAACTTACCTTGTGTAATTAACTACCTAATATATATATATATATATATATATATATATATATATATAATACTGGCTTATAGCCGTAAGTTTGAGCGTAGCTTCCTGTCTATAACTGACACAAGTCAAAAACTTGACAATGTCAGATATGATTGACAAAAATGCCGAACGTAATTGAAAGTTAGGCTGATGTATCGTATGTATGTATTAGGTTGGTGTATACGATTTATATATATATATATATATATATATATATATATATCAAAGAATGAAATTTAATGGCGAGTGACTCAATATTAGCCACAAGGGCATCCTGTTGACACGTTTCGCCCTTATTGGGGCTCATCAGGACAGTGGGTTCTATGGAGTCAAAATTTGTCCCCATCGTTACAATATTGTTGTCTTTCCATCGTACGAATAAAAGACCATCGTATTGGTGTTCGAAGTAACCTCTTTCCCTTTTTTGCACTACCTTTTTGTTAGTGAAGGCACACGACTTTGTCCTGTTATCTCTAATAGTTCCAGTAGCTCTAATACCTCTTTCCTTTAACACTGCTAACAGATCGTAACTCGTAAAAAAGTTATCAAAAAACAATCTGTGATCTGATGGCGGCGACTATTTCAACCATGTTCAAGACCACTCTGGATCCCAGCGGTTCTCTTTTCTTCTTTTGACCTTCTTGCTGCACTTTTTGCTTCCACAGTAAGTATATACATTACATGTGATTTTTCCAATGCTCCACCTGAAGGTACTACATTGGCCAGGAAGCGAGTTTTTTTTACCTGAAAAATTTTGAATTTTGCCGAATCCTTGCTGTTCCAAGCAAGGTAGGGATCTTTAACGTGCGTGACAACACTCATACACGGGACCTCCATTTTACCTCTCATCCGAACGAGGGTGTATTTTTGCGAAAAATGCTCGCCTAACATTTTTCAAACGGACCGTGTCGGGATTCGAACCTGGAACCTAGGGCGTAGTAGTCACACACATACCACTACGCCACGGAGCCGCCTAGTAAGTATATACAACATAACTGTATCCCTTAGCACTGCATAGTAGCCAATTTTTTATAACCAAAAAGCACCGCCTTTCCTTTTATAAATATGTGGTTGTGTCGTCCGAAAAATTTCACCATGGACTCATTGACACGGGTCTTCATGAAAAAGTCTCCATTGTTGAAAATTTTTGTTTAAACGATCGGCAAGGGGTCTAAGTTTTGCCATTTTATCAAGTCTATCTAACGTTGTGTTGTCTGCCAGGTAGATGTATTTTTTTATTTCTAAAAATCGATTTCTCGACATGGCACCTGACACAAATGGTACTTTCAAGTCTTCGTCGAGACTCCAATATGACCTTTCACTTGGTAATTGGTGATAGCCAGTTAATAATAATATACCAATTAAAATATTTAAGTGTACTTTAGAGACAAAAAAGCTATGGTTATTTTGTTGGGATGAGTACAAATTAGTCTGTGTGACTATATAATCAAAAATATCGTCACTAAATAGCTTTTCAAATACCTCAATTTCATAAATTTTCTAAGTCATGCCGTAAGACTTCCAGTCGTTCATTACATCCATTTGTGCCGTGCATACTAATGTTGGTAAACGCTTTGGTCCATTTGGGTTTTTTAGTTTTTTTCTTATCTAAATTTTGTAATCTAAACAACACAGGTACATCATCTTCATCATCTGTGTCATAGGTATAATGTACTTCTACTTCTCCTGCAACGACAGTTGGCAATGCAAAATGTCCCGGCACAAGATCGTCATCTTGAATATCTTCTTCGTCCGTTACGTCAGGATCTGGTGGAATTAAAATTATATCAACTTCAGTTTGTGAATTAGAAGTTTCAATATCCTCGATAGCCAAAGGTAAGCCTACATATCTTCCATAAAACTGTCTTCACCAACAGCATGATGAAGATCCATGTCTGTAATAAAATAAGAAATCTAAATTTGCTTTCATATGCCCAGTGTACCCGATTGAGTACATCATACTTTTTAGCGGAATAAAACTCAATAAATATCTCATTTTGACACAATTACGTAGATATTTATTTTAACAAGCTCATTGTATACCAATGTACTGTAGGAGCACATAAATACATAAATAAAAGGGTTCAGATGTTTTAAACAAATACATAAGTCAGGTTATAAATTATTTAATGAAAAACATCAAGAGCACACTTTCTGATAACAACATAATCCGCCATCTTTCTTTCTACTCCCGCCTAAATTCAAACTTAACTTAACCTTTAAATATGATCTTAGCTTTACAATAATTTTCTACTACAACTCGGCCAATCCTGACATTTGATCGTCCCGATCCTTTGCTAGATACATAACAGCCAGCTTTCATAAAACTTACCTAAACATAAATCATGATCATAAAGTATCGCATCATAAACATTGGTGCATAAATAACTTAAGTCATAAAATAAAGTTGATAGTATGTACCATAATAAGCATAATTTTCATAATCTAGAAATATTCTAAGCATAAAGTATATGTCGTGAAATAATTACATAAAAGCATAAGGAGAAACCAACACTTACATAAATAGTAGCTAATCCATAATGATCCTAAACGTACAAAAACTTAAAAGTTCACACATAAATCATAAACCATTCCAAATAAGCCTTATTTCAGAACTAAGTAACCTACATAATCATAAAAGGTAAGTAAAATCATAATCAGTTTCAATTTTCAGAATTTTTATTTTCAGGTTTGCTGTAAGACTTAAGTCTAGTGGCATCTAAAATGCCATCATAAGGAATTTGCGTTTGTTGGAACCCAATAATGTCATTCACTACATACCTATCATTAGGAAGAATTTTAACGATTTCATAAGGACCTCTGTATTTTGGGATTAATTTCTTATTAACGCCGGGAGTAGTATCGACATTAGATACCATGACAAAATCTCTTACTTTATAAACACTAGCAGCTTTGTGTCTATCATCATAATATTTCTCATTTTGGCTTGCAGTGATTCTTTCGATTCAGCAGCCTTTTCACGTAAATCTGTTAAATCGCCCACTGATTCTTCATACGATTCCAAGAAAGAACGACAGTGATCATCAATTTTTCCTAATTGATTCCTTCCCAATAACAACATTGAGGGTGTTTGACCTGTAGAACGGCTCACTGTGTTATTGAAACAAAACTCAATATCATCTAAAATTTTATCCCAACATAATTTCCGTTCATCTACCATTTTGGCTAGCATTGGAGTTAGCGTCCGATTCATTCTCTCTATTTGGCCATTGGCCTTAGGTGCTCCAGTTGCAATAAGTACATGAACAATATCTTGCATATTAAGAAAATTTTTGAAAGCTTCAGAAGTAAAACATGTGGCACGGTCCGAAATAATTCGTCGAGAACGACTATAACAACGAAAATAAGAACATAAGTGTAAAATCATCTCCTTGGTGTTAGTGGTTTTACAAGGGTAAAATTTTATAAACTTCGTAAATCCGTCAACAATGGCAAAAATGTATTTGTTTTTTGAATTCGTAGTCTCTAACGGTCCATAATAGTCAATATGTAAGCAATCAAAGGGTATATTCTGTTTGGGTATATTGTGCAAAAATCCCTCGACCCTTCCTGACTTAGGATTATATTCGATGCACTTCAAGCAGTTTTGAATATGTTTCTCAACTTTGGTTTTTAGGAAAGGAAACCAATAGCAACGCGTAATAAGTTTTACTAACACCTACATGACCCATATTATTGTGATGTGTGTAACACATTAGCTTCCATATCCTTGGGGACGTAAAATAAAATTTTGTTACCTGACTTGCGATATATCAATCCATTATGCATTTCATATAAAACATGTTCAGATTTTTCTTGTTCGTTGCGAATAGCAACAATCGCCGTGTCTAGATTTTGCTTAATCGCCAATTCCTGCTCAAAAGTTTTTCCTTCCAGCACAAATATACTCTGAAACCTACTGAGGGCATCAACATGTCTCATTCTATTATTCGGCCTATGCTCAATTACAAAATCATAATTTTGAAGTAATAAACACCAGCGCATAATTCTGGGGATTATATCACGTTTTGATAAGGTAAGTCTAAAACTGTCATAATCCGTAACAATTTTAAAAGGAATACCCTGCAAGTAAACATGAAATCGTTTCAAAGAATAAACTATTGCTAGGCACTCAATCTCGTAACTGTGATATTTTGCCTCTTGTTCTGTAGTGCGTTTACTAAAATAGAATACGGGATGGAATTTCCCATCATCCTGTTTCTGCATCAAGATTGATCCATACCCAATTGAACTATCATCACAGTGTAATTCTGTTTCACGAATAGGGGAATAAATTGACAAAATAGACTTAGAAATCAACTTGTTTTTCAACGTTTCAAATGCATTCAATTCGGATTCCCCAAATTTGTACTTAGCACCCTTCTTCAATAAATCATATAGTGGTTTGGCTATGATTGCAAAATTATTTACAAACCGTCTGAAATAACTCATCATTCCAACAAATCTATGCACTTCTTTAATATTAGTAGGAATTGGATAATTATCAATAATTGCCAAATTTTCTTTATTTGGGCTAATTCCGTTTCCACTAATATCGTACCCCAAAAAAGTAATTTTTTCCTTCAAGAATGAACATTTGTCAAGTCTTAACTCCAACAAATTCTCATTTAACATAAGTAAAACCTCTTTCAAAATTTCTAAATTTTCATCGATACTTGTCGTAGCGATCATAATATCGTCTAAAAATATCAGCACCTTTTCAGCTCGAATTAAATCTTTAAAAATTTCATTGATAAAGCGCATGAAAGTGGATGGGCTTGAACTCAACCCAAACGGCATTTTGCAAAATTCAAATTGTCCTTGAGGCATCACGAAAGACGTATATCGGCGTGATTGTTCATCCAAAGTTACATGGTAAAATGCACTTTTCAAATCTAATTTGGTAAAGTACTTCTTGTCCCTCAAATTATCTAAATGGTCATTGATCATTGGTAACGGAAATTTAACCCTAACAAGGTACTTATTAAGTGTTCTATAATCGACACACATTCCGTAATCCCACGTTCGCTTTTTTACCAGCACAATAGGCGAACAATAAGGGGATTGGCTTTCGCGTATAATGCCTTTAGCCAGCAAATCATCTAAAATGTTATCTAAAACAGTTTTTTCATAATAGGACAATCTTCTCGGACGTGAATAAAATGGTTCGTGTTTGTCTAACGTTAAATGCATTCGAAATTTAGTTTTAGGGTCCTTTGGTTTAATTGCATTAAAATAGTGATTATCAAGAATATCATGTGCTTTAACAACAATATTCAGTGGTAAGTTACTATTAATATCTAATTCTTTCTTATTACATATATTAACATCATTAATTAAAAGTACTTCATTACTTTGAAGCTCAGGGTAATCGGTTGAAGGTTCCAACGAAACATCTTTTTTTGTAAATTTCAGGGTAACATTTGTGTTACTGATAAAATCTCTACCTAACAAACAAGAGCATAACATAGTATTCTTACTGACAACATAAAATGTCATATCATAAAAATTCCCATTTATTTCAACCTTATCAGTATAAGACCCTAAAATTTGCAACTTAGAATTATTAATACCTGTCAAAAATATAACCTTATCATTACATGGTTCAATAAATTCAGTTACTACATAAGTCTCTAAAATCAGCGAAATTGGGCTACCTGAATCTACTACCGAATCAAATGATACCCCAATTTTTGGGAAAAATATGCGCAAAAAGTAAGGTGGATCTAAATCAAGTGGTTCCTGGATCAGCATTGTAGATGACACAGACTTCTGTGGACAATCGTTCGCTTTGTGTTCTGGTGATGCACAATTGAAACAACTATCTCGTTGCCTTTTAGGTTTGGGGCAATTAGAAACATAATGCCCAACGTCATAACAATTAAAACACTTACCACCGGATCTTAATCGAGTTGCATATTTTGTATTTTCTGTATTAACTTGAGACTGCTTTACCACCGGATGTGAAGGTCCAGCTGCTAATATTGGCACCTCTCTCTTCTCATTCCTTTTATCCCGTCTAGCCTGGCATATTCTTTCATAAGCAATAATATCGTGGTATAATGCATCTTCATCACCATGTACCGCAGACAACAAAAAATTGCTTAATTCAGGAGATCCTAATCCAATAATTACTTGCTCCTTAATTTCCGTAAAATCCAATCCAAATTGGCGACATAAAGCCACTTCCTCGTGGAAGTAAACACTAACATTTTCATTCGGACCTTGCATACGTGATTGCATTTGTTGCCAGCATTCCGTCATGCTTCGTTCAAATATGAAAGTCCGTTTAAATGCAATTTTAAAATCTTTCCAATTATTAATTTTTTCACACCGACCATTAAACCAATGCTTTGCGGCGCCCTTTAAGTTACAAACGGCTGTTTGATATGCAAATGCATCTGGCCACTTATTTAAAACAGATGTATTCTCCAACTGTGTAAGCCACAATTTTGCAACATTTGACCCTTGTTCATCATCAAATAGTTCGATAGATTTTGATAAGTCAGGCATTACATTAAAATTCGCTACTGAATTTGAACTTTCACATTTCACTTGCTGTTGATTTCGCGTTTCCTGATTTTGAATTAAAAGTTGCAGCATTTGACTATTCTGTTGTAGTAACGCATTAACTGTATCTATAAATGCGGTGTTTGAATTTTGTTCATTATTATAAGTAGGACAGCTCGCAGCTCCTTCTGTAACAAGATTAACAGTATTCACCTCGGCTACATTTTCATGACTTTTATTCGCATTCGTAGTTCCAGCTCTCATTGCCTGTGTGTAAAACGATTCAAAGTGCTCTTCCGAAGTCATTATTCACGTGAAATCACATAAAATTGTAATATTCGAAAACGTGTTCACAATTAAGTTTGGCACAAGTCAATGACCTTAACAATCTTCCGTATTTCACAATTAAATTATTTGCAAACACCTGTTAAACCCCACACCAGATAAAACTGTAGGAGCAAATAAATACATAAATAAAAGGGTTCAGATGTTTTAAACAAATACATAAGTCAGGTTATAAATTATTTAATGAAAAACATCAAGAGCACACTTTCTGATAACAACATAATCCGCCATCTTTCTTTCTACTTCCGCCTAAATTCAAACTTAACTTAACCTTTAAATATGATCTTAGCTTTACAATAATTTTCTACTACAGTACATACATTTTTTATAAAAACAGCTGAGTAAACAAAACTTACTGCCAATAGTAGGTCGGTGCAAGAAAAAATATTTCAACAGGTGCTCAGCTCAGGAATAACAAAACAAAACTAACAAATACATAACGTTTCTGAACGACAAGTGTACTTGTCTTTAAGAAAACTATTTCAACTTTTTTGTAATAAAGAATAAATCACTAAAACTTGCATTATTTCTTAATAGATGGCAACAGCATGTCACTCAATTAGTTGTACTCACATGGGTACAGTGGGCGCTAATGGGTTAAAACATCATCTAAAAATTGTCGAAAGTCACAAGTACTAGCTAATTTTCGGAGCTCCACTATGTACTCTGCGATTGATTGGCCAGTTTTTTGCATACACATATTAAATATGAACCATTCATAAACAATAGGTAATGCAGGGGAATAATGCTTAACCAACAATTGAATAACTTCTGCATAGGACAATTTCTGAGGTTTCTTTGGTGCCGCTAAGTTCTTTAGTATTAAGTAAACATTTGCACCTGCTAATGTGACAAACACTGACACTTTTATGTCTTCTGTAACACTATTTACTTTAAACAGACGTTTGATCTACTATTTCTAAATACGTTTTGAACTCTTCCGCGTACCCATTAAACACTTATATACTTCCTATCATGGCCATTTTTTATTATAACTTTTTGCAATGTATATTTCGAAATTGCAATATTACTTAACCTTACAATTTTTTTATACACCACGTTTCAGTTTTATAAATATGTACAACAAACTAGTCGCCAAAATGTTGTGTATTATTTTATTGAATAAAACACTTGTGGGTTCACTAATAATATATTTATAAAGAAAGCAGGTTGTATAAAGGTTTCAGTGAGGTGCTTATACATTACTACAATAGCACACACAGAATCTTGCTACAAGAATGCGCCATTATTGGCTGTTTCAAAAGCATGGGCATTGTTGGCGTCATTAAGGTAATTTTATTTAAAGTAGAAATGCTAACATTGTATATAGTTCATTTATCTAGTTGATAACTCGCAGATGTTGAAAGTCAAGTTACATGTTTAGTTGCTCTTCGTACTTTGCTTTGAAAGGTGTTGTTTCCAATATATAATTAAAACTTGTGTCGCCGTTCCAATATCAGCAGCCACCTGTCGAACTCGTCCGCCGCCACCAATAGCTATAATGATTAAGGGTGCCCTTTTTGAATCTAGTAGAAGAGTGGTTTCCTGTTGATTTTCTGCAGTCGATGCTGAATTGGTAAGTACTTTTGTCTTGCACTTGCTTTATTTATGTATTTGGAACTTCCGCTAAAATTGTTCATTAAAATTAGTTTGTACTACCGCTATCACGCTCAACAGGTATACTCCAATGATCTATTAAACCAGTGGCATAATGCTAAATACTAAAACATGACAAGATGTTTCCTATTTTAATTGGTAGATTAACTGTTCCAATCGCTTTGTTTTACCCGGTACTCGTTGAATAAAGATTAGCTTACCTGTATCAATATTTACCTAAGTTGTTAAACTAGAAATGAAAATAACACTAATTGATGTCCATGTATCTACGATTAATTTAATGTTATCATTATTGTATCCTACTTCTATGAAATGTATACTATTAAGATTTAAAATGTGAACATTTTCTAACTTATTCTTGGGGGGTCTGGAAAAAATGCTTTCGGTTCTCTTGTTCCGTCTGCTGTATCTTCTGTTGTGCGTTGATCTGACGAGTTGATTAAAAATTTCCATGGTTTCCCCTATTATAAAATTGATTACCTCTTTCTTGTTTGCTTATATTTGCATTTCTTCGGCCTTTAGTGTCCGTGAAAATGTGTGAACTATTTCCTTGACTTTAATGTCTGATGTGTGAAGTACGTTGACTTCTATTTGTACCGTGGTTATGATATTTTATGCGCCTAGTAAAATGACGATCTTTTCCAGTTACGTTAATATATTTGCTGAGGTTTATTTGCAATTTCCTCCTCTTTTGCTGCTATTATCGCGTCTTTTAATTTATTATAATTTCGAGCTTTTAGAATTGTTTTTAAATTCTCATCCCTAATCCCGTTTGAAAATACGTTTAATGCAATTTTTTCGTTCACGGTTGTTAAAATTTTTAATGTGCTTGTTCGTCACCGTTTGCTTGAGCTAATGTTGAATTGGCCATTAATACCTCGATCATTTTGTCAAAATTTTCAATCGATTTATTATTTTGTTTGGCATTGCATAATTCTGAAGACAATCCTGAAGCTGATTTCTTATGTAAAAGATGGTGTTTGATATCGTTTACAAATGCCCGCACACTCTCATACTTATCTAACCGCATTTTAGCGTTTTGAGTTAACTTAATTTTTATGAC
Organism: Platerodrilus igneus; assembly: GCA_036346225.1. Lineage (NCBI taxonomy): Eukaryota > Metazoa > Arthropoda > Insecta > Coleoptera > Lycidae > Platerodrilus > Platerodrilus igneus. The sequence continues at coordinate 1,748,042 of JARFIW010001617.1, read as the reverse complement.
AAAATTTATTAATCATTTCTGACCTTCATCGTCCGGCAAGCTATTATACAAGTTCAATTGTGTCGATCATTTGCTTAGTGGTATTTTCTGAACCGTCCATGGTTGGGATCATGGAGGCTGCTACCTTTAATTCAAATTTTTCACCCACGCTGTCGTAATTTTTCCTCTTTAAAATATTTAACTTCCTACTCCCTAAAATTTCAGTTTATCTGCTATACACTTATCTATTACGGCTACCTACTGCTTAACTTTATCGTAATTTCGGAGCTATCAAATTTTGTGCTTTTAATCCTATCTTTCTCTAACCTATAATTTTCGCATAACCGATTCAAATAATCGAATTTTCTATTAGTAACATCTAAATCGTTTTGCCTTTCTTGATCGTCCTTATTTAAATTTTTATTAAAAATCTTAAATTCTTCTAAAATTTGCCTTAATTGTTCCGTCATCAATCTTATCTCTCTTACGGTTTAAAAGTCAAATTCTTACACTTAAAAGTTCATAAATACATCGCGCAAGCGTGGAATAAGCGACGCCACGGACAGTGGGTAACGCTAACCTTTGTACAGATTTTGGCGCGCCCATCTGTCAATGACGTCACCAATGCACAAATTTAATACGCAATTATCGGAAAATATAAATTTAAGACAATAGTTTATAACCGCGAACAAATTAAGCAATTTGAGTACTTACATAGAAATCCGACGTCCTGCGGGGTGGAGTTAAAGTTGGCATCAGGGCTACTGATGGCTCTTTTAAGGCAATTAACGGAGGGTACGCCCAACGTAAATCCCAATGGCTTCAACGGGATCTCAGGGCTCCACTCCGGGGTGATTAAAGATGGTGCTTCGGCGTGGAATGCGGTTCAGCCAACGGCTACAGATTTATCACCTACCTATGCAGGGAACGGATAAGGAAACATGGTATAAGGGCGACAAACAAAGATAATCAGGCAAGGATCTACATAGATATAAGATAAAGGCACGATACGATACCTGACCCAACCGCTCTTCACCAAGGTCCAAGGAAAAAAACCACGTTACCGAGTCTCCTGGAAACACTTCTCCCACCTTTGTTCTTTCACGCGTCGGCGCGAAGTTCCCGCGCGATCTCGCGCAAACGCACTCTGACGTGACGGAAATACGCGCACCGAGTCTTTTGAATTTATGGCGCGAAACTTTCGCACATCAAAATTAACCTAAAAAATGTTTAAGTGCCAATTTATTGGCACGTAACATCTCGTACTTAAATTAATACAGCTTAAAATAATGTTATCCTTACTATACAATCTGCTGGCTTCTGCTGCTTTCTCTCATAATCTTCTTGTCCAACATCCTCTTAAACATTATACAAAGTATGAACATAACCAACAGCGCTAAAATTGTTCCTGAAGTGATACCTATTACCTCGGAATTTGAAAATCCATTGGTTGAACCGTTATTACTTCCCGTTTGTGCGATAAGTACCTCTTCTTTGGAATTGCTGGTGCCCATTGCATCGACTTTCGGTAATTTATTTAATAGAATTACATCTGTAGGACATGCATGATCGGTAGGACTGGCAGAATTGCCACGTAGTATTCTTGTCGTATTCTTGGACAGTCTCTCATAGGATCAGGGCATTGATGTTGATGAAACAAAGTTGAAGACCATTATAAGTTTATTTACTTCTTATATTAAGATACATTGCAATACTATGGTGTGATTACGAATGTTCTTATTGCATATTAACTCTTACCAGCTAATAATCATTATTGAATTATGCTTACTGTATAATTCCAATTACCCTTAGTCTAGACTTCTTTGCACCTCTACTTCCTATTGATCGTCTTATAGTACGCTTCCGCACTTTGCGCTTCCTATATTAAATCACTCACCTTTTAAAGGAATAAAACTTGATTTACTAATAACTATAATTTAGGATATTTGCCTACCACAAAACTCATTTCAAACTTTTTGAGTATTTTGATCATTGTTTTCCATTTTACATTGTCGAATGCTTTTTCCAGATCTACAAAACCTATAAACACATTTTCCCCTTTTTCTATTGTTTTCTCCATTTGGGTATCTCGCCTGTCTCATACATATAGCTTGTAAGTTGGAAGAGGCATTTTGTCACTGCTTGTCCAGCGGCTTTTAGAGTTTCTGCTTGCATCTTATATGTACCCGGTGCATTACCATTCTTCAGACCCTTTAATGCTAATTCAAACTCATCTCTAAGTATGAGATATCCCAAGTCATTATTTTCAATGTCTGATTCCTGTTCTAAAGCTGTTAGTTCCCTTTTGCATATAAATTACCTGCCATCTAACCACTTTCTCTGCATTTTCTATAGTGACGTTTCCTTCCACATCCTTTATATTTTTGCTATATGGTTTTATAACCCTAAAATTCGTTCTAATTAGTTTGTATGCTTTGTCTGTCTTTCCTATTTCCATCTTAGTTTGTACCTCTTTGGACTTTTCATCAATCCATTGTTCTTTAGCTTTCCTGCATTTGCGAACGATTTCCCATTTTATGGCTTTGTATCCTGTTTTCCTGTTACCTCTGATCTATTTTTGAATTTTCGTCTTCTTCTATTAAATTCAGGATGTCCCCTGTTATTTATGGTTTCTTATTTTCTTTTTGTGTATACCCCAGAATATCTTTGGCCGCCATGTTTGAGCTGGATTGAATGTTATTCCATTCTGTTTCTACGTCCTTAGTATCAGAAATTTTCCCGATATCTTTAAGCAATTCATTTGACTTTTTTTCGAATCTTTCTTAAATATTTTTACCTTTAAGTTTCTCAAAGTCAATGTGCCTTTTTCCGTTTCTTTTTTTCAAATTTTTAATTTTAAGTGTGGCCTTCGTAATTACGTTGTTGTGGTCAGCGTCTATATCTGTTTCTGGGTAGCTTCTACAGTCTTTTACTTGATTCCTAAAGCGTTGTGTCACAAGAATGTAATCTATTTGATATCTTCCTGTGTTTGACTAATTTATAACCATCAATTCATTAAGTACTCCCTGTATTTTTGCTGTGGTTTGTTTTGTATTTTTCTTAATCTTCTTTGGGAATTAAACCACTCATAGTTGATAAAATCGTCTTTATTTATGTTTCGATCCATGACCCAAGATAGTTGTCAACATAATAAACCAGATACTTTAGCGTCGAATCACATTAATCGAAGACACATTTTGACAGAAAAAATGCGAATTTGCTATGATAATAGGGTATTTAGGGGTTGCGCACTACATGTAAATAGTACCAAAAGCTAGAAACAAAAAAATTTAATCATGAAAATACGTAATTCGCAAATTATGCAAAGAGCAAACATTTAACACACTGTATAAGGATCACAGTTAACTTTAATTAATGCAGAGAAGCTCATCCTTCAATAATACAACCACATTCAGTAATATAAATAACTCTGTATGCATTGAAACCTATTTTAAACCAGAAAAGAATTCATAAATTCTAAATAAATATGCATTAAAAGCATCAAAAGCTAGAAAATTATGATACGAATTGTGTTAAAATTAAACACGCAATAGTGCAAAGAAATAACAAAGCTTTCTCGCAATAAACGCATCTTTCAAAACAAATACGTTTTGGAAACGCAGGATATATAATAAACGCATTTCAATTTATGTCATTATAGAATTTTCGCCTACATGATTTTTAACATGGAGTAAATTCAAAAAGCCAACACATTATCTTAACAAACATAAAGCCATAAGTTTGTTTATGTGAGAAGTCGAGTTAAAATTTTCTACAACAAAACAAAACAGACGGGCGAAAGTACAAGAGGTATAGAAATCCATTATAAAGAACTTGAATACTATGTGACCACCGACAGCATTGTTTTGGCGGACTTAAACTTTGACATAAGGATGCAGATAACCAATGGTGTCAGATGGAGGTGTTACTTTATATATCACTCAAATTTGATAAACAAGCAGTCTTCATTCAACCTGAGCACGCTTCACATTAGTTCAAATAAAAAATCTACGTAAAGTGAACATAAAAAAATTAAATAATTATATTTCCTGAAAGTAGTGATAGAAAAATTTTGTAATTAAAATAATAGTGAAAAATATACAAGAGAAGTTTTGCCATTAATTAAAAAACGTAAGTGGAAGCTTATTAATTAAACATAATTTTAATATATATAATTTAGGACTCTAGGCATAACTCTAGGAAAATCTAAGTAGAAATTAAAGTGAAACTTTAGATTGGTACTTACATCTAAATTTGCAAATAAATCCGAATTTAAATCGATCTAAAATTGCATAAAAATTTGGTTTGCATCTACGCATCGGAGCACAAAATGGAGGATTGTTCTAATAATGAAAATCAATGCCCCCAATATCTAGGTAGCATTGCAAGTTTTTCCTGAGTTTTTCTTGCGATAGTAACATGAAATGCAGCCTGCATACATGGTTTCTATTTATATACATACAATAACTAATTACATAACAATAGGCATATTAGCAACTTCCGGCTGCTTAATCCTTACGATAACGTATTCACACACTTCTTTAATAACCATCCTCTCAATCGTATAAATAGAAACATGTTAAAAAATGTTTCCAATCCTGAAGTTATTGAATTTATATGAAATTTAACTATATAAAAGTTAATCAGCTGATTTTAGGTTATGGGTATTGGTTACCTCAAAGTCGCTCCCAGGGCACATCACAAATTGAAGACGCTCATTCTCTAGACTTTAAAAGTTTCACCTAATGTATTCAAGCCAAATATTTCAAACATCCATAAATCAAAGTCGCCTTCAATTTATGTAATAAATGTCAAACTTGAAAATTTTTATTATTTTGACAACGGTCCTAGGCCATGGATCGAAATGTAAATAAAGACGATTTTAACAACTGAGTGGTTTAATTCCCAAAGAAGATTAAGAAAAAAAAGGAAAGCATCAATCCATTACTCTGTCATTTCTTCTGTACTCTCTTCTCCACTCTGGCTTGAAACCCTTTTTCTTGAAATGATGCTCCTTCTGCACACACAAGAACAATTACTCTTCGTAGGAGCCGTGGCTTCTTGTTTAAGTTTCTTTTAAACTGTCTATTATTAATTTTTCTAGTACATGCTGTACATGCTTTATGTACATACTCGTGTAATATTGAAGAAGAAATTAAACCGATCGATTGATTTGTTTAACTATGCCGTCAAGAAATAAAGAGAGTTTGACACGTATCATCGAGATTTCTACATACTCATTTCAAAATCCTTTGGTCAAGATTTTTGAATCTTTATCGTCCCAATTGACAATAAGTATGTCCATTATCAACCATTTTATTGTACCTAAATAATGTGCAATATCAAGTAACTTTTTAAAATCAATCATTGCAGTAGTGATTACTATAATTAGTATCAGTATTTATATTTTTTCAGAACAAGAAGACGAAAAGCAACAAATAATTGAACAAAACCTTCAAAAAATGAAATTTTCAAGATCTAAACTACTTTATGCACAAGAATGTTATTATGGCAGTGATGGAACCAGCCCTCTCCGACGTTTTAATAGTAGTGCAAAAAACGATTCCATTCGACAATCTGTACATTCACGTCTTGGTAAAAGATTTCGATTCAGAACCTTTCCAATGAACATTAGCACTGATACATTATTACCCAAAAATCGTCGTGGTGTAATACTAGGAATCAATAGAAATTCGCAGACAATGGGAAGTTCAAAAAAATGTATACGCTTATTTAGAAGTGGACAGGCACAGCTTCGTATCGAAAGAATTCGTCATCAACAAGCTGAAGCATTACGAAATTCTCAATTAATACAACCTGTTGGCAAATTCCGATTACGTCGAAGACGATTGAATGCGACACCGTTTCAAGCTATACCTACTAATTATGCAGTTGAAGTACCCAATAATATGTACATGAATAACCATGTTGAACGTTCAGTTCACAGTATTCGAGATTCACTTGATGTGGATCTTCAGAATGAAATAATACGCATTCAAATGGTATATACTTATCCGTCTGAAAGAATTGTGTCATTATCTCATTTACATACTACTGGTATTACATTGGATGATCGTTTTTCATCACTTCCGTAAACTTATTTTAATTTTTTAAATTAGACATTATTATTATAAACAAAAACTCTTTTGTTATTTCAGAACTAGTTTGATAGCATATACATTTTGAAATGCTTGTATATGAAAGAACATTGTTTTTGTAAATTTAAATATAAGCAATTTCTTACTATTAATTTTCCTAATACTTTTATTAATTAAACATACATTCACTTGTTTTTATTCTTGTATGGTCTTTTTTAGATCTAATTGTGTTGTTGTTAGATATTTTTTTTGATATGGCAATGTGTAACATGTTAGAAAGCTATTATTGTCAAGCCAAGGTTATGAAATTCTACAGAAAGAATAAATGAAATTTATTCATATTCGTATAAGTACATTTTATGAATAATACCTAACTATTCTCCGTTCTAAATAGACCTGTTAAGAATTGCGCTTTTTTACCTGGAAAAGGCTTCTTTGACTACTAAGTTGTTGGTATATGTTAATTACTATTTTGCTGCTGTGCTTACGCAGTTCTACATGCAGCTTCCAAGACCTTGAATATAACAAGCCATGCTTTATATTCTTTATTATCTTTTTAACTAAAATTACTTTCTATTTTTTTTGGACGACAAAAACCCAAATTTATTTCTACAACTACTCTATTCGTTCCAAGCCCACTACAAAAAAAAAACGACTGACTTTTCTCGTGTTGTGTCCACATGCTGAATATTATACATAAGTTTTAACATCCTCCCACCTTAAAATAGTGAAAACTATTTTAACACAACACGATTCATAACAAAACATGATCAATTGCTAATACCAATTAAGCATTCTAATAATTCGACCGCTACGTGTTTTAATGACACTATTAGCCACTGATGTTTCTTTCCCTGGCTCTTCACATCCGTTTCGATCGTCATCTGGTATTTATTTCTATCTCCGACACATTCACTTCTATCTCTAGTGGGTAAAGACGCTGTATTGGACGTATAAGCCACCCTACAGATGTCTTTAACTTTACAACACGCACTACACCATCTCGCGTAGGATAAACCTTAACAACTCTTGCCAGCGGCCATAATAATCTCTTGGTTTCGTTGTTTCCTACCAGTACCAAGTCTCCGATATGAACTGATCTATATCCCACTTCTTTTGCCTTTTGCTTGAAGGTACTCAAATACTCATTTCTAAATCTCTGTCGAAACTCACCCATTAGGTTTGCTTGTTTTCTAAGTCCAAGCGAATCAATTGATAACACATCTGAAATAGTATCTGCTTGAACACCTTTTAAAAATAAACTAGGAGACAAAAAAAGTAAGTCATTAGGGTCTTCGCTAATATACGTGAGGGGGCGAGAATTAACTACATATTCCACCTTGCATAGAGTAGTAACCACCACTTCATAGTTCAATACTCTTCTACCAAGAATCCTCAACAATAATCCTTTCACAATTTGGATCAACCTTCCCCACCAGGGTGAACAAGGGGGGTTTAGCCTCCATTCTATCTTGTCTGCCGACCATTGACGTTTTACTTTATCCCAATCAACGTCCTTTAAGATATTTTTTTTTAAATTTATTTATTTATTTATATAAATTAATTACTTACAGGTAATACCCAAATAATAATATACATAAGGAATAAGAAACATAGTTAACACTTTACAAAATGGATAAAGATGTCTTCAAATATTTACACGTAACATTGAAAATATCGATATCGGATGGTATAAAAGCATTTTAAACTCCCATTAACTTATCACTAAATGCACTAGCCCCATAGTTAGTACGATGACTACCGATGTACAATAAATCATTACTCCTGGTGACTTTTAACTGGTATCCGAAACTGCAGCATGCTTAGTAATCCCGGACAGTCAACTATGTCATGTAGCAATTTATAAAGAAATAATAAACGCTGCAGTACGTCGCGCTAGCAGTGATTGATAACCGACCAACTGACGTCGAATGTCATGTGAACTTTCGGCACATATCTAAGCTTCCAGAGAATGAAATTAATGAACTTGTTTTGTACACGCTCAATTTTCTGGATGTGAGTGGCATAATAAGGTGACCAAATGATGCAATTGTATTCTAAAATACTGCGAACTAAAGAATTGTATAATGACTTCAAAGCTTGGACATCGATGTGTATACAGTTTCTTTTAATGAATCCCAACATCCTAAATGTTTTAGAGACAACTGAATTAATATGATTAATAAAATTTGAACCAACATCCAATGCAGTAATCAAACAAAATCAAGTCTTTACATTTTGTGAACCTCATAATTTTGTACTTCCCAATATTTAGTTTGAGTTTATTATGAACCAAGTAGATTACTAGATTGTCAATATCTTTTTGCACTTTAAGACGGTCATGTATAGAACTAATGCACCCGAAAAACTTTAAGTCGTTGGCATATAGTAGGCATTTCGTATTTTTAAATGCAGAAACAACGTCATTGATAAAGAGAATAAAAAGAATTGGGTCAAGGTATGACCCTTGAGGCACACCTGACGAAACACTGATGCTTCTGGATATTATGCCTGCTATTTTCACACATTGGGTGCGATTCACTAAGTAGGAATATATCCATTTCAAATATGAACCTGTTATACCAAGAAAACGAAGTTTATCAATGAGTAACGTGTGACAAACACTGTCAAAAGCGTTCGAAACATCGACGTATACTGTATCAACTTGTAATTCACTTTCCAAGCTATTTATAAGAAAATCGTGATACATGGCAAGGTTAGTGACAGTGGAGCGGCCTTTAAAGAAGCCATGCTGTTCAATAGCAATACAATTTTTAAATACACTGAATAACTCGTCGCATATGATGGACTCAAACAGCTTAGCAATAGAGGATAAAATTGATATGCCACGATAATTCTCGATTTTAGCACGGTCACCCGATTTAAATACTGGGATTAAAAATGACCTTTTCCAAGCTAGGGGAAATGTTCCACTACTAAAGCTTTTCTTAAAAAGAATCGCTAAAGCATGCGATAGACTATCACAGCATTGGTGTAGGAATAAGGAAGGAATGCCGTCAGATCCCACACACTTAAATGAATCTAAGGCATGAATTTTTCTTTTTACTTCATCTTCAGTAAAGATATGTGAAACAAGAGTAGTGCTATTGTAAGAATATGAACATTTGCTAGAAGAGGAAGGATCATTCAAGTGATTAACATAGCAAGATTCAAACATTGAGACAAAAGCATTGGCTTTAAGTACACAAAAAACCACACATATTTACAATAGTATGTTAAAGATAAAACTCAAAATTATAAGATAAATCTTAATCTAAAGTATTGCTCTTAACACTGCTAGAATTTAGGCAAACTACATACCATTCAGGAGTAAAGCAAACAGTTGTCAGTCATCATCATATAGTATTCCTTACCACAGGAAGTGAAGGCTATTGGTAGCTACAATAGCTACCCATCTTGTCCTAACTTGATCTACATATAATGTAGTAGCCAGATAAAATATACTGTAATGATAAATGTAAGTTTCTGTGGTACAAATCCGGAATGAAAATATTAACAGTTCTGTTAAAGGAATCTGACCTTTCAATTACTTACTAGTCACATAAAAAGAGAAAGCACGTTTTTCGTTTTAAGGATTTACAACAACTCGCTTTAGCAGAGAAGGGCCAATGCGATCAAGCACTAACTATGTAGTGAACTCGTTTAACCAATGTAGTTGTAAAATTGTTTTTCAAAGAAATAATTACGGAAATTCCATATTGAATAGAAATAAATTTGAATAGATGTTAATCTTGCCAAGACAACACAACACAGATGCTTCACCTAATTACCATTAAACGAGCAACATTAGGGAAACTCCTTATTAGTAAAGATTACATGTCTAGACAGGACCAAAAAGAACATAAACAAGCAAACTCGTTAATTTAATAAAGGACGAGCAAAGCTGCCTAACTAGGCACCTTGAAATCATAGAAGTGAAACAACCTGTAAATTCAAAACTGAAATAGTTTTTAAAGTAAGGAGGCAGTAAATTTTCAAATTCGACATGGAACGTAACAAAATGCTAATGGGCTCTGGATGACTTACAAAAACTTTAACTTTATAATAATTGGTAGATTTTAATTTGCCAAAAATAAACTGGGAACAAGATGTAGGCGTTTTAGCACATCTGGCACTTTGCTGAATAAAGCTGAATATCTAATTAGAACATGTGTTTTCTTAATTTATAGCAAGTGAATCGTATTTCCAACTTCTTCAGGAAAATTTTGGATCTAGTCTTTGCATACGAAGAAGCCAATGCACAAGTATATGAATCAGATGTATCTTTAACAACTGTGGATGGTTATCACCCTTTCTTGCGTGTCTCTATCAAGGATTTTTAAATTCCTTTTAAGAGGTATGGGGTTCACACTATGTTTATGATTTTAGAAAAGCAAACTTTGTTGAACTTAATCTATTGTACAGCTCAATCGATTGGTCAGTTGTTAATATTGTTGCGAGCTACTAGTAGGCAACCCATCAAACACACAAAAACGCCGCAAGCACTGTTTATTCTCAATGGACCGGGAAGCTTCTAGAAATTTCTGGATGATGTCATATCTTTAATTCAGGGTATATATAAGACAGCTTAAAGTTCATCATAGTTTGCTTTTTTATAAGCAAAGACATGGACATTCTCACAAAACCTAATACAAGGAATAAAAGTACTCTTGATAGAAATAAGCAAGGGAGGATGGTGACAGTCCACAGTAGTTAAAGTGACATCAGATTCACGCACTAGAGCATTAACTCCCTCATCAGCAAAAACTAGATCCAAAAACTTACCAGAAGAATTAGAAACACCATTAACCTGCAGTAAATTAAGAAATTGCATATTCTCAATTAGATTTTCAGCCTCGATTGGCAAAGTGCCACATGTGCTGAAAGAATCGTCAGGTACCCAATTAATTTCAGGTAAATTAAAATCCCCGATTATTAAAAATTTGGGATTTTTATAAGCCATTTGAAGTCTTGCAGCATTGTCCATAAACTCTTGAGATAATTCACAATTTGAGTTGGGTGGGAAATATACTCCACATATTATTATACACTGCGAAAATAGGCCGATTTTTACCCAGGTGTCCTCAAAATGTAAATTGGAACAACCAGGAAGCTGGGAAGTATTAATATTAGAAGTAATAGCAACAAGTGAGCCACCACCAAGGTCACAATTGAGTGCAGAATAGTTCCTGTTGGTGTTAAAGACAGTGTTAGTAGAAGGAAATAACTCATTGGTAGAAATATCATTGTTCATTCATGTCTCAGTCAAGACAATAATTTCAAAATTGAAAGAACAACTGGCACAGTAGCAATCAACAGTTTTTGTACGAAGACCACGAACATTCTGGTAAAAAACGTTGATGAATGATGAATGTCTGTTATTAACTTGTAGTTTTGTTAGTCATGAAGCTGGTAATTCAGTATAAAGCAAATTTGTTAGTCAGTCGTATTTTGCAAAGAACTTTTGGCAATTATTTTAGATTCCCTTTTGTCCTTATCACTGACCTTCAATTCAAAAAGCGTACCATAACACCACAAGGCCAATAAGAGGGAGACATGACCTTTTCAACAATATCAGCAGGAATTCCCAGTTTAAAAGAATTTAAATTACCTCTAGTGCCAATCTTAAAGCAGACACCATTGGCACCATCTTCCTGCATGTATCTCAAAATATGTGAGGCTTACACAATTGGGTTTGTGCATTAGCCATAACTCTACTCAAATGCAGTCAAGTTTTCTTTACACTACCACTAAAAAGATCTGAATTAGGTAACACAGTTTGGGTACCAATGATAACCTTGTTTCTCGATTTTAATTTGCTTTTTCTCCTAAGAGCAACATCCAACCAAGACTCAGAATTCATACAATTTTCTGCATTGGATTCATTGCATAAATCAATGTTAGAAACGGATTCCACATTAGATGCCATAGTCACAGGAACTGAGCAATCACTATTCAAAGAAATAATCGTATCCATAGTTTTGCTACTATTCTTTGGTGCAACAGCATATTCTACTGAATGTATAGCCTTACTAACTTGGTCATTAGTTATTTGCTACTCCTACAAAATTAGTATGTTATATGCCGAAAATCGGCATGTAAACATTTCTAATTTTAGTTCTGAATTTGTAAGTGAATTTGTGCCAATAATTTAAAAGACGTGCGTGCATTTCACTTTAGATAGTTGTATTGGCGCTCGAGATTGCGCAGACGCAGAGTGGAAAGAAAGTGGTGATTTCCGTCATGCCAGGACGAGTCAACGAAACGTCAAACAGCGTGGTTATCTGTGATGTGCCTTTGTCTTCTTTTTTCAGGTAATGTAGGTTCCTTTGTCGTATCTCTGCCCTGTATCGTTCCTCACCTTATTCCTTTACCGTACCTCTACACAAGAAGAGAGAAGGAAAATTTAAATCTGGTTTCGACGAGGGGGCAAGGGACGACCCACGCCCAACTGATGCGAGAGTAGCTGCAATGTTGTGAAGAGCTCCACAGTTTACGTGAGTACCTTTTGTCTTCTCCTATAATCAAAATAAACATTTTTTGCATGTGATATAGTAATTTGAAACATTAATATGACGTAACACCTTATTGCGCAACATTATGCAGACGCAGAGTGGAAAGAAAGTGGTGATTTCCGTCATGTCAGGACTAGTCAACGAAACGGCGAAGTTCAACGGTGCCTTTTTGTCTTCTCTTTCAGGTTATGTAGGTTCCTTTGTCTTATCTCTGCCCTGTATCGTTCCTCGCCTTTTTTCTGTTGTACCGCTACAGAAGAGAGAAGGCAAATTTAAATCTGGTTTTGACGAGGGCACAAGGGGCAACCCACACCCACAATGCTCAACCAACGCGGAGAGCCTGACGCAAGAATTGCTGCAACGCTTTGACAAGTTACGTGAGTACCTTTATCTTTTTTCTTTGTATGTGATAATAATTTGTGGCGTAATAATGACCTTATTGCGCATTATCAGTCAAATATTTATTGTGTTACCAACTGTCGTAGTGGCTCTTATACATTACACGCCGAGACTTTAAAAGTATACCTTAGAGTATAGAACCGTTAAGTATAACAAGTACCCTGATCTGTATACACAATGCGCGGCCGAATTCACCGTGACACAAATCTTCAGAATGCCAAAAGAAAATTCTCCATACTAAATGACGTAACCGCCCCTAAAAGAACGGCTCTGTAGACACCACATGTATACAAAACTATCCAAAATTTGACACCACCTCTTAAAAACAATGGACCCGCCAAATCAATTCCAACAACTTGAAATGGCGCTGTATCTTCAACTCTTGCTGCTGGAAGGCTTACATCTACCTGATCGATTTTGTTGGCTGTAAACTTGCGACAACGTAAACATGCTGATAGCAGCTTCTTGATTACTCGTCGACTTCGTAGAATCCAAAATCGCTCTCTTAGAATTCTCATAATGGTTTGAACGCCTGCATGACAATTATTTACACCCGCTTCGTTAATCAATAGACGAACTACCAAATGATCACCCACCAACAGTATTCGGTGCCGGAAATCATGCAAATCATCTCTTTCGGTAACCTTCGTTACAACCCGCACTAATTCATCTTCGTCTTTTTTGGTTTTGCATTTATGACGCAAATGACTTTCCAAATTGAAATCTTTGTGCACGTATAATAAAATTCTCTTCTTAGCGTTCATCAATTCCTCTCTCAAGTATTCTTCGTTATAGCTAGGTGCATGATTTTTCCAACGATATATACGTGCAACAACACGACTAAGTCGTGTGTATGTAGTATAAATTAACAACGAATGGAACAGCGGAATCTCAGTTTGAACAACGTATGCTGATAAAATAACCTTACTCTTTTCCACATTTACAATCTCTTCATTTGGTACAGGTTTTTATTATTATAAGCTTATTGGGTTAAAATTTAAAAAAAAAACATAAAGTAAACAAATAGTATAAACAAACATACAAAACAAATTAAACCTTAATAAAAAGAAAGAAAAACCCAATAGGTGGAGTTCTGTATAAGACAGTTTTTCAACCCTACCCAAAAAGATAAAATACAAGTAAAATAAAATGTATCATACATAATGAATGTAATTATAAATTACTCTGGTTTAAAAACAATAGTTCCTTAAGCTTAACTTGGGAATTGTAAATTGTATTACTTTCTATACACAGGTGGGGCCATTTGTTAAGAATACTAACAAAAGTATATTCAAAACAACTTTTATATTTTGTTGTTGTATGTTTGCTGATATTGTAGGTGCCAGAACATTTAATCTAAAATTTATGAACTACCTGATCCCCAAGTTTTACAATCACCTACCAAACTATATTAAAGAAATACGCAACCTTAAACTATTTAACAAACAGCAAAATATTTATACCGAACAATCAGGATAGTTTTGCAGATCTTACACATAAGGCCTTTTTAGGCAGTTTTATATATAATCTGATTCTTGTAAAATCATTACACCTATTCACTAATTGTGGCCGGACCCTGTAACCTTGTCTTTAAACTCGGCTTTAAATTTGAGTATTGGGAAGTTTTGATTTATTTTCCAAACCAAGTACAAAATTTAATTGAAATGAAATTAAATTAAATTGTATTAAATTACACAATTTTTCCTGGCACACACAGGTGTATACATCTAGGTGCCTATTAGTAGTGAGATTAGTAGCGAGACTTACCGGTTATGTATAAGAGAACGTTTACATAACAAACTAGATAAGTAAGGTGGAATATGACTACTTAAAATTTTGTACAATGTGCAGGAGTATAACAGACAAAAGCGATATTTCAACTTTAAAATATTTGCATCAATGTAGTGTGGTGTAGTATGTTCACTCCTATTTACATTGTAAGCATAGCGAAAACAGCAGTTCTGAAGAATTTGTAACTTATTTTTAAAACACGTAGTCAGGTGATAATAGTACACTCCACAACAGTAGTCTATGTTACTTAGTACTAAGGAATTAATGAGGTACCACTTAATAGATTTTGGCAAGATGTACTTAAATTAGTATAAGGTTTTAAGTTTAACATAACATAATGGTGATTTTTTAAGTACATGTGTTTGGAAGTTTAAGTTGCAGTCCAAATAAACACCCAGGTTTTTCACATACTCTGAGAACACCAGGTTGACCCCATCAACACAAACACTGTTGGTTAGCACAGAAAAAGATTTTTGATGCAAAGCACTTGTACCAACACACATCAACAGAGATTTAGATCCATTAAGTAGGAGACCATGGTTGTTTGACCAGACAGAAATTGCTGAAAGATTAAAGTTTAACAGTTTTACAGTGTGATTTATTTTTAGTGGATCACATGACATGTAGCACTGAGTATCGTCAGCATAGAAATGTACGAAACAATCTGTAGTCAGTTTAGACACTAGATCAGATGTAAAAAGTGCAAATAGAAGCAGCCCTAAAACACTACCTTGAGGAACACCTCGTCTGAGAACAACTTCACTTGATATTTGATTATTTACTTGCACAACTTGAGTTCTATTATACAGATAGCTTGAGAACCATCCTATGACCGTATGGCCACATCCATAAAATGTAGCTTTGCAATTAATAGCTCATGATGAATAGTATCAAAGGCCTTACTGAAGTCAAGTAAAACTAATGATATTTGTGAATTGTCTATAGCCACTGTTAGATCATTCACTATCTTCATAAGAGCAGTTGAAGTACTGTAGCCTGTTCTAAATCCTGACTGGGTAACAGGTAGAAAATTATGAGTATTAATATGCGACAGTATCTGTTTGTATACAATTTTTTCAATAAGTTTGGAAAGTGTAGGCAAAATACTAATAGGTCGTAATTGTGTCATCGATGTGGCCTTATTCGTTTTAGCTAAAGGATTTACAATGGCCTTTTTCCATATCAAGGGTACTTCATCGTATTTTAGGGAATAGTTTATTATGTGTAGCAATGCAGTTTTACAGAACGGATAAGCAATCTGAAGCATCTTTAAGTTAATATCGTCTGCTCCGACTGCATTAGATTTTAATTGATGCAGAGTGGTCTGTAACTCTTCATTAGTAATTTCAATAAATTCAAAATTATTATGGACATTTTTATGAACATTGTTTCTAAAAAAGGAAATTAGTTCATTGTTGACATTAGACCTCGGCACCATTGTAGAAAAGAAGTTATGAGTTCAGCATTCATAATGGCTGGATCAATCTCATTGACATTCCTTGTGTGGATATTCCAGGTTTCAAACTTCGACCACATCTTTTTAGGGTTATTTTTAAATTTATGTATCTGCTGCTGAATATAACAACATTTTTCTTGCTTTATTGCTAATGTCAAATAATTTTTCAGGTTTCGATAGTATTGTTTATCAGAGTCTAATTTAGTTAGCTTAAATTTCTTAAAAGCTTTATCTTTTAGAGTAATAATTTGCTTAATAGTTTCAGTAATGTATGGCTTTGGGGGCTTCTTAATAATGATGTCTTATAAGGAGCATGCATATCAAACAGCATAACTAAAGCTGAATTAAAAAAATTCACTTTATCATCTAAGCAATGAAGATTGTCCATATTATTCCAGGGTATTCTGCATGCATCACTAGCAAATATGTCTGTGTTAAGGAGTCGAAAATCACGGAATGTAATTAACTTTGGTCGAGGTTTTATAATTTCACCATTAAAGTAGCAGTACACAAGGAGTCCGTTATCCAAGTTGGTTCACTAATAATTTGGCGTAGATTGAAGGATTGCAAAATATTATAAAGTAAGTACGTTTATAGTCAGCTGCCAAAAAGTTCACAGCATCTCTAGTTAATATAACTTCATCCACTGTAGCAGCTAGATTTACTAATACAGTTTCCAGATTATCTAAGGTGGTTATAGGTACATTTGGAGGTCTATAGATAACACCAATAGCGATTTTAAGTTTATCAATAGTCACACTTATCTAAAGTTGTTCTAGTTGTGTGTTTAAAAGATAATCAGTAGCGAGAGTGCAAAATCTCAGGTTTTGTTTAACGTAGAAAGCTACTCTTCCACCACGGTTTGTACGATCAGCACGTAAGATTTCCCACCCAGGTATACTAACGCAATTTGAGGGAATGTTGGGGTTAACCATGTTTCTGACAAAGCAATAATAGAAAAATTGAGATTATCAATGTAGTCAATAAATGAGCTAAAGTTAGATAGTAAAGAGCGAATATTGATATGGCACACTGACAGTTTGTGTTCATCACGAATTATGGTTCTACGTCCAGGAGTTATTTTGATAAGAAATGTTCTGCATTAGAGCAGTAATCAATTGTACTTCTTTTTTGCTCTACCTTTTTTTTGTAAACGGGACAATCTCTATCCCAAGCTGCGTGCTCAACATCAATGTCTAGTTTTTGGTTCTTTACCATGCCAATGCAGTTAACACATCTATATTTAGTTACTTGACATTCAGTGTATTTGTGATTGCCAACACATTTAGGACAGCTCAGACATTGGGTAAATTTGTCAGCTTTATGATTGAAACCATTACACTTGTAACATCGCGTTAGATTGACATCTTCATAAACGTTACATCTATCCCAACCTACATTGAGTTTCTGTTGTTTTATAATTTCAAAAAATGTTTTACCATCGGTTTCAAGTTTTATGGATCGTTTAATGCCAGATTGTGTGGTTTTTTCAATCTTATTTACTACTTTAAGATTGTTGTGCTAAAAATGAAACTCAGTATACCTGTAAACATTTATTAGCAACACTAAGGGTATCGAATAAAATTATAATAAATTGGTACATTGAGCTGCAATTTAAACCGAAATACAATTCAGGACCCGTACTCTTTATAATATGTAAAACTTGATAATCATTAACGTGGTCGGTGAATTAAGCTAATCCTTCACCTTTCACCATCAAAACGTCACTCCCCCACTATCGCCGCCTTCCCTCTCTCTTAATTACATATATATGATGTGGTTACAGTGGCGCAGAGCACAACAAGATAAACATTGTCACGTAGGATGTCATTTTGTGTTTTTAAAGTTGCCAATAATTTATCTTCATTCCAATTTTCCGATAGTCCTGTAACCATTATTGTTGGCACTCCTTTTTTTAATACACTGATTACATAGTTTTTACCTAATTTATTAATAGTTTCAGTTCTTAATTTATCAGATTCACTTAGATTTTTACAATCCACTATGATGCCTCCTTTAGATGCTTTACGTATTCCTGTGACAGGTATATTACTCGGGTCAACTTGCGACTTAATTGCAGTTTTAGTTAAGTCAGAATTTTGCACTATATCTTTTGGTCTTATAACAACAGATTCTTTTTTTTTGTTCCAGTACACTGCTATAGCTGTCATGATTCAATTCTGATTGTGGTTGTATTTCTCGTTGCCTTAATTTCTTGTTTAATTTCATCAAGTGCTCTTTTAAAGGTACATTGAAGGGTATTTAACCTATCCTTGAGGGAATGTTCAGTATTTCTTGCATCATTACAACCTGAACAGTAAAATTTTAGTACACGTTTTTTGAGAAGTCATCAAGCAGTAATTCTAGAGAAATTGAAACTTAGTTGCAAAACAAATAAATCATCTTTTGAAAGTGATAAAAGAAAAACTGTAAAGTTTTATGAACATCAGTCCGAATTAATATTTCTCTCTGAACAAGTTTTTCGAGGTGTCTTAGTCAGTAGATTACAATGTCAAGAATGTATGCATATTTCATATCGAAATGAGGTCTTTCATGATTTCAGTTTACCAATAACGGAAAAACAAATTCCTAAAAAAACAGAAGAAAATAAATCATCAAAATGTCTTATGAAGAAGGAAAAATACAAGGCTAAAAAAAAATAGAAAAGAACAAATAGACTACAAACAGGTAGTAGATAGTGTAATATTTAATATTAGTCGAGCTGAAGAAGTTAAAGAGAGCAATTCAAAATATGAATCGCATGTTGATTTAGAAGACATCGATGAAAACACATCAAAACATGAGAAAAATTTTAAAGGAACCGACTTTTATGGTATTGTAGTTTACAGCCCAACAATTAAATCAATTGCTACAAATTACAATGAATCATCTAACGAAACATTTTGTGGAAATAATAGACACTCCGATGACACTTATGAATTGTTTGATTGCATAGGGCCACCTTTGGCTTTTCTAAATAATAAAAATATTGCTAGGAAAGGGGATTTAGAAAAATCACTTTTACTAAACGATGATGCATCTTGCCTTTGTAATGGCGATAAGGACATGGATGGTTCTTCTAGAGATTTTGATATTCAGCAAGAAAAGAAAATTAATAAAGACTATAATATAAATGAGACTGATGGAAGCGCCAGTATTCTAAGATACCAATGTGAAGAAGGCGAAGGCTCTTTGCAATCTTGTTTAAATGAATTCACGACAAGTGAGTTACTTACTGGAAATAACCAAGTAAGCTGCGATGTGTGCACAAAAACACATAGCAGATCTAATAATGAAACTGTTTATACAAATGTCATTAAGCAAGTTCTAGTTTTCAATCCACCTACAGTTTTAATTTTACATTTAAAGAGATTTAAGGTCTTAAAACTTCATTCAGCCAAAATGAATAACTATGTTGCCTTTCCAATGTTACTAGATTTAGCACCATTTTGCTCAAAACAACGTCAAAACATTGCAACGTTTAATTCTAGTCAAACTAATGTGCTGTATTCACTATATGGTGTTGTCCAACATAGCGGTTCAATTCACAGTGGTCATTATGACGCATATGTAAAAATAAGATATCCTTTAGAAAACAACAGTAACAATTGCCAATTTTAAAAAACATATTTCGTCCTTGCCATGTAAAACTAACGAAGCCAACATTGAAATTCCTTTGGAAAAGTGGTATCATGTTAGTGACTCCCATGTGTTAGAGGTGCCTAAAAAAAGGTCCTTGAGGCGCAGGCATACTTGTTATTTTATGAACGGATTTAGTAATTTAAAGTTTTGTATATTATGAATAAGTTTAAATTGCATTTGATTGCTAATCATCAATATAGATAAGTTTCAATGATATTCGTAAATCATGAATTATAAATTAATGGGTCCACATATTTTTAAGCACTAACAAAATTTCTAACTTTTGATATAACTTAAGCACGTTTCTATATTTCCTTGTAGATACCATAAATTTGATGTTACAATTTTATAGCAGTTGAAATAGATGTATATGCCGTTTATTATTACAAAAAATTACTAATTTCTCAAATTTAAAGAAAAGCCAATTCTGGTAACAGCGACCATGTTTAGATTATTTCGTCAATGACACCTAAAATCACCACTCTATAAGCATTGAGTATAAATATAAAGCTGGGCATTTAACAGAAGCAGTTAAATTGCAGGAAGGTTTCTGTGTTGGGGTGCAAGTAACCCTAAAGAAGTTTAACGAGCAAAGCACTCAGATGATTTGAACATATAGAAAGTATGAACGAAGTTAGATTGACCAAGCACATGCACGTAAGATGACTCTTAAAGCCTAAGTGACGGACCCCGCAAAAGAAAGATAGTTGATTGCAGTAGAGGTTCTGAAAGAACGATAGGTGAGAAATAAAAAAGCATGCCAAAAGCAATGTATGAATGTTGCAGAGGCAAATGAGGTGTGAAGGGATTTGAAGAGATTGTGCTGGAAGTAAAAGTATTGTAGTAGTCTAAGTTCTGGATATCCCCTTCAGAAAGCTGTGCTAGGTTTGTTTACCCCATAAGCAAATACTGCAATTGGCATGTTGTATTTTATAAGAGTATTCAAGAGTGCAAAAAATACCCAAATATCTAGGTGCAATTTCTATACAATTTGACATTAAATAATATATTTAGAGATGCAAATAGCAGTCTCATTTGCATATTAACCTAGCATTAATGTTTTATCGAGCTGAAAATTTGTGCTTATACATTTCATCGAAGAGGTTTCTACAAATCACCCTAGATGTTTTCTCGTTAAAGAGTAATCTTATAGGCGTAACTGCGCCTGACAAAAATCCATATTTTGACAACCTCTCTATTAGTTGCTACCAAACTATTGAAATAAACAGTTAGTTTGGAATAATCATGTAGTTTGTACAAATTAACTTTCTATCTCATGTTAGACTTTCATGAGAGAGGATATAGCCAAGTTGTCCTTGGTTATATTCCCTACGTTATATAAATCTTTAAATAACAAGAAAGTTTAATTACAACGCTCAGCAATTATTTTATGTTTATATATTATAAACTCGATACAATAAAATATCTTAACTACACTTATTTTTTGGCCGTTTATGATATCTTGGCTTTCTTAGGCCTACTACTTTTTGCTTTTAAAATGGCAGCTCTTCTACATTGTTGCAATTTAGCAGACCTAATTAGTGTTTGGGATCCAGTGTGATCTAAAATAAAATATATGCAAAGAGCTATTAAAAAAAATACTTACACTACGCTTTTTGAACAAAGCATCATCATGTTGTAACCGACACTTCTTTGTTGCAAGAATTGCAGTCTCAGTACAGTAACATATGGATTCAAACTTGAATAGTACATGTATTCTTAAGCTGATTGAAACGACCGACATACACAGTGGACCATTTTCTTTCTAAATAAACAATAATATTTTTAATAATTAAATGAAAAGTGCTAATTTTAGTAAGAAATATAAACTGCAAAATCAGGCGTCAACGAGTAATCATTATTAATTCATAACCCAGTGCTCAAAAGGTTTTCATCATTTTGTTTAAACACATCTAACATTCATAATTGTAAAATATTAGTTAAAAAATACGTACCGCGGAAGCTGAGAGAACCATATTTCAACTGCCTTCAAGAGACGTGCCAGATCAGTCTTAAGCTATTTTGGGGTGAGGCAAGTTATGGCCTGAAACAAAGATAACCTTTCAGTAATTGTATGTTCAACAAATTGTATATATTTTTAAAGAGCACCTTTTCACAAATAGTGTAAATCATGGCTCTGCATTCCCATAGCGATGTGAAATTCGTGTAAGAATTTTGTTATGCCATGGGGTAAGAAACTATGCTATTACTGCGATGTATTAAATACGCACTTCTTTAGATTGTTTGTAAAGGGTGTCTCAGAATGTTTTTCGTTTTTAGATGTTAAATAAAAAACAACAATATCAATTTTAACTTGTTTTACTTAAGGTTTATTTAAAGAGCAATTCTTAAAGTTTATTTATGAAAAACAATCGTTTGCAAATGGGCACCATTCACTTGTTCACACTCATTTAACCTGGAGCTAAAATTTTCAATCACTCGCTGGAGCATCGCTCTTGGAATAGAGTTGATTTCTACAGTGATTCTTTGCTTCAAAACATTTAGGTTGGGTGGCAATGGATTGTAAACTTTACTTTTTAGGTAGCCCCATAGGAAGAAATCAGCAGGCATTAAATCAGGGCTCCTCGGCAGCCAGTTGATGTCTCCTCGGCAACTTATCACTCTTCCAGGGAATAAATCGCGAAGAGCAGCTAATGAGTCATTTGTAACATGAGAAGTGGTTCCATCTTGCTGGAAAAAGGTGTTGCGGTTGTAGGCGTTCTGGTTTTGCATTTCTGTAGCCAAAAAAGTCCGGATCATATGGCAATATCGATCAGAATTAACGGTCAGAGTTTGACCTTGGTCATCCTCAAAAAAATAAGGGCCGATAATTCCTTGACTTGATATGACAGCCCAAACAACAAGTTTTGGCGAGTGCATGGGCTTCTGATGCAGTTCTAATGGATTCTTGGGAGCCCAGTATCTGCAATTTTGTTTATTCACATGACCGTTGATGTGAAAATTCGATTCGTCGGAGAACCAGATATTATTGAAACTCCTAAAACGATTTTTCATTGTCCTGCAGAATTCGACTCGTTTATCAGGATCATCAGGCTTCATTTCTTGAACAATTACAATTTTATAGGGGTGAAAATGTAAATCTTTCGAAATAATGAGATGAACCGTAGATTTGTTCAAATTAAGA
Source organism: Platerodrilus igneus (assembly GCA_036346225.1). NCBI lineage: Eukaryota > Metazoa > Arthropoda > Insecta > Coleoptera > Lycidae > Platerodrilus > Platerodrilus igneus. Next base: position 1,725,017 of record JARFIW010001617.1, on the reverse strand, counting down.
GAAGCTGCGCGCAATCTCAACGACTGTCGTGGGTCGTCCATAACAGACTGGCGAACGCGGCCGACGTTCAAGGTCGTTCTTTATGTCCTTTTGCGCCCAGACGATTTGTCCGGCATTGTATTCCCACTCTCTTCAAACTTGCACACCCAATGCTTAATTAAATTGGCACTTGGCACATGTCTTAAACTTGTTAAATTAAAATGTGTCCTGTAGAGACGACGAATAATAGTGTAGGAATCGTTATTTTTATAAAACGCTTGCACGCAAAACGCACGCTGTGGTCCCGTGAAACGATTCATGGCTACTAAACTTAACAAGCCGGCCAAGCATTTGAGTCCACTCCCCTCCCCCTGCTACCTGCGGTTGGCGCATATTGGTCAATTCAAAAACTAAAAACATTGCGAGACACCCTTTATAAAGCTAGCGTGCCTACAAACAAAATCTTTATAGAATAATCGTCATCAAAAAATAATTTGTCCCTTACAATAAGTACGTTCTCATTCTAAATACTAAATATAACTTAGCAGTTATTTCTTTGCGTTTTGATAAAGGAAACTTTAGCATTATAATCAGGAACGGTTAGAAAATTTCCGTTGCATTTACTTATTGTAAGAGCAGGAGCACAGCGCAGTGGGGAGCCCTGTTGACTAATTACGTTGCTGCTGATGTGATTACCTAGCCGCGAGCCTGATCAGTTGGACAGTAGTTACCATTGCTGTTAGTTCTAACATTAAAGTGTGCAAAGTAATTGTTTGTGTTTACATGTTTGTTAATGTCTTGGTTTAATTTTATGTCCTTTTAAATATGGAAAAGTTTTTACGTGGAAAACATTCGATTTTGTCGACAGACGATGGAGAAACCCAGCACAAGTAGTGCTGTCAAGAAATCAAAGAAGAGGGTGCAAAGGAAGTATAATGAAGACTACATTCATAGTGTGGTGGAGATACAACTCCAAAACCACATTGCATCATTTGCACAGAACAACTAAAAATGATGCAATGGCACCCAGTAAACTAAATTGTCATCTAATTTCAAAACATTCCAATTGCGGTAGAGACAAAGAATACTCCTAAAGGTATTTGCTCAAAATTTAAAAAAAAAGAGGTAATTTGTAACTGTATCCGAAAAAGAATTAGAAGAGAGTTACCATGCTGCAGAAACTAATTGCATGTTAGAAAAAAAACACTATTGGCGAAACATTAAACCAACATGCATGGAAGTTGTGCGATTAATGCTTGTTATGGTAACTTTTTAAAATAGAGCGATTCTACATTAAATTACGACCTTGATTGAAAACACGAATCTAACCCCCTTCTTATGTTTTCTCCCAAACAAACCAAACTTAAGAAATATTCAAATATTAAAACCCCCGCTTAATAAATGTCCAATAATTATTCATTAAAACAAATAAACCATCTTCCTTGAAATATGTGCTAGTTAGTTCGAAAGATTAAAGCTTCGTTATATTTGCTGGTCACTAAAACTACTTCTAAATAGGCGCTTTGGAAAGATTAAATGCTTAAATGTGTTTGTTATTTGCTCGTGTTGTGTAAAATTCTATTTTGTTATATCTGCACATGTTCGTTGCTCAACTTTTATGGGCGATAAAACACGTCGTTCTAATTAAGCTATTTCGTGGTAGCATGGATCGATAATCATACAAACTTCTATCCTTTGTTAAAAGTCTGGCAACCTACTGGTTTAGCCGTATTTCTAATTGCATAACTCCCAAGAAATTCAATGGAGTTTATTAACGTATTTTGTTTTTTTTTTAATTCTAGGAAACTTTTGCCGTTGTATATATTTTCAATTGAGTTCTTAGAATATTCTACACCGATATCGGTGGGAATGGTTTTATATTTTCCTTCCATGTTTTCAAAGCTGTACATATACAAGTTTTACTCCGAAAAAGGCCTCATTGATTCGACTCCTCTCTTTACTTATTCGACTGCTATTTATTTAATATTTGACTGTGTTCTACTGCTGTTATACAACGTCCTTTGAGCATTGTAAAGTCGCGCTTTTAATATGCGTTTGTGCTAGTACAGTATAGTTAAGTTGTTCCTGCCCCAGCTGCATTTGCTGAGATGGTACCACAAGATAGATCCAGGTACAATGCATTTTTCTGCTTGTTTTATTTTGTGCTGTTGTTTTGGCAGATAGACATTGGGTTGATTAATTTTACAATACATTGCAGACCGACATTAGCGCACGTTTAATACTCGATCAAATATGTATTTATTTTTTACAAATTACTGTTCAAAAATTTTAATGCGTTTAGAGCGCTTTTTTACTGGTTGCTTTTTAATGTATAAATTAATGTGAATGTCAACAATGGACTATTTAAAGTTTTAATGTTACAAGATGCATTTCCTACAACATTTTTACCCACTATATTATTGTTCGATATTTCTTGTACATGTTTAGGGTTGGAACATATTGTAAGTATGCTTGCATTTTAGTAAGATTGTATGCTTGATATTTTTCCATGTTTAGGTTGTACTATGTTATATGTAAATTGATGCTTAATGTATATCACATTGTAGCGAACGATTACGTAAATATGTATTTCGACGTTTTTAATTTTTCTTTTGGGACTATGTTATTCTACATGTGAGTAATGCAGCCGCACTTTCTCAGCCTAAGATGGTACCAAAGAGACTATAGTTCCAGGTACAATGTATTTTTCTGTTTGCTTTATTTTGCGTTGCTGTTTTGGAAGATAAACACTTCTTTTTGATTGATTCTGCAATAAACTGCAGACCGTACATATGCTCACAACACGAAGAAATATGTATTTATTCGTAAAACTTGCTATTTAAAATTTTAATGCGCTA